>MASP02000226.1:0-460301 GCA_001693025.2 Colletotrichum lindemuthianum | reverse complement strand
GTGGGGCGGGGGCCCCCCCCCCCCCCCCCCCCCCCCCCTTTGCTCCGCGCCGAATGCGTTGATATGCCATTTCCATCTCCAGACATAGGAATATCGTATCTCAGTCCGAGGACCCAGTGGTGCCCAGAGCATAGCGTGTCTGAAAAGAAATGTGCGGCAGGACGCCCTTGCGAGGCAGCTGGGGAGTACTGGGTTTTGCTTTTCTCGACATCGAGATTACGGCGGTGAGACAGTTGAGATTCGCTGCAGGGCCGGCGAAGCCGGCGCAACGGGAATGCCTGTCGCTTGGCAAACATGGCAAGACTACTTTACGATTGGGCCATATTCGTTAATGGCGGTCACAACTTGGTAATTCTCTGTCATCGGAGGACCGTTGGGTTTCCCGGACGGACGGACAGACGCAAATGTTCGGATGCCCAAGAGCCGGGTCTACTGCGTAAGGCCGCTACTACCCCGAGAGGTCGGAATGCGCATGTCTTGCCAACGACTAATCACGTCGCAGGGCAAAGAAAGAGACGTGTACTAATAGAAGTGAATCATCCAACGATGAGATTGCTGGTGGTCTTTGTTGATGGAATCCAGCTATCAAGGTAGACATGATGGACAGGATATTCCTTGCATCATGACTGGGGTAGCTGTGGTATCAATCAGACCGTTCCTTAGGGGTCCGCGTCCATCAACACCGATGGCCCGGGCGGAGCTGGCTTGACATCGGCATCTGCCAAATGCTATGTGAGCCAGACCCATGTGGGTGAGGATTAGTATGGCGGACTGCGAAAGACGGCTCGAAAAGTCTGACATGCAGATGAGGCGGTGGTCCCAGCATTCTAGTGGCCTACTGCGGTATGCAGGTATTCGCACAAAGATGTCATCCAGCGTCAGCTAAGGGCACAACTGAGGGAAGCCATCTGCCGGGATGACTGGCCAGCTTTGCCTGCATGCTGCGCGTCCAAGGGGGAAGCAGGGGGGAGGAGGCCTTGGGGTTCCTATGATCCGCGGCCGGGGTATGGATGCCTCACCCTCAACGACTCCTGTATCCCTACATCCATCCACCAACTTCGTCTTACAAGTACTCTGCTTGTCTGGAGCTCGCTTGTCTGTGGTCTGGGCCTCAACCAGCCTCTTCACGACGCTCTTGACATTGCAGAGCCGCAAAGCAGCCTTATGACTCAAGGCAAGGTTTCAACACAGTCATTCGGCCTCGCCCGTCTGAAAACAATGACATTCCACGTGCCAAGTCATTGAACCCATTGGCCATTGGGGAATGATGACAATCTGAGCCGGTGGATGCCTGGTAGGCATCCAGGCAGTAGTAGAACACCTCCTGCAGAGCCTCCACCTGCACATGGCACAACCGGTGTCATGGATCTCGATGCGGTTTGGATTGTCTGTTCGGTTCCATGGGCTGCTAACTATCGACTTCCGGGGTACCGTAACTCATTTCGCATGGAAAATCGGCGAGTAAAGGAGCTGAGCTCACTGACAAATGCCGAGGCTGGGAACCTGGCATCATGCTCCATTGCGAGTGCCTTTCCGCCTGCAGAGTGGTTTAAAGGGCCACGACTCCTGTTCCAAGCAATGATGCCAAGCTTGCGCTCGCACCTCGTTCCACGGACGCTTTCTTTCCTTCCTCCAAGAACAGAGTGCATACACACAAGAACGTCGGGTTTGGAAGCGCACGACGAACTACCTTACGTCGTCGGTGTCCGCCAAGTAATACCTACTCGCAGCTGATTCCTGGCTTGGTCGATGCGGCGAAAGTGACGGGGTTCGGACTAGGCCAACGCTCCTGACTAGGTAGCCTGTCGTTCATCCTCTTTGCGACCAGGTTCGCGACACAGAAACAGCCAAACGGCGAGAGTGCGTATCCACATCTGGCTCGCGTCTTGCTCCGCGTCTCATTCCCCTTGTTTGCGACGCCGCGGGACCTTGATGGATATCTGAGTCAGGACAAAAGTCAACGATTCGTCCAAATATCACAAGATGAGCCTGTCGCACGCAAACCAACGGTGTCACTAGTTCCTCCCATCTGTTCGACTTTGAGCTGTGTAAGGCCAAACTTTGCATTGCGGCGAACTAGGCATTTTCGACGACTTAGCTCGGGAGGACGCATAGATATCGACAAGTCCCCGACTGATTGCTTCCAACGACACGGTCAGAATCTCCGGATTGACACCATCCTCCCAGCGACGCACAAAGGCCTGAATGCAGCACGGAGCGACCAGGGTGTGATTGCGAGGCGTGGTATGGTGCTACCATTGCATGCTACAGCTAGGTAACGCAGCTCGCCTTGGTTCAGAAGCTTCTCTCGTTTTCTTCCCGTTGCTTCCCCCGAAATCACCACTTACACGCGCCGCGGAAGAAGCAACATCAACTGGGCCGCCTATCAGAACGTCAGAGCAGCACAAACCGACTGGAAATAGCGAGCGTACCCAGCACGTCGGACGCGTACCTATCCAAATATTTGCACAGAGTGTGTGGCAGTCATTCGTTGCTCCTTGTTCGTCGATAGCATACCGTCCCCGGCTCAGGTGAGAGACGAAGGCCACGTTGTCTGGGTTGTCTGGATTGTCTAGACAGCTGGTACAGATAATTCATTCACGGCTGTAAGGCAGGGCGAAGCGAGGGCTGACGAGACCGATTGCAGAATCAGTGACCTATCCTCTCCCTGTTGTTGGCGTTCCGTACCGTGCCATCCCATCTCCTCTCGTGCTGGGTATCCAGACAGCCAGCCTACCCCAATCATATCGACGTTGCGCTGGCGCATCAGAACGGACCTCCTGTTCGGCGGCGCTCTGGCAAACAAGTCTTTCCGCCGTCCGAGGTAACTGCACGACGAGCTGTCGGCAACCTTCCGCAAGGTCAGGCCAACAAGTGACCCGAGTACCGGTCGGCAGTCGAAGAGGACGCCTGAGACAAGACGATTGGGCAATTGAAGAAAGAAAGCCAAAGGTTCCAAGAGCGATACCACGACGGGTTGCAATTTTTCAAAAGGAGTCCAAAAAAAGCCCAGGCTGCCCAGGGAGAATCGACGACATCTTATCGCACCTTCCCTTTCTCCTTTTATCCCTTTCCTGTAAGGTACCGACTTTCTCTCCTTCCCTTCTTCCTGTCAGCCTGTCTTCAGGTAGGTACCTACCTGCCAGCACTGTTCAGGTACTCCAAGTACCTACGTCAACGTCGACGAACACCATCTCGCCTGTTTGGCAGCAAGTGCGAGTTCAGGTGCGTATCACCAGTGTCTCCTCCGCCTGCCCTTCCTGGCTTTCTTTTGTGCTGGTAGGTAGTATTAGGGCCCTGCTCCGTGGGAATTAGTAGAGACCGTACCTGCAAGGTACTTCACGCCCTGGAGACGGACGTTGGCTAACCGGACCAGAAGGGAACCTGTCCTAAAGGCTTTCCCCCTGCACCTTCATCAGAGATCTGCTGTCTGTGTCTTACCCACTCGCCTCTTGAGGAATTCTAGCACTCTAGGTAGGTACCTTACGTTGCCTTACTTCCCACCTCAACCCACTTTGGGAAAGCAAGACGTGGGCTGTAATTCGCCCTGCTTTAGCTCACATACCTCCTGCCAGGCACCTCATCCAGTCACGACACGGCAGCAGCATTTCTGCTCTGGGTAGTCAACGGTAGCAAGAACGTTTCCACGCTACTTTCCATTCTACAGTCGGTCTGGAAGTACATCCCTGAGGTAGGAACTGCTTCATTCTCCACCCACCTGCCTCGGGTGCTGTACCTTCGTACGTCTCCTCACGCACATCAGCCAGGGACTTCTGCCGGATAGTGTAGGAGTCTTGCGCTTCTCAACTCCATCTTTCGGTTCTTTCCACTTGGTCTCCCGTCGTCCGCCAGCCTTGGACTTCATAGGTTTTCGACTACTTTACGTGGAGCGCGCCCATTTACCTACCCGTGATATCCTAGGTCTCTCTACTGTCTCGCCGGTACCGCTCCCTTTCTTGATCCGTCTTTCTGGAGACGAGACGGTGAGTACCTAGATTGCGTCGGCCTTGCAGAGAGATCTCTTCCATACCCCTGTTGAGAGAAGGAGTTCGTGGCTGACTTCTGTCCGCTCAGGTCCCGTCCCGCCCTCCGTCTGAACATCTGACCAGCTCGCGCTTCGTCCTGCACGGTCTCAAAAAGTCTTCCGGGGAAAGGAACGAAACAGCCACCAGACGTTTGACAGGCAGCTTCCCGCAACCCAGTCTTCCGCCTCCCTTGCTTCCGCCGGGGTCTGAACATCAGACTGCTTTTCCTGACTCTCTTGTCTGCACTCCTCCCCTGGATTGTGCCGGTCCTCCATCTTGGCCTCGACTGTTGTCCGGTCATCTTTCTATCATCTTCTTCCTCTCGCCAGCTGCAAATCGTCTTCGACTTGCGTCTGATAGGGCCATTCGAAAAGTTTTCCTCTGCCTTCCGGAAAGCCCATACATCCCCGCCGCATACCGGGCCATTAGTTGCTTTCTCCAGTCATCTGCCAGGTTTTGCCTAGGTTAACTACATCCATCATCAGGTCAGCCGCCGTCATGGCATCCCTCGAGGAGCTTCTCGAAAGCCTTCACTATGTCTATCCGGCCCTGGCCTTCACATATTTTTTCGTTGCTTCTGCCGTAGCCGTCTGCACTCTCCAGACCCTTCGGGCCTCCATCAACCCAGGAAAAGAAATCATTCCCCGCTCCTGGATCGTCAACCTGTTCGTCTCCTTCGTCCTCACCTACATCGCCCAGCTCTCCATCATTGCCACCCAGTCCATCATTCGACAAGAGTGGATCGGCCAGGAACATGAAGTCATCGGCTTGCTGTCCTGTGTCCTCGTCTTCGGTACCCAGCTAGCCTTCCTTTCCGATAATGAGCACCCGGTCTGGACTCCCTACTGGGGCTCTTGGATCATCTCTTTGGCATTTGAGCCTGTCATCGCCGTACCAGACCTGATTCTGAGGCGTTCAGTCACTTTTGAGTACTGTCGTATCGGTCATCTTGTCTTTGCCGGCCTGCGATATTATCTTCTTCTCGCAATTGTCTCCGTCTACGTCGTTCAACGCATCCGCACCAGTCAGGAAGGGGCCACGGACGAAGAACGACAATCTCTCCTAGGCCAAGATGACCCCAAATCTCGGTTGAACAGCTCCGGAAGTGGCAGTCAAAGCTCGGGATCCGGATACGGCTCGACCGCCCAACCCGAATCGTACTGGGAAGAGCGTCAGCGAAAGGCCCGAGAGGAGATGGAAAAGCGACTCCAGGAAGAGGGCAATTGGCTCACGTATATCAAAGGCTTTACGGTATGTTCATCCAACGCTTCCGTCCCGCCTTTGGATAAGACGGCTGAAGCGCAAGCTAACCTGCCGCCCTAGATCTTGTTTCCATATGTGTGGCCCGTCGGTCAGCGGGCGCTTCAGATGCGCCTGGTATTGGTCGGCCTGTGTCTCCTTGCCGGCAACGCCTTGAACCTGCTCATTCCCCGTCAATTTGGTATCATTGTCGACGAGCTCAAGGACAGGGATTTCAGTGGTGCGTGGATTGGAGTCGCCATCTACGGCTTGCTGCGGATTGCCGCGTCTGATGCAGGTATTGAGTTCCTCCGTGAATGTCTCTACCTGCCGCTCGAGGTGTACGCCGACGGGGCCCTCAGCACAGCTGCCTACAGGCACATCCTCAACCTTTCAGCCGATTTCCACGACTCCAAGAGCACGTCTGACATCAGCTTGGCCATGTATGGCGGATCAAGCATTTCCGATCTTCTCGAGTCCATCTGTTTCCAGGCCCTTCCCATGCTGATCGACTTGGTTGTTGCCGTGGTCTACCTGTCGGTTATTCTCGGACCCTACGAAGGTCTGATTACACTGGCGACAAGCACACTGTTCCTGTTCATCGCCACCAAGATGATTGCGGTCATGAAGGAGCGCCGACGAGCCCATGTAAATGCCCAGTACGCCGAGCACTACGTACGCCAGACTGGAATTTCAGGCTGGCACACCGTCGCATCCTTTAACCAAACAACCTACGAAGATGTCCGCTACTCGAACGCTATCAACACTCGTATTAACTGGACGAAACGCGTTCGACTCGGCTGGTTCACAGCTCAAGCTTTTCAATCTCTTGTCTTGCTGTGCGGTCTTCTGGCAGGAGCTGTTTTGGCCGTCTACAGGATCAGGAGCAACAAGGCCACTCCTGGTGATCTGACCATGCTACTGATGTACTGGGCTCAGCTGACATCACCACTTCGCTTTATGGCCAGCCTGGGCAAGAAGATCGGAAGCGACCTTATCGACGCTGAACGCTTGCTCGATATCATGAAGAAGGAGCCCACCATCGTCAACAAGAAAGGCGCCCGCCCGCTGAAACTCGTCGGTGGCAACGTCGATTTCGAAGATGTTAGCTTCAGCTACGACAAGAAAAAGAAGATCATCGACCGCATCAGCCTCTCGGTCCCCGGTGGCCAGACGGTGGCTTTTGTTGGCGCTACCGGTGCCGGCAAATCTACCATGTTGAAGCTACTCAACCGTTTCTATGATGCAACCGAGGGCACCATCCTGATTGACGGACAGAATGTTCGCGACGTTGACCTTCACAGCCTGCGGGATCGCATTGGTCTGGTGCCTCAGAATCCGATCCTATTCGATGACACCATCATGAACAACATCCGCTACGCGAGAATCACCGCTTCGGACGAAGAGGTTTTCGAAGCCTGCCGAGCGGCTTGCATCCATGATAAGATCATGACTTTCACCGACGGTTATCACACACGAGTCGGTGAGCGCGGAATGTGAGTAATCGTCCTGTGTGACCGAGTGCCCTGCTAACTTGACCAAGCAAACTATCCGGCGGCGAGCTTCAGCGTGTCGCCATCGCGCGGGCCATCCTCAAGCAGCCTGAGATTGTCCTTCTCGACGAGGCTACCAGCTCTGTGGACACAGATACAGAGCAGAAGATCCAACAATCCTTCATGGAGCTCTGCAAGGGTCGGACGACCTTCATCGTTGCGTAGGTAGTACCCAGCTCTGGTGTGCCCACAACAGTGACTAACAGAGGCAGTCACCGACTTTCCACCATCATGAACGCCGATCGCATCGTCGTCGTCGAAGATGGTCAGGTAGTCGAGCAGGGAAACCATACGGACCTCGTGGCCGCGAATGGCAGATACGCCGACTTGTGGTCGAAGCAAACCTTCCTCAAGCCCAAGGACGACGAGTCTACGGACGACAAGAGGTCCGACGATGGCGACACGCAGGTTGGCGACACTCTGGACACCTCGACAACTGAATCCGACGAGGGCTCTCAGAAGACCTCGACCCAAGCGGAGACGGGCGATCAGTCTCAGACGCCTGGTCACAAGAAAGAGGTAGAGTCAGCTGAAGATTCATCTTTGGCGGATTCTAACCACTGATTGTGCAGGGATCTAAGCTGAACCCAGTTGCGCCCGCATTCACCCCCCGGTCTGCCGCCGCGATGATGCAGCTCCGAGTTGCTTCGAAGTCTCCAGATGTGTCACCAAGCCGTCGCACACCCAGGGCTGTTCATACCTGGGCCAGCTCCACTTCGTCCAACGGCGATTCGCCTCCAGCAAGTCCGACACGGGATTTCAAAGAGGGTGAATCGGAAGATGTTACCAAAGACGAAGTTTCGGACAATGGCAGTTCCGACACCGTTATCAGGATCAAATCGCCTCCTCAATTCAGATACCCTCAGCCTTCGGCACGGCGTTTCAATGCCAAGAGCGAGTCCACTGGACAGCCTGCTGAGGACGAGAACTTCAAGGACGGCAATGACGATGACACTGACGTGTCAAGTCCTGTGAGTTGTCAAGTCAGAAAGTATTAAATCTGATCTGACGTCTTCAGGATGAGATACGCAGAGCGTCGGTACCTGCTATGCACCTGAACTTCACCTCGCCGGCGCCAAAGGTCTCCTTTCCCTCCACAACAATCCATGAAGAGGTATTGCCGGATAAGACGACACTTGAAACCCCGGCAACCAATTCTGGTCCTTCTCCCGACACCATCAAGCCTTTGCCACCGCTCAAGGAGAACGAGCGCCCTCAAGCTCCCACGCCGTCTTCGACTCCTTCGTCTCAGCAGGTCAACGTAGCCCGAGGCAGAGGAAAATTTCGGGGGCGATATCGCGGCCGCGGTCGTCACAACCAGGGCAGACAATCCCACACCCAACCACAGCCTGACAATCGAGGCTGATGGAACTTTCCTTCCCATAGCATTTTCATTTGTGTTGCTTTGAGGTCTCTGTGCGACCAGAGGATCGATTCGTTGCTGTTGTTAATGGTTTTAGAGCCATGTTACATGACTTAACCTAAAGGCGGATTGGTGGCCGGGCTCACTGACATGTGGAATAAAGGTGTCGGGCTTGGTGTTTCCTTAACACGTTATGAAGAAACGGCCGCAAGTGTTTTCGGAAGTAGGAGACTGGCAGGCTGTATTACAGGTAAACGAGGGGTCCAAAATGGCTAAAGGAAGAGCCCAACAGTAGATTTAGACACGGCCATGAGCGCCGGCGGTTGAAAAAGCCTGCTCCAAAAGTAGTAATGAAACAAATACATCTCCTTCGCAGGCGTGAGTCCTTGAAGAGGCCGTGATGTTGATGGCCGTGATGTTGATTGCTGGAGCATCGGTATTTCATACATTCCAAGGCAAGATATACCCTGCGGGTCTATAAACCTCCTGACCAACGGTATCAAGCCTGTAGAAAGCCATTCTCATCATCCGTGCCACACTTGCAAACCTTAGGAAGAACCTCCCCGACCAGCACCGGCGCCGCCACCTGGGGCACCAGGGGCACCAGGGGCGCCTCCGCCTCCCATCATGTTGCGAGCCCTGGAGATTGTTTTAGTACAGCAATTCAAGATGACGGCCGGTAGAAGACAAAACTCACATGTCGGCAATGTTGGGGTCAGACATGAGGCTGTTGAGGTCAGGCATGCCACCGCCGCTGCCAAAGCGGTCGGCCATCTCGCGGAGGCGAGGGTTGCCCATGAGGTTGCCCATCAGCTCGGGGTTGCTCATCAGGTTCTGGGCCATGCTGGCGAACATGGGGTTGCTCATGATCTGGCTAAAGTCGGGCATGCCACCACCGGCACCGCCGGGGCCACCGGCACCACCTCCTCCGCCGAGCATGCTCGCCAGACTGCTCAGGTCGGGCATGCCACCAGCACCGGCACCGGCACCGGCACCGGGAGAAGAGCGGGGTGCGTCAACCTCAGCACCCTCGAGCTCCTCGACACGGCGCTTGGCCGTCTCGTAGCCCTTCTTCATGGCCTCGCTGCCGCCGGAACCTTCGTACTCGATGCCCTTGCCGTAGGCCTCCATGGCGCCCTTTGCGTCGCCGAGGGCGAAGCGGGCGAGACCGAGACGGGACCAAGCTTTGGTGTAGGCGGGGTCGACGGCGACGGCGGCCTCGGCGTCAGCGCGGGCGGAGGAGTGGTCCTTGGCGGCGGAGTGGGCAGCGGCGCGGTTGGAGAGGTAGACGGCGTTGCCGGGGTTCAGGGAGAGGGCCTCGGTGTAGAGGGCGATGGCGGAGGGGTAGTCCTTTGAGGCCATGGCGGCGTTGCCGCGGGACTTGAGAGACTCGGCTTGCTTCTTCTCATCCTCGGTGGGGAGTTTTGAGGAGGTTTCGGGTGTCGGAGCAGAGGCGGAGGCGGAGGAGGGAGCGGCGTTCTGCTCCTTGGCCTTCTTGAGAGACTCGTAGACGGCGTAGATTTGGAAGAGGTTCTGGGTGCCGACGGCGTCGGTGAGCTGGGCCTTGTCGGAGGGGTCGACCTTGAAGGAGTCGGCGATGCATTGGATGGCGACGTCGATGGAGTCCTTGTCGTCGGCGGGGAGGGTGCCGTCCGAGACGGAGGAGGACAGGAATTCGCAGATGGCGACGGCGAGGCGCTGTTTTGTGGTTGACGGCTGATCGCGGGGTTAGTCTAACTGGATGATTGGGGTTTTTGTATATGACCGGGTAAGTCAAGGTCTGGAAGGGCACTTTACCATGATGACGGACTTGAGGGTTTGACCGGATGGGAAGAAAAAGGAGCTACACTGGGTATCAAAGAAGCTGGTCGGTGGAGAGGTGAGGAAATGGGATGTTAATTTTCCACTCTGATGCGCGATGGCCTTTCAGTTAGGCACCTCATGGCTGGTCAGGTTGCGGCTGCCCGCGTCTACGGGGTCCTTTGTTGCGCCTAATCGTAAGGTGGTACTTGCTGTAAGGGCCGGTTGGCTGGAAGGTTCCAGCGCGGTTGGACGATGTGGGGTTCGAAGACGGTTGAGTTACCCCGCCGATTCGATATAAGGGATTTTCGTGCTTCATGCGCTTACACCATACTGCTTGCTGTCACAAGCAGGTGTAGCACCGTAGGCATGATACGGGAGTAAGTGCTGGTGTTCGTACTCTTGAGACACCGCTGGGAATGCATCAGGATCTCGTAGAGAGACTATAATTGCGGCCAGCTGCTTAATCTCACGACTTCAAATGCATCTTCTTCATATGAATTGACTAATCATGCTTTCCTTGGATGGATGCCATCTCTGGTTTCGAAGAAGCTGGAACACTCAAGTCTGCTTACCTCGCAAATGGTGTATGTATCTCGACTGGTTTGCTTAATCTCCGACGAACTTCACCAACACTTTTTTTTTTTTTTTGCTTCTTCTGGTGTCACACTTCGTACTGAGCGACACCCTACCTACGTTGCCTAAATACGCACTATGCATCATTCCTAGGCGTGGACCTCCACGCTCTACGCGTAGGTATGGATACTGGCAAGACTGGTAGATAGTTAGGTGAGGTGCTGTGGGTGCCTAATACTGCATAGGTAGGAACGAGGTACGGCGAGCCAGCTGCACAGCCACATGCTCAACGGTCTACGGACCCTAGCCACAATGACACACGCCTCGGTTCGCTTACCTACCTATTCTCCCGAGCGAGCAGGCCGCTTGAGCTCAATCATCATCGACCAGGCTGCCCGGAAGTTGTCTACCACTTCCACCACCAACACCACCAACACGCTCCTGGAACGAAGCAGGCGCTGGTCTTAATACATTCTGTCGCATTTCAGGCTGAAAATGTGCTGAAAGCCTACACTTTTGGTCACAAAACAAGCGACCTGGTGTATTCCCAGGCTCGCGCGCACGAGACGCCTACCGCAAACGCCCATCATCCCCGAAATCCGAGCATACGACAGACCACGACAACCATGACGGACACTGTCACAACTTCGCCGCAGGATGACGCCCTTCGCCGCTGCTTCATCTGTCTCATGGACGAGAACGAGTCCGGATCCTCCGACTCTGCCTGGGTCAACCCGTGTCCCTGCTCTCTATCGGGCCATCAGGACTGCATGATTGCCTGGGTCACCGATTTGGAGCGCGAAAACAAGGAGATTCGCTGCCCTGTTTGTAAGGCTTCCATCGCAATCGACGAGCCTTTTGACCCCGCCGTCGCTCTCAGCAACCAGGTGTACCGGCTATTTAGCAAGATTTCGCCTGGGCTGATCCTCGGTGGCCTCGGCGCCGGCACTTGGGTTGGCCTTGCCATGTATGGCAACATCGCCGTGCGCGTGTTTGCCGGTCCCGAAGCTACATATCGATTCTTCTTCAACGAGCGCACCGCACGACCAAATGTCAACTGGATCCATGTCGCCATACTGCCTACTATCGCGCCGGCTCTGGTCATCAGCCAGTCGTTTCCCCTGCTGGGAAACTTTCTCATGATGCCCGCCGCAGCTTTGGTAAGCTCCATCTCGTACGCGTTATGAAACACACCACTGACGATACTGTGACCAGTACGGTGTCTTCCACATGGCTCGCGACGACAACTTCTTCTCGTGGCCACCTTCGCCTCAGCTCGCTGTTGCAGCGTTCCCCTTCATCCAATCCGCGTATAACAACATCTACTTCGAGTTCACTTCATCGTACAGGCTACGATGGGAGCGCAGAATTGCAGGCTTGCCCGAACCCCCGCCGCCAGCTGATCGACAAGAACGACAACAGCAACGTCGCGCCAGGGACCAGAACGCGGGGAACGAGCCCAGGAATGGAGGAATCGTGGGTGGACTTTTGGATGCCGCCATCGACATGCTGGATATTCCAGATGTTGACGTTGAAGTCGAGTTGGAAGTCGAAGCACGCGAGCTCGGCGAGGGAGACGGTGCGGTGGACATGGACATTTTTATCGAGGAGTTACAAGAGTTCGAGGAAGGGCCTGATGCGGCGGAGGGAGGCCATGCAATTCTTGACTTTGGCCACGGCGCTCAAGTTGGTGAAGAGCAGCAAGCAAACAACCAAGATGTTCCCGCGCCACAGCAGCAACAGGGGCAGGAGCCGGAGCAGCCCCAGCAGCAGCCTCAGCCAGCAGCGCCTCGCCAACGGGGTCTTCAGGCTAGTCTTCGCGACGTTACCAACTCTTTGGCAAGCACGCTGCTTTTGCCCGTCATTTCGGCGGGCATGGGCGAGCTCATCCGGCTCGCGCTGCCCAAGCACTTCACAACTCCTCCTACTAGCGGATTAGGTCGATTTAGACTGCGGACCGGCCTGCTGCAAGACCAGTGGGGCCGCAACTTCGTCGGTGGATGCGTGTACGTTGTGCTTCGCGATGCCTTCAAGCTGTATACCAGGTACCGCATGGCGCAAAACAAGCCCATGCGGAAGATCAGAAACGTGGAACGGAAGAGGAACACAGCTTCGACCTGAACAGATGCCCATGACGAATTATCATGGCAGCACAAATAGCATACATTGGCGTTAGCGGGAAAGGGAGGACATGGCCAGTGGGATACCTTTTTCAATGTACGAGCAGACGACGCCGCGTCGCGTTAGCATCTCGATCGAACTTCATTGCGCATTTCTAAGGGAAAAGAATTGGCTTCGAATTCAGGCCACTCTCTGTGCTTGACTTGGGCAATGCTCCTGCAATACCGACCTACTATGGCCAGTCGTGGTATATGCAAGCATCGTTGTGCCATGAGCACTGTCGTGGCTGTTGTTTTTGCCCCGCGTTGTGATCTTCACCGGCTCTTGTCGGCTGTGGCTGTCGTTGGAACCTTGATGTGGTTATAAAAGAACAAAACATTTTACTTCAAAAGCCTCGAAATAAGACGTAGCCGACGAAGACTCCGTGACAGAACGTGGCTGTGGCTGAAGATCAGAGTCAAGACCAAGACAAGGGGATGGATGGATGGCTCAATTCCCAGGCGTCGTATTCGGCGGGCGCGGCCAGCCTGAACTGCTGAACTACAGCGATCGACCACCACAGTCCAATACGAAGGACAGGTACTCCGCGGACACCGGACCATGCCCCAAGAATCACGAATCGCAATCTTCAGAACACGCATCTCGTCAGTCCACGTCATGGAGGATCTGGACCCAGGTATTGATGGGTTTACTCCGTAGGAGATCGCCAAGATGTTTAGCCCAGCCGGCGGGAGGAACGAAATGACGGACTGGAACCTGTCGCTCGGGGTCCGCTGCAGGTGTCAGGAATCTTGGCCGATTCTTGGTCGACTCCAGGGATTCGAGTTGGATCCGTCCAGATGGTACAGCAGAATCAACAAGACGAACGAACATGCAAGAAAACCTGTGGAGTTCCGACACTATTGTTACTGCGGACACCCACGAGCGAAAACCTGGGATGAGAGAATACGGCCCCTAAAAGTGTTGGGTCCTTGTTGCAGAAAGCCCAGAAAGGCAAGAGAGCTTTGAGCATGTTTTTTGCCAGCTCCGAATGAACTGGGCCCGACGTCGCATCCATTCAATGTTGTTCCCTGGTTTCGGTCTCCAGCTCGGTTGGCATGAGATATTAAGACCCAGAATCATGTCTGGTTTCATGGCACAGCTCGATAAACGCCTTACTCATAGGATCATGGGAGACACTCGGCATCAGACAGCCTCAGCCCCTAACCTGCCAGCTGGTTGATGGAGGGAGCAAGCCACCTTTCGCACCCCTCACCCCTCACTTCTGACCACCCGTCTTCCTCCCAGCCACTGGAGGTTTGAGAATCCGTTCTGTTGTTGGCCAGTCCGTCTCACCATCGCCAACCCATAACCCAACTGGCGAAACAGGGGTGAAGTCGAACGAAGCCGAGTTGGGTGGCCGGGTTGAACCTCGGCGTGTGTGGGCCAGTAATTACTGTGTATGCTAACATTTCTCCCCAATCACGTTGCTCCTCAAAAAGGGCGCTTTTAATAGCTACTCCATCAAAGTGCGTCTCCACGCCCAGGCCAGCCCACGCATCCATCTATTCAAACTCGAACTATTGGACAATGACGGCGGACGGCCTCCCGGCACATCGGATGGTGGGTGCTGCCGTCGTCGCAGATGTACAGCCACCCCAGCCTACGCGTCCCTGCAATCATACCCACGATCCCACCCGCTCCACCGTCTTCCTCGTGAGTGTGCGGGAGATCGAATGGCAGCTCAGTGCCGTTGCCGTGCCGGGGCCAACTTCAAACGTACGTCAGCCTCCTTGAATATGGGCCGGCAGGGTGTGGGCGAACCATCCTGCCACACAGAACTCGAGGCCAGTTACGAGGTCATCCATGTCCAAAACCATCCCTCACATTTTGGGAGCGGTTCCAACAGTGCCCTTTCCACGATGGAGACGAACGACCCGCTCCGAAATAGGGGGGCGGGTTTGTTTTGATGGACCATTCGTAATGGCCTCTTGAACCTGACAAGTCTCTCTCGTTCTGCTCGTCTCTTCATTCACTCACTCTCATTTTCTCTATAAACCATTTTGGACCATTCGTCTTTGTTTCAAGCACTTTTTTCTTTCCTTTCTGAAGGGTTCTTCCTCGTTTTCCCCCGTTTTTTGTTTCAAAGATTCCCACGGCCCAAGATGGCTCTGTCCTTCGTTCGTCAAGCATCACTCGTTGCGCTCCTTGCGGGCTCGACCTTTGCTCAAACTTTTACCGACTGTGACCCTACCAAGAGTAAGTACATACAGGCATACAAGCATATACACACACGCACATCGCAGCAGTAAACTTCATCGGGACCCGCGTGGTAGCCGCTGATGTCTGCCCGTCACAATGAACATCACCGCAAAGCCAAAAAAGGAAACTCCATTAACACGAACCTCCATAGAAACATGCCCCGCCAACGCCGGCCTGGCCAAGTCCACCTACGAGGTCGACTTCACCAAGGGCGCAGACACTGAGAACTGGACCACCGCCGCCGGCAACATCTCGTACACGTCCGCCGGCGCCGAGTTCACCCTCAACAAAAAGGGCGACTCCCCGACCATCGAAACGTCGTGGTACTTCTTCTTCGGCCGCGCCGAGGTCCACCTCAAGGCCGCACCCGGAACCGGCATCGTGAGCTCCATCGTGCTCGAGTCGGACAACCTCGACGAGGTCGACTGGGAGTGGCTCGGCGGCGACAACGTCCAGGTACAGACCAACTACTTTGGCAAGGGCAACACCACCTCGTTCGACCGCGGCGCCTTCCACGCCGTCAGCGACGCCCAGGGCACGTCGCACAACTACACCATCGACTGGTCTAAGGAGGCCGTACTCTGGTACATTGACGGCGCCCTCGTGCGCACCCTCAACTACGCCGACGCCCTCGGCGGCCAGAACTTCCCGCAGACGCCCTCGCGCCTGCGCCTCGGCATCTGGGCCGGCGGCGACCCGGACAACGACAAGGGAACCATCACCTGGGCCGGCGGCGAGACGGACTACACCAAGGCGCCGTACACCATGACGGTCGAGAAGGTCGTCATCACCAACGCGAACCCCGGCGCGTCGTACACGTACGGCGACAAGACGGGCAGCTACGACAGCATCAAGATCGGCGCCGCCGCCATCGACGACAGCACCAACTCGGGCCAGGAAGACACCAGTTCAGGTAACTCCACCTCTTCCTCTTCTTCTTCCGCTTCCGCTTCCGCTTTCGCCTCCGCCTCCGGGACGGCCTCCTCCGGATTCCCTTCTGCCTCGGCCGGCCCGCTGAAGAATGGTACCACGACAGGAACGACCATCCGCCCCACCATTGCGCCCACGGCGACCCAGTCCGGCTCCGGGTCCGCGGCGAGTGCCACATCGACCGGCGCCGCGGCGGCGGGTACCCTGGTCAGCGGGTCCACAGTCGGCAGCGCCGTGTTCGGAGGTGTCCTGATTGCCTTGGCTGGTCTGTTCTAGAGGGGCGTGTACCAGAGCGACAGGAAAAGAGAGAGAAAACTCTGTGTGTGTGTGTGTATGTATTAGATTCTACATCATTCCGGGTAGCCATGACCCTTTTGTATAATATGGGACCCGAGCGAGTCCGTTTTCGACCAACCTCGCAAGAACAAACTTTGGAACTTGATGAAGATATGTGGCAGATGGTGAAGCGTGGTGATGAGGGACGCAGAGGATGCTGGTTCATTCGTCTTTCTTGGGCAGACGTGTCATTACAGGTGCAGGAAGGACGCGTGGGTTCTGGTCTTGCGATGCCTATAAATGAATCAGATGACAGACAAACAAACAAACAAGTTGCACTATGCACATCGCCTTTCATACTCTGCACTGCTTCCAGTGATGTATCCTGTGGTTTTTGTACGCGCGTTTTCCAGAGCGTGTCTGTCTTTCCAAATCGCCCACGCACGTCTTCGAGACCAGCTGCCGAGAACGACGTTGCTGTCCCGCTCGTCGAGAGACGCTGCATCTGGCTTGTAATTATGGCTTGTCGACCCGGTCAGCCATCTATCCGGAGGCAACGCACGCAACTTGTCCTTTAAATAGTGTCCATCGTTGGATGAGCCTGCCCAGTTCCTGTTCAGCATCGACGTCGTATTGTAAACTGCCTTCACCACCGTTGTTGATATCCCCAAGTGCTGTGCTCGTACGCGCCACCAACATTGGCGACACAACCTTAACCTGTGAAAAAGTAAGAGACAGAAATCAATTTGAAAGAACGCGAGTTGACCCCCGCCGGCACGCGATTTTCATGCCTAGGGAAGCTGCCCAGGCAACTTATCCCGGCGAATGAAGGCCGCCATTACGGATCAACTCATGCCACAAATGTCAGCGACGTAGGTCTGATCACAACCTGCGAATCATGTCGGTCGTGGTAATCGGCTCCTCGGCAATCATGTAAAGTGTCCTCGGAGTGTTGAGCCTGTCCGTCAACAGGACATTCCCACGCCATGACTTAGCAACCTCGTCCAGACCATCATCGAGACCTGAATTTGCAAAGCCTCATAAGCCCATGTGTCCACACGCAATGTCTCTAACGTGAAATACAAAGTCGGAAGCGACTTATCTTGATGACAACGCCGTTATATCAAAGTAGGGTAACAGTCGATACGAGCCACCCATTAGCACCTGGTCCATCGCCTATTCGACCCCCTAAACTTGCCCGCGCCAAAAGTTGGAGCTACGGACTGTGATGTACGAGTGATGAGATCGTGCACGTGGGAAACTGGCAACATCCACAAACGACAGGAGGCTGCCCTCTCCGCCAATGAAACCACCAGCACGGCGACTGCGTGGATTAAGCAGTGCGTCGGATGACGCACCGTGCATCATGCACGGCGCCGCGAACGGTTCGCTTCTGGATCTCGTCGTAGAAATCTGAAGGCCGTGGAGATTAAGACTGCTGATGCTGGCGCTGCTGCTGGGTGAGAGACCCCACTCAGGTAGGTAGTGATTCAAGCAAAACTGCTGGTAGTTGACTTTGTCGGAGCCCTTACTCTGTAGATGGTCTGATGCTTCCCTACGCGGATTCTGCCGTCAAATACCAGCATCCTTATGTCAAAGGAGACAACCGGGCTCTCTGGGCGCAAGCAGGTGAAACTTATCTAGACCCTCTTCAGGTAGCGACGTGATTCAAGCACCAAGTCAGCATCAGTTTCTCAGGTGGCAAGGCTCGTCGACGGCGATGAAGGGCCCTGATGTTCCAGGCTAGTACGGGAGAAACTATCCTACTCTCAAAGCAAAGGAGAGGCTAGTGCCAGTTAGCCAGCCAGCCTTTTGACCCCTCCCCCGCAGTTCACACCGTTCACACACAGGCACGACGCTGAGGTACATCACAGTACGTTCGCAGGCTCATTTCAATTGGCAGAGGGCCCGAGTCGTCTTCCCAGAATGGCAGCTAGCAGCTAGGTCCACCCCGGTCTGAGAGTCCGGCCCGGCTAGCTGTGGTGTACGGTGGGAAAGCGGGGTCGACCAGGCCCGCCGACGACGTCTGTCGCCTTGGCAGTGGCTTGATGTCTTCAGCAGCTCAACATCCATTTCTGGTGTAGCAAAGATGGCGGGCGAGGATTCAAGCGTGGAGGAACAATATTGCCTGTGATGGTTTATTTCCATGTGGAAGTCGTTGTCGTGGCTCCTGCCCGCTGCACGTAATTCGCCGTCTCCTTCCCAAACCACCTCCTCGGCGTTGAGTGGCTGGCTCCTCAGGCAAGCGCAGGTACTCATCTTATAAGTGCAGGTACGTGTCTACGTAGTTTCTTCATCCAACCTGGACGTCTTCGGCCTGCAGATAAGAGCAGTGGGAAGGAGGTGGCAAGTGGGTAGGGCCTTCCTTTGAGCCCGGCTGCATCAGGCGTACTTTGGTATCGCAAGCACTCACTGGATGGCTGACTAGCGCCTCCTTCCCTGAAGAACATGTGGCGATATGGTGGGGTTTGAAGAAAGGAAGCGAACGGACCGGAAAGGAGGAGGCATGAGGCACCTCCATGACCCGATTCTTTCCCCTTCCCTTTGCCGAAGCTCATCCACGGACGGATACTGGACGTCTCTTCCAGTGTCTCTTGTCTTTTAGGTTCCTTTTATAGGTCCTAGGTCATCGTTCAGAGGAGGCGCCTCTTCGAACTATTAGATAATCCGGCTCGTTACCTGCCAGCCTTAAAAGCAACCGAACAGCACCACTCATCCAGACCATCCTCATCCTCATCCATCTCCATCACACCACACAAGCAAGACTCAAATCCATCATCGCCTCCAGCAAATACCAACTTTCAGTCTACAACACCCATCAACCCACATCAAAATGTCTGACTGCACCTGCGCTACCTCCGGCACCTGCCACTGCGGCAGCAAATGCTCCTGCGCCGGCTGCCCCGTAAGTTTCCACCCCCGTCTCGTCGGCCCCTCCCGCCCATTGCATCATCTGCGCCCTGTCAACTAACTTTGCCTGTTCCCAGCACAAATAAATAACGTTAAGATCTGATCGGTTCGGATCGTCATGGTTCATCGGTGGTGGATGTTGCGCGGTGATGCACGGGTGATGGAACTATGGTTTTCGCATGCGCATGGGACTGGGTTTACGGTTGTAAAGCAATGATGGGACTCTTCCCCTCGGTCTTTGAGATTATAGAGCAGAATCCTCCCTTGATCCTCTTGAGTTACTAGGCCGAGGCTCTTAAATTGAAGATTCACATCGTCACTCTTCTCTTCCTCGACGTTTGTGATCATCTGCCTTTCGCGCTCCAAAGTCCTGATCGATCTTGCTGCACAAATCTCAGATTACGTCACAATCTGTCCGCAGGAATAGGAACAGAAACACCATCCGCGTCCTTGTACGACATGATCGCTTGGCCCTCCCAGTGCCATTCATCGAGCGATGCTGTGGCACCATCTCGCCTGCCCTTCTCGTACACCATCGACCCCAAACCAACAACGATCCTCGAGAGATAAAAAGACCTGCGCTCGTCAGTTATCCATTCCCAGCGAACAGTCCAGCTACTACGTACGCGGCCAGTATCGCCCATGCGTGTTCCCACTTGGCTATCCGACACCACCCGCGGTTCTGTCGCCACGAGTCGTCGCAACTGCGCACCAGGTACCACGGTCGCTCCATCAAATGTCGGGCGTCTGTCAGATCCGACCCGTTTTGCGCGCCGGCGCTGAACACCCAGAGCATTGTGAGGAAGACATCGTACGAGAGGTTCGTCCATCGGGCATCGTAGTGTAAGGCGGCCATCGTTAGGCGGGCAAAGAAGACGGCGAGTCCAAGGACGGCCGTGGCCATGTTTGACGTCGTCAGACTGCGGGTTGGTCGTCAGCCATGCCTTGTGAACAATCACTAAGCGACAACAGTGTGGGAATGACGCACTTCTGGCTCCAAATTAGCGGGATCTCGGGCGGCTCCTCGTGGTTTGCGTAAAAGTATATCCGCAGTCTCGGGTTGGAGCACCACCCTTCCTCTCCGCCGTTTCGCCACAGCCGCGAGCGCAAGTTGTCGGGGTACGCAATGCCAAAGAGGACGAGCGCCGCCATCACAACGATAGCCTCAAGGCATAGTATCGCTGCGAGTACGTATCCATCTCGACGGTATCGCGACGACATGATATTTCACCTCTCAAGGAGTCGACTGCGATCGGACCTGTCATCCGCGAACGCCACCATCCTCGGCAGGCTGGACATGTCTGCGAAAGGGCCTCTTATCTGGCACAAAACGGCTTCGATTAGATGGGGGGAATGCCAACGTGATTGCCTCAAACTTGCTCGTCGTTTAGCAAGGGGACGAGGCCCGGTATTTCTACCTTGTCGCGGAGCGCCGTTCGGACCGGGGCCCAAGACTTCGGGCATCGGGGACGGTGAGGGGTCGGAACTTGCTCATTCTTGCGCAGGTTGGCACACCTTTTCTGCACGTGTTCGATAGTGACTGCTAACCTCTGATGGACCGCCATTCGAAGAAATTCGAAGAAGGAAAACGGGTTGCATTCTTCCTCGGGCTGTCGAAGGTTAGGCTCTGGGGACTCGATGCTTTCTGTTTGCTGCGCTGCGGGCCGGTCCGTGAGTGGTAAACTCAGAGAGAATTCAGGTTGATGGAGACTTTACGAGACATCTGTCCTATTTTTGAGGGCTTGGAGACCTCCCTTGGTTGCCTCTTTCTTACCTTGCCTTGCAACGAGGCTGCTGGTTATTTCACGCTATTCAGCTCGACGATCCAGTAGCTGCTGCACGGAATGGTGGAAATCATGACGATACCTCGCTAACTGCCGGCTAGGACGCATATTTCCATCTTTCTATCAGTGGTCTGATACATGATAGACGCCAGTCCCCAACTGGCGTTGACCTTCTAAGGAGCAGAGCTAGATCCGTCGTCCCATCTCCTCGCTGCGCCTTCCTTGACCGCTTCATTATTAACTCCCGCCCGACGACATCTTCAATGATGGCTCTCGATCTACGAGACCATCTTCGGCTCATTGTTCGACCCTGAAAGCCCTG
Source organism: Colletotrichum lindemuthianum (assembly GCA_001693025.2). Classification (NCBI taxonomy): domain Eukaryota; kingdom Fungi; phylum Ascomycota; class Sordariomycetes; order Glomerellales; family Glomerellaceae; genus Colletotrichum; species Colletotrichum lindemuthianum. The sequence continues at coordinate 439,161 of MASP02000226.1, read as the reverse complement.
TCAGTGTATGCGATATCAACCACTAAAGACAACTGCAAACTTACCGCGAACAACGCTTCCGCGGCCATACGTTTCCAGAACGTACATATCCAGTCTTCTTATTCCAACATTTGCCATCCTATTTTCTCCACGCCTCAAACGCTGCTTAGCGGACGTAGCACGCAGCAGCGGCCCCAAAGGCCTTTCTTTGACGCTCCAGCAGCTCCAACTTTCTGCGCTTGACCGCGACAGCGTCGTCCTCGCGCATGAGTTGCATTGAGACGCCGTTCCAAGCCCTAATGATAGGTCTCGGGGACTCCTCGCCCTCCAGCACAGCCGGAACCTCACGATACGCAAACGAGAGCACCTCGGCCGTGAGGCGTGAGATGTCGAACTGATGGAAGCAATGGTCCTGGACGTCGTCGCCGCTCTTGATCAGGTGTAGTCGCGCGCGGTAGTAGGCCATGGTCGCCCAGACGAAGCTGCGAGTTGCTACGCGGGCCGAATCCTCGGCCAGCCAGTCGAGGTAGCGTGTGAGGTGAGGAATCGCGGCCTTGGGGACGCTGATGAGGCGCACGAGACCGACGAGCTGGGCAAATGTGCGCACGCGATGGGCAGGGATACGGTCGTAGGAATAAGTCGGAGGGCTGGTCGGAAGGGTCCGAAGGCGGTATATGATACCGCTGCCCTCGTCATCGGCGTTGATGGAGGGAGACGTGTGCCAGTACAGATCCCAGTGGAACTCTTCACCTAGGCAGTCCTCGGTGACGCCCTGCTCGTAAGTCGCAAAGGGGTAATCGGGGTCAGAGGGGAGGGAAGTGGCGTAGGAGTGGGATTGACGGCCGAGGTAAATGGGGAGGGGGACCGAGATCATGAGATAGAGGCAGCCAATCTCCAGCTTGTCCGCGGTGAGAGGCTTGTGGGTGAGAGTCGAGTAAGAGCCGACGGGACTGCTGGCGGCGGACGTGCTGGTGCTGGTGGTGGACGACATTATTGCGGCGAGGAGAGTTTTCTATCGAAGTAAAGATTAAGAAAAGATTCGAATGATCAATATCACCTGTGTGGCGACGAAGAAAGCTTTGGCGGTAGGTAGAGCTGTTGTGTTGAACGACTCTGAACTTTTGGCGATGGGCTGTGAAAGAGACGGAGAAGGAAGAGGAGGAGGAAGAATGTTAAATCGAAGTTCCAGAGTGAAGGAGTAAAGTCGAATGAGGAAGGAAGCTTGTTGCTTGCTGGGGTGGTTGACGAGAATTCGGTGGCTCACAGCCAGACCTGAATTTAGGAAAGAAAGAACGAGAGCAGGCAATTTCAGCAAGTGCCACCAACCTCGAACCAAAGTCCAATCGAGATGGATATACCTTGGGCTGACTTGACAGGTTTTTTTTTTTTTGGCAGTATTTCAGTTGATTAAATTGATTGGAGTTCAGGCGTTCTTGTTCAGGATCGAAGCATTGAATAAATAGGCAAGTTGTGTTCGAACGTGATGTTCGCAAATGTGAGAAATCCCTACGTGGGAAGGAGCGCGACCATAAGACTTGTGCCCAAAGAAGAATGATGTGTACGAAATCTTTTCGAGTTCTGTATTATGCTACGACTTCAAGTATTACATTTGTTTGCTTAGCTGCCCTATTATTGTCGACGGCGAGGCGCAGGAAGCGTCGCGATTCCTCACCGAGCTGACCGAACATTCCAAACCTGACAGGCATCAGAGGCCCATATACGGTTATGATACAACACGATTGAACGTTACACCTTCGTTTATTGATAAGTTTCTTAGACATGCGAGTCTGTCAGTATCTAATTCGGACCCGCTTTCATTCATTCCATGTTACATCCGAAATCTAGTACCTTTCCACACGTGTCGGGGTATTTTTCGTTGTTCAAACATCGTGTTCTGCGTTCCTTTGTGCCATGCAGAAGTCCTGGATGAACCAAAACTATAAAGCGTGACCAAATGAAAGTTGAAGCTGATGATCATGCGCGAGATCAGTCTCGATGCGAATACAATTCCATCTCGTGATATCTGTAATTGGTGTTTTCGTCGATTCTGTCGTGCAGGGGTCATCGCTTGGTGGCCAAGCACCTGCGTAGGTGGGCATCTCTCGCCCCCGACATCCCCGCGGCAGCCTGGGAAGACCCTGGAACCCAGCAAGCCTGAGCGTCACCCCACTGTCACTGGTGAAGCTTGGCGGGCCTACAGTCCAATTTGCAGTGCATCGTCGCCATCAGCAGCCCCTGCCACTATGTACCATTGCCCATCGACTTCCAGAACATGTGATGCGTGTCGCCGAAAAGCCATGATTGGCTGAGCTTCCTGCGACCTTTGATTAAATGTCTCGGGCTTGTTGTCCATACAAACACAATTCGACGCCATCAGAGGTGTCCCCAGCTGGCTGTGGTGGTGCTGGTGGTAAGGTAGTCAGACACAGAACAGTTCTCCGCCAGTTTACCGAAGCGGTCCGCTGCGATGGGGCGACTACTCCCCAGACGGCCAAGCTCGACATCAGCGCATTGCTGTCCCTGGTAACCATGCGCCGGCGCTATTGACAGATGAGACGATCAGCACACAGAGTGTTTGTGAGAAATATTTCCGTACGTTCTGCACAGTGATTGGAGCTGTTGAAGGCGTGGGCGGGATTTCTCGGCCGAGGTGGGTTGCAGCTGCACCGAGTGGCCGGGACTCTGCACTGCGCCTATGTTCCTTGTCCTGTTTCCGTCGCTTAACGTCGCCCAAAGTTCTGCGGTCATTGTATCAAGTAAGACAATTAGCAATCGAGCGCAAATTTCACTTCTGTTGGACGTTGAGGGAAAAAACAAAGTCGTCAAGCTGTTCGTTCCTCTTCCACGCGACACGACTGGGAAGGTACCCAAGCTCCAAAACGAGGGGCAATTGCGGGGTAGCAATAGCGGACTGCGACACCACCACCACCACCACCACCACCAGCACGCGCCACGAAAACACCAGAGCTCCATCGCGGGGTTATTGCGGTGGGCAAGCACGTCGTCCCACTCCATCAAAAAGGACCGATACCCCAGACGTCATAATTGAACAGACCACACCTCGTTTCAAGCCCTTACGACGTTTGTTCCCTTTCCACTTCTGTGAATTGCTGTCCTTCGGACTCGTTTTCTTCCTTGTAATCCAAGATCGCAACTTGAGCAACAGAGAAATCGAGAGACGTCGTCCGCCATGGCTCTTCCCGTTCCCACCGCGACCTCACTCGCCGACATCTATACCGAAGATGCTCTCCCCGTCCAGACGAAGCGATGGTCTTCGCTGCTTGAGCAGTTCAAGTCTCAGTTCGGCCATCCTGCTACATACGTCTCCCGATCTCCTGGTCGTGTGAACATCATCGGCGAGCACATTGACTACTCGCTCTACTCGGTCCTGCCCATGGCCATCACCGCGGACGCCATCCTCGCCGTGTCCGTCACCGACACCCCAGCCGATTCCGAGACCTTCACCCTCGAGGTCGCGAATGCTCAGGGCGACAAGTTTCCCGCACGTACCTTCAACGTCCCCATCGACGGCGACGTCCCCATCGACGCCAAGGTTCATGAGTGGTCCAACTACTTCAAGAGCGGCCTCCGCGGCGCTCTCGAGCTGCTGCGCCGTAAGCGCGGACCCAGATTCAGGCCTCAGGGCATGAAGATCCTTATGGATGGTTCCGTTCCCATCGGTGGTGGTCTCAGTTCCAGCGCTGCCTTTGTGAGCGCCTCGGCTCTGGCTGTCATGCTCGCCAACGGAGAGAAGGAAATTGACAAGACGGAGCTCACTGAGCTTGCCATTGTCAGCGAGCGCGCCGTCGGTGTCAACTCTGGCGGGTAAGCATTCGGCCTTCTCTCTCCTTTACAGTATCACCACTGACAGCCACCAGCATGGACCAGTCCGCCTCCGTCTTCTCCCAGCGCGGCTCTGCCTTGTTCGTCTCCTTCGCCCCCTCCCTGACCGCCCGCCCAGTCTTCTTCCCCAAGACGAATCCAGAACTCTGCTTCGTCATTGCCCAATCTTTCGTCACATCCAACAAGCAGGTCACCGGTCCCATCCATTACAACCTCCGAGTCGTTGAGTGCAGCATGGCCGGCGCTTTCCTCAATGCCGCCCTCAACCCCGCCGGCACCAAGCTCCCCACGGACGCCTCTCCCCTCGGCATCTCCATCCACGGCTTCCACGACGCCTACTTCGCGAACCACGAGCAGCCCCAGAGCGCGGGCGCATCGCGCGAGGAAGCCGCCGAGGCCCAGCTGCGTGTGCTCATCGACGTTGTCGGAAAGACGCTTAAGCGCGAGGATGGCTACACGCGCGCCGAGATCGCCGAAGTCCTTGGCGTCTCCGTCGAGGAGGTCGAGACCATCTTCATGTCCAAGCTTTCCGTACGTGCGGAGCGCTTCAAGCTGCGCCAGCGCGCGCTGCACGTCCTCGAGGAGGCTCTGCGCGTGCTGCAGTTCATGAAGGTGCTAGAGAAGGAGGCTCCTGCCGACGTAGCCGACACCACGGCGTACAACAAGCGCCTTGGCGACGTCCTCAACCAGACCCAGGTTTCCTGCCGCGACCTGTACGAGTGCAGCGCTCCCGAGATTGACGAGCTGTGCCGCATCGCCACCGAGGCTGGTTCCTACGGCAGCAGACTTACCGGTGCTGGCTGGGGCGGCTGCACCGTCCACATGGTGCCGGCGGACAGGGTGGCCGCCGTCAAGGAGGCGTGGGAGCGCGAGTACTACTCCAAGCGTGACTTGACCGACGAGCAGAGAGAGGGTGCTGTCGTCGTGAGCAGGCCGGGCAGCGGTAGCTACAACTACGCCTTGAAGGAGGGTAACTTGTAAATGTTACCATTAGATCTGGGAACAAGTGGGAGGCCATCTCTGTTGATATCATGCCGCATATATGCATATCATTGTGTACTACTGGATGAATACATTCGAAGCTGGCGTTGAAAGCTGTCATGTATGAAGTGAAATCCTGTCCTTCTGCGTGTCTAGCTCGGTCCTTCAGATATGTGGTGTTCAAGGAGACTAGGTCTCTTCGAGTTGAATCGACGGCTCGATGAGAGAAGGTCTGCGTAGACAGTGCACTGGGCCATCACTGCAAAACAGCACGCTCTTTACAAAACAAAGATATCGATGATTGCTCGTTTGGAACCAGTCTAGAGTCATCTGGTATTGAAACCGCAATGGCGCTATGGTCCTGCTTTCTCGTAAAACTCCAGGCACATAGTTATTTCGTCAGTCTAAAGGGTGGTAGGTATCAGCGCTGGTGCGAAGAACTTCCCGCGCCAATGAAGTAGCGTTCCAAACATTTGAAGCGATAATTGCCGGCCTAACTGTATCCTTTGCTTCGGTCAATCCCAAGGGGATAGATATCGGGCAGCACACCATGTGCTTGCTGGTTTGTTTTCTACCGTCCAACGTGTTTGCCTTGACATGCAGAGTCGGCTGCTGCGAACCATCTTGAAAGCGAGCAAAATGTAGAAGAACTCTGACGACACAGGCTTTACCGTGCAAACTACCATGACATACACGGGGACATGGGGCCCTTCCTTGTTAGTTCTTGGTTCTCACGAGTTGGAGACGTGTGTCCTGAGTTCTCTAGCTATCCAATCTAGCTAAACACAGAGAGCATCTCAAGTAGCCAGGTAAGGGGGAACCACAATCGTCGAATATGAGAAACCCAGACTGGAGTAAAAAAAAACCAACGTTTCCAGGAAATCTGTTTTCGAGGCACAGCGGCACTCCCAGCCACGCGAATAGAGCACGCCTCTATTCGCTCCATGCCATCGCTCCCCCCGGCTGGCCTTTGTCGAAACACACGCACAGGTTGCGTGTAGAAGGCTCACCGACCCGTTGATTCGTGCTAGGTGAGACGGAGGTATTATGATGTTTACGCGAAAGTCGCCTACATCACCTGTTCTACTGCGCCAAGCATCTTTGATGAGCGAAGACGGTTTCCGCGTCCGCGACGGACGACGTTGCATACTCGATCCCATACAAGACCATGGACGCTGAAGGGTATGGGTAGGGAAGGGTCCCTCCAGCGAAACTGCTATTAGAGCGTATGTAAAAAAATAGGGTAGGCACGTAAAGTGGGTCTATTCAACTACCTAATCTGCCATGGAGGATAAGGATCCCCATACAACGGATTTGAGTCCGTGCGTTGACATTCCAGGTCTCTTCCACTTAACTTCATCGCTTCGCTCCTTCGTGCTACGCTGCGCTACGCACTCAGGAAGCTACGCTCTGGAATATCTGCTACCGTAATCAAACAGAAGTAAGTCATGTCGTTTTCTGTTCGTTCCTTTGACGCTGCGTTATTTTGCGCTCGGAAGGTGTCGATGGATACGGCTTAAGGTTGGCAAATTTTCTCAGAGGCTACGCCCGGTTTACCATCCATCCACCATGTTCACGACGTATTCTTCGTCAAGCTCCATCAGAAAATATCGCGTAGAGGCTAGTTATCGACGGCTTTGGGCGGCCCCGATCGCCGTAGCCCCAAAGGCATGAGTCTGGGGCTCCTCGGCTCAAGTTAGTTTAGGCAAGTTTGGGCAGTGAGCGGCCAATTCGGACAAAAAGTGCGCCGGATTAAGAGAAATATAACCATTCAGTCTTGTAGGAAACCCACGGTCCAGTCAAAATGGATACCTGTCGACAGCCTCCATCGTAAAGCTCGGGGGAAAGAAACACAACTCTGAGCAGGTGAGGTAGGGGTTTGCCGGGATGAATGTCACGTCGCTCGAAATGGGAATGAAAATCTCCTCAGCTTGGCTTCACCTGCAGACACAGCTTGCACTTCCAGCTTCTCTGCCACAAATTGCTCATTTACCTCGAGCAACTTGAGCGATGGAGAGGAAACATGGGATTGTTTGGGAATAGCCACGGAGGCGCCGTCGATAACGTTGCACTCCGCGATATCCGGGGCCATGAAGATCTTTCCAATCGAGGATGTAAGTTATATAACGAGGCCAAGGAAAGTGTTCACAGACGTTTCTTGGCGTAAAGGAGGTTGTGGGCTTTCCCGATGCCCCAGTCTCTTGGCACTGCGTCTTTTCTCATGTTGCGTGGTAAACTCCCGAGGCCGATCGCTTCTATTGATTCTGCCAAATGTCCTGAGTTGTTGCTCACACCCCGGGCGCCGCTGTAACCAGATGCGAATGTCAATATGGCATTGGTAGTCGACGAGTTGCAGTGAGGGTGTCGCAAATGACGACTCCTCTCCAGTTCAGAACTGTGGTCGTACTTCGCGGCAGTCAAGTTTCGATACGTATCCAGGTGTAGACCAAGGGCTGGTGTTTTTGTTTGTGTCCTTGCTGATTCGTGCCCGGACAAAATCAGCAGTCGGATTCTCGTACGGATAGACCTGATGTTGAGACGACCTAGTGCCTTGCTTGGTACTGCGCCTGCTATACAGAGTATTCTGTCACTCGAACTTGCCACAAGCGAGGACGCCGGCCGTTTGCACTTGGCCATGATTTGAAGCCACGTCGGCAACCATCAAGTTCGAGCTGCAGGCTCCATGAGTAGATGGCGAGACGCTAAGCAGTAGCCGGCAGTGAAGCGAGACAAAGAGATTGGGTCGTGACATGAGGCTTCTAGATGTCGCCGCTGACCACGAGGCGAAAAGGGTGTATAGAGGTGATCCTATGCTGAGAAGTCTGACCACCGGCATGCATACAAGTTGCTGCTAAGAGGGTCACCTTCACACCACTGTCACGATTTGAATCGGCTTCAAACAGCGGCCCTTGACAGTCCTGGGTTTGTAGTTGACAGGGGGGTCCCGAAAGTCAACAGGGGGGTCCCAATCCAAATTTCAGCAGGGGGGTCTACTAATTTTTAGGCATAAGAACAATGCCTAACACTATATCTAAGTAAAATATAACCAGTATCAGAACTCAGTATATACTAAGTTAGGATCTATTTTACCAGTATCTTATATAATTTAACACTTAATATTTAAAAATATTTTATATCTAAATAAAAATACTCTCCTAATACTATATATATATATAATATATTCTTTATCTATATAATATCCTACTTTAATTATTATAAAATTATACTATAATTTTAACTATTTACTACTTTATCTCTAATTTAAAATAAATTCTTCTTCTACTCCTATTAATCTTACTTCCTTTCTTACTACTCCTCAGTATAATTCCTTTTTTAAATTTCATTTAGATATTTTTAATAATTCTAACTCTAATTTTAATTTTAATATTACTAAATCCTTCTTTTTTTATCTAAATTATCTAAATAATTTACTTAAGGAGACTTTTAGTTTAATCTAATTTAGTAATTAGTTTAGTTTATATATAAATAATTTAATATTCTATATTATTTTTATGATTATTTAATATTAATTAAATATAAAATTAAGTAAGAAGATAAAAATACTTACTATATAAACTTATTAAAAATAAATTAGAATTTAGTATCTTTATAATATATACTAAATAGAAAGACGATTTTATCTATATTTAAAATATTCTTATTTTTAGTAGAGATCAATATAAAATTATAATATTATCTCTTTAGAATTATATCTTTCTATTAATATATCTTATTACTAAGAGAGATAATATTCTATGTTATATTCTATAAAATATTTAGAATTCTAATTTTAGTAATATTAAAATCTAGAAACTTATTCTTAATATAATATCAATAATTTAGTTTTTAATATATAATATATTAAAACTTCAGAAGAAATAGTATATACTTTTAAAATATATTATATATATATATTTAATTTATAGAGGAGAGATACTTACTTTATTATAAGCTAAATAAGAACTTAAACTAAATATAATATTAAGCTTACTAATATAGTAATATCTAATATTATAAGTTTATATATTCCTTAGTTATAACTTTAAATATACTATAAGATTGTCAGGCTACAGTAGAGAGGGGAGGCACTGGGGGCCTATAGGGTCCCCCATAAGAGAATACTAGCGTCCGGAATAATAGTTATTCCGGGCGGCGAGGCTTAAATACTAGTGTGGAGTAGTAGCTAAGTGAGGGGAAAGATAAGTTTGAATAATTATATAGTATAATACCTACCTATTTAGAGATCCTATTATTTAGTATAAACCCAGCCTGACATATTTAAACTTCTACCTACTCTTAGGTATACTAACTAGTAGAATTATAATAGTATTATATATATAAATCACCTAAGTATAGTATACTGTTAATAGCTTGGGAGAGTTAGGTATAGGCAGAAAACTAACCCCTATAGTAACTAATAGTAGTATTAATAACCCTAGGGAGTAGTAGCCCCCCCAGAATAATAGTAACCTTTCTAAAGTGGAGCTTAATTAATTAATTAAGGAAGAAATAATAAAATTAAGAAAGAAGTAGAAGTTAGAGAAGCTAATAGTTTTAAGAAAAGGAGAGAATATAGAGGAAGAGACCACTAAAAGCTTTACTATTTCTACTTAGAAGCCTAAAAAGTAGAAAAAAGACCTCTTAGTAAAATAGCTTATTTCTATTTATTATAAAGAAAGTAGCTAATCTAACTTTAATAATTTCCTATTTAAACTTAGAGGATAGTTTACTATAGTAAAAGATAATTTTATAGTGGATAAAGATAAAGTCTAGTATATAAACTTATATCTTAAGGATATTACCTCTCACTGCTAGATTAAGTAGATCTTTATTATATATAATAATAATATTAAGTAGGTTATTTAGTTAGTTATAGAGGAGTAACTTAAATTAAGTATAGATAATATTAATATTAAGGTTATTATTATATCTATCTAGTTAGATATTATATAGTAGAGAGTTAGCTAAACTTACTAGCAGTTTATTAATACCTATAAGATTATTAAGACTGAATATCTAGATACTTAGTTAGAGAGGCTCTATATTATTAATATTATTAACTACTTACTACTAAAGTTAAAAAAAGTAATTATAATTAGAAGCCTCCTAGTAACTTACTAGAAACTAAACTATACTACTAAATAAGTAGAAACTATTAAATAATCTATAAGTAAGTTAATCCTAATAGATCTTACCTATAGAATACTAAAGTAAAGAAGCTACAGACTACTAGTAATATTAATAGTAATTCCTACTAGAGAGATAAATAGTAAGAATTAGTCTAGAGAGTAATCTACTATTATAACTATATCACTTAAGATTAAGTAAGAAAGTATCCTATAGACTAGAATTATAGCCTCCAGGAGGCTTCTGAAATACTATAACTATAGTAAGATAGACTATATATCTTACTAATATAAAGAAGATATATACTATATATATAAGGGATTTAGATATATAGGAAAGTTCTATTACTTAGTAGGGACTAGAGTTAATAGTATTTAAATCCTATAGGATCTAGAGCTCTACTGATATTTAAAAACTAAGGTATTAGTCTATATAGAGAAGAGTTAGAAGAAGGAGAAAGTATTTATTAACCTAGAGGCTAATGAGAATATTTTAAGTTAGAATATATTATATAATATTAAACTTATAGAAGTTAGTAGAGAGCTAGAAATATTAAGTCTCTAGGGGGGAGTAGTATTTAAATATAGAATATATACTATAGTTATAAAAATTATAGATAGTTTTAATATAATAAGGATAAAGTTTTATATATTCTAAGTAAGTAAAGTTAGTAAATATAATATTATCCTAAGGATCTCCTAATATAGAAAGGTAAAGTTAAACCTAGAGTGGAGGATTCTAAGCTAGATCTATCTTTTAGCTATTAGTAATATTAAATTAATATATAAAGCTAAGGTAATTAATAAAGCTAAAAGGTAATCCAAGTGTATGTTAGTAATCTTAACCTTATTAGTATTAATAGAGGGAAAGTAGTAAGCTATATAGTAGTAACTTAGAAGAGATATAAATAAGGAGAAAGATAGAGATACCTAATTACTACTAAAATACTAAAAGTAAACTTATATTTTTAATATAAAGAAGGTAAGTATACTAATAGAAGAGAATACTTATATATATATAATAAAGCTAGAGGAAGGTAAGAAACTTTTATAGAACCTTATCTACCTTCTTATAGAGAAAGAACTAGAGGAATTATAATAATATTTAGTATTAATACTAAAAAAAGGATAAATTAGGATATCTTAAAGCTTAGTGGGAATATTAATCCTATTTATCCTAAAGAAAGGAGGTAAGCTAAAATTATATATAAACTATAGAGAGCTTAATAATATTACTATTAAGAACTAAATATTTCTATTTCTTATTAGTAAGATTTTAAACTAACTAGAGAGAACCTTATAGTTCACTAAACTGGATCTAAAGGATATATACTACTAAATATATATATAGGAGGAAGATAAGTAAAAAATAGTATTTAGGATATAATATAGATACTTTAAGTATTAGGTTATATTATTTAAGTTTATTAATATTCTAGTAACCTTTTAGGTATATATTAATAACACTCTAGTAGGTTTTATAGATATTATCTATATTATTTATCTGGATAATATCCTAATTTTTATAAAGATAAAAGAGGAATATATAGAAGTAGTAAAGGAGGTACTTAACTGATTATCCATTATAAAGCTCTATATTAATCTGGAGAAATATAAGTTTTATATATAGACTATTAAATTTCTAGATTTTATAGTCTCTCCTAATAATATTACTATAGAGAAGGAGAGAATAATAACTATTAAGAAATAGCTAGTACTTACTAGTATTAGAGAGATCTAAATTTTCTTAGGATTTATAAAGTTTTATAAGAGATTTATTTAGAATTACTTTATAGTAAATATTAGATTTACTAATTAACTAACTAAATAAGTAAAGAGGGAAAATATAATAACTTCCAGAATAATAAAAGCTTTTAAGAACCTAAAAGAAAAATTTACTAAGATTCCTATTCTATATTATTTTAATTTAGCCTTACTAATTTAGATAGAGATAGACACTTTAGATTTTACTATAGAGATAATAATAACCTAGCTAGAAGAGAGTAAATAGTAATTACTAATATACTTCTTATAGAAATTAAGGAGAATAGAGTTAAGATATAGAATACTAGAGGTAGAGCTACTAACTATCTGTAAAATAGTATTTATATAGAAATATTACTTCTTATATTCTTAATATAAAATTATTTTTATTACTAAATATTTAAATTATCAGTATCTAGCTATAAAACTTTAGCTTAATAGTAAATAAATAAGATTTCTATAAGATATATTATTATTTAATTATATTATTAACTACTAACTGGGAAAGTAAAATCTAACTAATAGTTTCTCTAGATAACCTAACTACTAACTAATAGAGGGAGAAACTTAGAATATTAAGATAACTTTCTTTAAAGATTTTCTAAATTAGTTTCTAGACTAAATAGTAATAATATCCCTCTGGAGCTAAGAACTTTAAATAAATCCTGAGGATCTTATTCTAGAGAGATTAAAAAGAATATTAGAAGAAGAAATTAGAGGGATATAAAAAGAAGTTACTATAAGGAGAGGAGAGGAATTATAACTGAAAAGTAGTAAGTAGTCTCTTAATAATAAGGGAGGAGTAGGATTCTAAAGTAAACTAGTTATTCTAGATAGTTACTAACTTTAGGTTAATCTACTAATAGCTTTTTATAATAAACCTCTAGGAGGATACCTAAAGGTTACTAAGATATTTAAGAGGTTAGACTAAATATACTAATAGAAGTTAATAAAAAAAGATATTATAGAATATATATTCTAATATATAGTATACTAAAGATTAAAATCTAAATATTACCTCCTATATAGTATATTAATATCTCTACTAATATCTAATAACTTATAGTAATATATTAATATAGATTTTATTACTAAATTACCTAAGTTAATAAGATTCTTAGGGAAAAACTATTATAATATCCTAGCAGTTATTAATTAATTTACTAAATATACTCTCTACTTACTAACTAGAAAGTCTTTAATAGTAGATAAATTAGTAGCTTTAGTAGTAAATAATATTCTCTTAAAATATAGAGTTCTTCAGATTATTATATTAGATTGAAAATTACTATTTATAAGTAGATTTTAAGTATTTATTACCTACTTACTAGTTATTAAGTAGAAACTAAATATAATATACTACTTCTAAATAGATAGTTAAATAAAGTGTTAAAATTAGAATATAGAATACTTCCTGAAAGTAGTAATTAATTTCAACTAGGATAATTAGATAAAGTAGTTACTTATAGCTAAGTTTATCTATAATATCTCTATTTATAATACTATTAGGATAATATTAGTAGATATCTTAATAAGCTATTTACTAATAGGATCTCACAATAGTATTCCAGAGGAGATTAAACCTAAAACTATCCTGATAGTAGAAGAGAGAGTGAGATACTTTTAGTTATATTACAGGCAGCTTAAAGCCTTACTAGAGGAGGTAAATAAGGAATATATAAAGTAGTATAATAAGAGAAGGAAGTAGTTAGACCTTAAGGTTAATAATTATATATTACTATCTACTAAGAATATTAAGTAAAAATAACTAACTAAGAAGCTATCTAATAAATATCTGAAGCTATTTAAAGTAATATAGGTAGTTAATAGGGAATAAGTATTTAAACTTAACCTTAAAAAAAAATATTAGATTTATAATATTTTCTTTCTATTTTAGTTAGAAAAATATAGAAGAGAATTACTAAAGCTCTAAATAGTCCCTATTAAAAATCTAGAAGATAATATATAAGGTTAACTATATTATGGATTATAAAGGATCTTAAAGAAATTAATAGTATTTAGTTAAGTAGAAGGAATATAAAATAGAGGAAAACTTATAAGAATCTTAATATTATATCTTAAAGAAGTTAAAATTTAAATATAAAGTAGGTATTTAGAATATTATTAGTAGATTATAAGAGAGGTAGTAAAGTTAAATTATTAGTAAGATAAAGCTGGGAAGTTTATATTAAGCTTAAAAGTTAGAGAAAAATAAAATAAACTTAAAAGTAGTAACTAAACTCCAAAGAAAATATAAATATAGAATATTAAGGAGGGAGCGGGGGAGATCTAGATTAAGTAACTTTATTATTATTATCACTTCTATTAATATTATTACTATTATTATTACTCTTTTCATTAGAATTCTCAGGGGAGGGTGAATAGGAATTAAGGTTATTAGTATACTATAATAAGAATATTAAGAAAGAGGGGGTTACTAGAGGAATACTGAGGGAGGAAAAAGATATTAATAACGTAAGAATAAGTTAAAAATTACTCTAGAAAAGTAGTTTAAAAGCTTATAAGGATAACAGTCTAGACCTTAATAGTATAGATCTATACTTCCTACATTAGGTAAAGAGTAATAATAATCTGGAGGCTTTACTCTAAGAGGCAGTTTTACTATAAAGTAATAGAAGTTATAATTTTAGCAGCTATAATTTAACGCTTACAGGTTAGCTATTTAGCCTCCTTATCTTCAGCTTTATATTTAATATTAAATTTATTAGTATAGGAGATTTTAGCCTGGAGGGCTTTCTTAGCTGCAGTCTGTATCTTAATAAGCTTCTCCTATAAAACTAATTAGTAGGAAGGTATTAGAAGTTAGAAATATAAAAAATTACTTTAGTTTTATAGGTAGTAGTGAGGGGGTTAAACTCTAATAAAAAATTATTAAAAAGATAGTAGAGGATTAGAGTAGAGGAGGTAGTAATATAAGTAACTTAGGAAATATTAGAAAGAAATTCTTAGTTACAGAAGTAGCTTATAAGAGGGGGGATAGAGATATACTGAAATATACACCTTACTGTATATAGTAGTATAATAAGAATATTTATTACTAATGTCTGAGATAGTTAGAGTAATAAGAATAGGGAAGCTATAGAAACTTACTAGTAGTTTTATAGTAGAGGTAGAATATTAAGATAGGATCCTGGGGATTCTAGCTAACTAAAAGATAGAAGTAGTAGTAATAGGGAATAGGATATATAAAATTAGAGTTATTATTATCGTTAAAGCTATTAGTAGGTAGCTACTTATAAGCAGCGTGAGAAAACTTAGTCACTTCCTTTTTTAAAGTAGGAGGAGGAAGTAGAGGTAAAATACTAATAGCAGTAAAAATAGATATTATATTATTATTATTATTATTAGTATCCTAAAAATAAGGTTATTAATAAAAAAAATAGTAATTATATCTATAAAGTTAAGAAATTAAATAATAAAAATAGTCTTCATTCAGCTATAAGTAGTTAAGAGTTTCACTAAAGTAGAGAATATATAATTTAATAATAAAGAGGTTATTTAGGAATTACTAGGGGAGGATAATAAAAGTAATATAGAAGATAATATAATTATCTAAAGTTAAGAAAACTATAAAGTAAATAATATCTAAATCTAGATACTGAAAATAGTATCTTATAAAATAGAAAAGAATAAGAAACTTACTAATAATTACTAGAGAATATTTAGTGTTACAGGCTATATCTAGATATCCAGCCAGAGCTGTGCCTAGGTATCTGAAGCTAACCTCCTCGCTCGAGTGGGGCCCCAGTAGGCTCTATATAATACTATATATACAGACTTTTCTACGCACCTGTGAAGGCTTCTTTTTTACTCCTTAGTTCTAAATAAATAGTATTTTATATCACCTTCCAGTTAAATAAACTTAGATCCAGCTTTTTATATATTTAGAACTTAGTTTTATTTATTATATAGATAATGCTAAGTAGAATGCAGCTTCCTACTAGTTAAGTATATAATCTAGTTAAGTATAGCTTCTAGGATATAACACTATATAATAGGTAACTAACTAACTAATATAAAGAATAATAGAGAATACTGGAGCCCCCCAGGATACTCCTATAGGTAGTAACCCTATAAGTAAACTACTTCAGTAGTAATTATAATATACCTTAAACCCTCTCTATTAGAGGATTAATAAGCTTTTATATAAGTTAGTAAAATAAGATACTATAGTAAATAGTAACCTCCAGGTAGCTACTATAATAGACACCTCTAGCCTACACCAGAATACTCTAGTAACCTCCAGAATAACATCTATTAAAATAATAACCCTTAGGGTTAATAATACTACTATACCTCTACTAGTAGCTAACTACTAGAGGAAGTTTCTTCTCCTACCTCTAAAGTTTTTAGGTAAATAGAAGGAATACTAAATATAAATCTAACAGATAAAAACTAAACTTAAGATTAACTACTATTTCTTTAATAGTAATTAGGAATACTAATACCTAATTTACTCCTATTTAGACTCTAATCCTCAGTAAGTAGTTAAAATTTTCTATATAGCAGGAAAGCTAGAGAACTCTTATAACTTAAATGATTTTATAAGTTATCTAGATAGAACTTACCTAGATTCTAATAGTTAGCTCCATACTTTTACCTAACTATAAAGCTTCAGATAGAAAGAAAATAAATATCTAACTACCTTTCTACCCTAATTTAAAAAAACTCTAGCTAATACTAGAGAGTATATATAGCTAAATATAATCCAGATCTCTCTACTAGAAGCTACCTTACTCTCCTACCTTAAGAAGCTACTTATTATAGTTAACCTTCCTATAGAGTATAAACTTTAATTATCTAAAATTTAAAATATAACTTAGAAACTTAAATATATAAAGAAAGTATCAGTATACTACTAACTACCCCACTAGAAACTTACTACCTATAATATAGAGAGTAATATTATAATAACTAAAGTAGTTAAGAAGTAATAATAATATTAGAACTTTAGTAACTTCTCTTCTACCCCTAAGGAACACTCTAAAGACCGCTAGAATATCTACTAATACTTTAAATACAGTAAGAAAGACTATATCTATAAGAACTATAGAACCTAAAAGTATAAAAAGATTAATATAAAAATTATAAAAACTATAACTACTCCAGATTACACTAGGAATAACCAGGAAGATAACACTACTCCACCTAATAATAATAAGAATTCAGGAAAAAAATAACTCTAGAGTGAAATTAAGCTCTAAAACTAACTAAAACAGAAATAATAAGATAAGGAAAATAATAAGAAAAGAAATAAGTAAGTAACTAATAGTTAGCTACTATTTAGATTAGAATTAATAGAAGTTACTCTATTAATATACTTATTAATATAGACTGTAACGTCTATATTATTATTAATACCTCCCTTATAAAGAAACTTTACCTTCTACTAATTAATAAGTTAAAAAGATAGATAAGAAGATATACTACTAAGCTATCACTTAATAATATCTAAAAGGTAGCTATTCTAACTTTAGAAGTTAGTAACTATATATAGAAAATCTATACTTATATTATAGAGAGCCTATAGTTACTTTTATATCTTAAGTAGCTATAAATAGAAGATAATTATATTATCTATAATATTAAAGCCTAATAGATAATATACAGGAAGAATAATATAATAATATACCTAGAATATTAGGATAAGCTAGTATAACTTAAGGAGATCTAGTTAGCTTAGCTACTTAATACTAATTTATTTATATTTATCTATTAGTATACTATATAGTATACTAGTAAGATATTAAATTCCTACTAAGTTATATCTGTTAGTCTAGTAAATATTAAGAAAGTATTAACTTTAAAAGTAGAAGTAAACTTAAAAGATTATATCCCTATAAATATCTTAAAGGAATTCCTAAATCTTTTCTATCTAAATTCAGTATACTAACTACCTCCTAGCTAACTAGAGATAGACTACTATATCCTATTAATTTCTAATAATAAGGAATAGAAACTAGACCTCCTATAGGGACCTCTCTATAATATATTATAGGAGGAATTTCTAGTATTTAAGAAGACCCTAAAGGATTTACTTAATAAGGAATTTATTAAAGTAAATAGCTTCTCTATTAGTATTTTAATCCTCTTTATAAGAAAATTAGATAGAGGAATATACTTCTATATAGATTATAAAGCTTTTAACATAATTATAAAGAAAGATTATTACTCCCTCTCCCTTATATTAGAGACCCTCTAGAGGGTTACTACTACCTACTAGTATACTAAACTTAATATTATTACTATATTCTATAAGATCAGAATTAATAAAATAGATTAAGAAAAAACAGCTTTTTAGATATATTACAGCTTCTTTAAATAGATAATATACCCTTTTAGACTTACTAATATCTCTACTATATTTTAATAGTATATTAATAGCTGCCTATAATAGTTTCTAGATAACTTCATTATAGTATATATTAATAATATCCTTATTTATATTAATAGCTTATAAAAAGAGTATAAAAAGAAAATCTACTAAATATTTAACTACCTTACTGATATAGACTTTAAGTTAGATCCTAAGAAATATAAGTTTTTAGTTACTATAGTTAAGTATATTAAGTTTATTATATTAGCTAGAAAGGGTCTCTCTTATAATTCTGAGAAATTAGAGATTATTACTAACTAGCTTCCCCCCAGCTTACTGAAGGATATCTATAGTTTCTTTAGGTTTATAAATTACTATAAAATCTTTATACTTCAGTATAATATTATTATAAAACTTTTAAACTATCTAACTTAGAAGTTAGTTTCTTTTAACTAGGGACTAAAATAGTAGGAAGTTTTCCTTACGCTAAAATAACTTTTTACTATAGAATTAGTCCTGTGGATATTTAATCCTGACGCTCTAATAATAATAGAGATAGACTATTTAGAGTATACTCTGGAAGGTATATTAACCTAAGATAATAAAATTAGAGTGAAGTATCTAGTAGCTTTCCACTCCTAATATCTAACCCCTATAGAATTTAATTATTTAATCTATAATAAGGAACTTTTTATAATACTAACCTACTTATTAGTATAGAGAGTAAAGCTGTAGAGTATCAGGAAGTTTAAAGTCCTTACTAACTATAAGGACCTTAAATATTTTATAAAGAAATAATAGTTTACAGAGAGGTAAAGCTAGTAGGTAGAGGAGTTATCTCAATATAATTTTTACCTTAAATACTAATTAGACGCCTAGGTAGTAGCTTCTAATACTCTCTCCTGGAGGGAATAAGATACCTCTAAAAAGTGAAATAATAAGAAGTAATAGGGATAAGTAATATAGATTATCCTAGATACTACTATCCCTATAAAGTTTTAAGTAAGATATATAGATATTATTAGTACTTAGGTTTTTAAAGGAAGACTAAATCTATAAGAAATATAAAATTATACTGCTAAGAAAAACTTCTTATACTAATAGATCTTTATAGTAATCCAGTAGGGAGAGTATAACTTTCCCCCTAACCTCTATATTAAAATCCAGATTACTAAGTATATTATTAATATACTAAGATAACTTACTTTTAGAGAGAAATTTTAAATACTAAGTAGTAAAGAGAATAATAACTTCCTTAATAAGCTTAAAACTAAGTTAGTATAAAAGTTATATAACTCCTCCTCTATAAGCTATCTAGAGCGTAATAATATACTAAAAATTATAAGCTAATAGTTCTACTAGTCTGGATAGTTATAGAGTATTTACTAATTTATATATAACTATAATATATATAGAGATATTTATATCTAGAAGTAGGCTAAAAAGGGATTTCTGAAGTTCTTATTAGTATCTAACTAGTTATATTCTAATCTGGTAATAGATTTTATTACTAACTTACCCCCCACAAAAGAATAAGGTAGTTATTACCTCTAGGTTATTATTAATTAACTAGGTAAAGTCTCTATATTAGAGGAGATAGATATAATAGAGGTAGAAATATATACTTAATAGTTCCTCAGTTACTACTATAAGTTCTATAGAATATTATATTCTATTATAAGTAATAGAGAGTCTAACTGGGTGAGTTACTTCTGGAAGGAGTTCTATAGGTTAATAAATATTATATACTTATTAAGTATTAATTACTACTTACAGACTAACGGGATTATAGAATAGTATAACCAGGAGATCTAAATAGTTTTAAGGGTATTTACCTACTAGTCTCAAGATAACTAAAGTAACTTACTACTTATTATATAGTTAGCTTTCTATAACTAGTAATATAGTATAATAGGAACTATATTTTTCTTTATAGATTATAGATATTATATTAACTCTATTTTAGTTACTAAGGAGCGTGCATAACTACCTAGTAGTAGTGAAGCTGCAGCCTACTAGCTAGTTAAGAGAATATAGTTAGTAATAATATATATCTATATAGAGATAGTTACTATCTAGTAGAGGTTAGAAGCCTAGATAAATAGGATCCAGTCCCCTACAGATTAATATTAAGTTAGTAATAAGATATAATTAAATATATCTAACTATAAGTTACTAAAGCTAAGCTAAAAGCTAGCTTAGTTATACTATAAGTATATAATAGTAAAGATCCTCTTACTATATATTATAAAACTAGATACTTTAGAGTCTATTTACCTATAGTTCTATATAGATTTACTCCAGAAAGCTACTATTAATCTACTACTTAGGTAGATTATAATTAATAGCTAGCTACTATTACTAGTAGATAATAATAAGGAAGTTAAATAGCTAGTTAAAAATATTCTTACTATAAGGATACACTAAGTAGGGAGAGAAGATTAATAAGAAGTCCTTATTAAATAGGAAGGATATATAAACTCTATATAGAAGCCTGTTAATATTATTATAGATATAGTAGCTCTAGAGCAGTATAAGGTAATATATAGGCTAATTACAGATAATAATAGAGACCCAGTCTACAGCTTCCAACCGGGCGGCAGCTGGGGAGGAGGGAGGTAATATTATAGGCTATACCTAAATATCTAGCTAAGATTATACCCAGGCATCCAAAGCTAACCCCCTCGCCCGGGTGGAGCCCCAATAGGCTCTATATAGTACTATATATGCAGACTTTTCCACATATTTATAAAAGCTTCTCTTTTACTTTTTAGTTCTAAATAAATAGTATTTTATACTACCTTCCAGTTAAATAAGCCCAGATCCAGCTCTTTATATTTAGAAAAATATCTCTAAAAAAAGAGAAACTATAAATATAGTAAATATAAAATCCCTATAGTTAGAAGTAAGGAAGAAATTTTTCTAATATTCCTATAGCTAAAAAAGATAAATTACCTTAGGGGGAATATTAAGTTAACTAAAAGATAATTATAATTAGAATATATCTTAGGAAGCTAATATTAACTGAAACTTAATATTAGGAGGCTGAGATATAAAGCCTGAAATAGACTCCCAGGTTCTAACTGATAAGGAGTACTAGAGGGGAAGTAGAATACTACTTCTCTATATTAAACTTTAGTAATTAGGTTCTAAAGATAGAACCTCTCAGAGGGGGAATTATATTAAGCTACAGCAGAGAGGGGGGGTATTAGAAGCCTATTAGGTTCCCTATAAGAGAACACTAATATTCAGAATAATAGTTATTCCGGGCGGCGAAGCTTAAATACTAGTGTGGAGCAGCAGCTAAGTGAAGGGAAAGATAAGTTTGAATAGTTATATAGCGTAACGTCTATCTATTCAGAGATCCTTTCACTTAGTATAAACCCAGCCTGACAAAGATAAAGATAATTTTAAAGTTATAATACAAAAACTTAGGAAAATTACTAGATTATAAGAAGTATCTAAATCTATTATAGAGAAACTAATTTAGTATACCTAAAAGTAAGCTAATTCTCAGTATATATAATAATAATATTATAATAATACTAAATATATATATAATTACTTTGTAATATTTACTTCTAAATAAAAATATCTCTCTAAAAGTTTATATTTCTATAAAAAGGGAAACTTCTAAATATATTAAACCTAATTAATTAAGATCTTTTAAAAACATAAAATAAATTTAATATATAAATAATATATTTTACCTTCTAACTATATATAGATATAATATATTAGCTATCTGAAACTAAATGTTTTTAAACTATAATATTATATATATACTATTTCTATTAGCTAAACTTAAGTTAATATTAAATACCTAAGAGGATTAGTTAAATTAAATACCTTATAGTAAGAGATACTCTATTATCTATATATTAAATATAGTAAAATAATAAAGTAAATATATAGTAAGTATAACTTTAGTATATATCTAGTTTATATTAAATCCACTTTAGGTTTAACCTACCCCCAGAGAATAAAAAAAATTAAGATATATCTTTATAAAATTAAACTTAAGTTCTATATATCTCTTAATCTAACTAAATTCCTTTTTATCTTCCTTTTACTTTAAAGCTTATATTTATATATCTTACTACTTTCTATATAACTACTAGTAAAGTTTATATAATAATTTATCTTCAGTCTAGCTAATAAACTAGATATTACTTATATCTCTATATATATAAAATTAATTTCCTATATATACTAACTATATACTAAATATAAATTTAGATAAACTTCTCCTCTATTCTAATATATACTAATTATACTAATAGTTTAGAGTAGATTCTCTCTAAATTATCTATAATTCTCTGTATAATAAGGATAAAATAGCTATATTATTTTAATATATATATTTACTTCAGTATCCTACTAAATATATATTTATAAATATATAATTTATATAGATAATATCCTAATAGTATATTGAAATAGGCTATAGCTGAGAGGGCCTATCTAGACTAAAACTAACTAACCACCCCTAGCTATAAAACCTGAGAGAAGTAAAAACAGATAGAAAATATTAGAAAAATATTTTAAAACTGTAGAATTATATTTGCAGATCTACAGTTTAAAAGTTAAGCTGATCTGAATAGTAAGTTTTAGATTCTAGAGAGAAGAGAAGTTAATTCTTTCTATCTATCTGTAATAAATCTAGCTATTTATACTTATAAGGCTATTTATATTATATAAGTAGGTTAGGTTTATTTACAGACCTAACCTTATTATAATCCTCCCTATTTTCAAAAGTCTATATCTCCGTATATTCAAAAATCCAGATAAAAATAAAAACCTAACTAGCCCTACAGAGTAAAAAAAAAGTCGAAAAACAGATTCGAACTATAGCTCTCAGCTATACATATATATATATATAACCCCTTAGCCACACCATTCATCGTTTATACTAGTAAACCACTTTCGTATCTATAAGTATTACCTCCCCTGGCTGGAGGTCTATTAAAGTCGCCATGCGGAGCATATATACTACCCCTGGGGGTATTCTTCCTCCCCAGAGTGGTCTTTCCTTTCGAACCAGGTATTTTTGATGTGGTCTTGCATGCGTAATAATTGATAAATCGTTGTAACTGTAGAGCCCTATTCGGTCGGGTTTCCTTCTTTTTCGTGAGGCCTCAAGGGCCCTAGGGTGGTATACGCATAGCTGTAACGTAGCCATAGCCTACACAGCTATAGCCATACGCGGTTATGGCCATACGCAGTTGTGGCCATACGCGGCCGTAGGTCTTGCGAATCGATTGACATGGCCGTAGCCGTCGTTTTTGTGATTTTCGGGGGTTTATTCGAGGGATCCGTAAGATCCGTGGGATCCGTGGCTTTTGTGGCCCACGTAGCTGTGGCATACGTGGCTAGCCCTCTTGTTGCTTTCGTTGATTTTCGATGCTTTCGCCGTACGTATGGCTGTAGCTGTAGCCCACAGAAGCCGTGGTATCCGCATGGCCATGGCCTCCGCATGATCCATAGTATCCGTGGCATCCGTGGTATCCGTAGGGCTGTAGCAATTAAACAAACAGTCGTATTCAAACGTAGTTGATAGCGTTAGTCTGTGAATAGGTTGGTTGGTCTATTAGTTTAGTGGCAGGTTTGTTTGAATAGTATAGAAGTGTTTACCTATTATAACCTAAAAGGAAGTAATAAGTATAAATTCTAGATAAACCTCTATTGAAATAGAGAATAAAGAGGCTTTAGTAGTAAGGAAATAGAAGATTCATATTAAGAAAAGAAAATAATTAAATAAGTATAATAACTAAAGCGTGGGTCTGCAAATGTCATCTGAAGTAAAGTTTTTTTTTTTTTTTTTATCCTTCTAAAGTATTGTCGTTAATAAGAGCAGTAGATAAGACTATCTATATAAGGTCTTTTACTATCTTTTTATCTTTATTACGTAATATTTCAATTTAATTCTATATAAAGCTACTAGTTAAGCTTCCTAAAAACCTTAATAAATTAGTAATTTATAGTAATTTTAATATTATCTATCTTCTCCTTCTTTAGAAGTATCTAAAAATCTGAATATAACTATCCTTATATATTATCTTCTCTATATTAGAGATATTTAAGTTATAATAGTCTTCCTTTTACCTAGCTATCTTCTCTATATTAAAAGTATTTAAATAATCTATTTATTTATCTTTTTATTAGTTTTCAGATAAATAAGTTAATCCTACTATATTTATTAGCTTAGTAAAACTACCTTCTTAATTATTCTGTAATTATTATTAGAATTATTATTTTCTATTATATCTAGTAGAGTAATTATTAGTCTACCTACAGGCTAAATCTATAAATACCCTACTAATAATAATCTTATAATATAAAATTATAAAAATTTATTTAGTGAAACTATATAAATACTAGTTTCTAAATATTTTCTAGGTCTCTAGAATATCTACTAGTTTCAAGAATATAAATATAATTATTACTTAATCTTCTTATTTTTAGTATAAATTTATAAATAACTTTCTTTAGTAATCTTTCTAATTTTTATATTTACTTATATATCTTTTCTTAATAGTAGAATAATATATTATATTTTTATTATATTATATTAATATTTATTTATTAAAGTAATATAGAAATATCTCTCTATTCTAACTTTAAAGATTAAGAGTAGAATAATTTACCTCTAGATATTATTAAAATAAGTTATAACTGAGAGAGCCTATTTAGATTCAAACTAATTAATTATTCCCAGCTATAAAACCTGAGAGAAATAAAAATAGATAGAAAATATTAGAAAAATATTTTAAAACTATAGAATTATATTTATAAATCTATAGTCTAAAAGCTAAACTGATCTGAATAGTAAATCTTAGATTCTGGAGAGAAGAGAAGTTAATTCTTTCTATCTGTCTGTGATAAATCTAGCTATTTATACTTATGAGGCTACTTATATTATATAAATAGGCTGAGCCTGTTTACAGGCTTAACTGTATCATAATATATACTAAATATATATAAAAGTAGAGTAGGAATTTACTTTAAATTAGGTTAAGTCTGAAGGTAATTAATAGATTTAAGAAATTTAAATTAAATTTAATAGAAACTTCTTTATTATTTATATTACTAAAGTAAATATTAAAGTATTTATATAAATATAATATTTAGAGAAAAATATATTATTTAAGATAGTAAAGGAAGATATTAATATATTTAAGATCTATAGTTACTTAGAGTATTTCTAGCGTAAGTATAATATATATTTAGTATATATAGAGTCTATACTAATAGTATATAGGTTTTAAATTTTATATTTATATCTAGATAAATATAAACTTAAAGGTAGGATATATTCTATTTTTTAAATATATTTTTGTCTAGCTTAAAGTATCTTTTTAATTCTAATAAAATAAACTTATATATATCTATTTATAGAGAATATTATATATATAGTAACTACTAATATAAATATAAAATAAGTAGGAAGTAAGTTCTATTTTAGATTTATCTTAATATATATAAAATTAATACTAATTTCAAGCTTTAGGGATTATCTATATAAGTAAGATCTATCTTAAGAGTAGGATAAATATCTTTAGTATCTTTTAATTTTTTATAAAATATAAATCTTATATAATTAGTAGAAAAAACTTCTAGATTATCTAGTAATATCTAGACTATATTTCCTCTAAAAAGTAATCTTAAGTGATAACTATTTTATATAAATATAGAATATATATAAATTCTAGCTTGAAACTAAGTTATAATTTAGAAATAAGAAGAAAAGCTAAATTATAATAGTAATAGTAAAATCTTAAAGTAAAATTCAGCTTTAGTAGTGAATTTTTATAAGAAAGAATACTAATATTACTAAATTAAGCTATATAAAAGATAATTTTGCAGCTAGCTAAATATAATTACTCCTTATTATAATCTTTAAGTAAGGATATACTTAATATATATATAATCTAAACTAACTTCTTTCTAGGATTAAATAGGTAATTTTTACTAATATTATCTAATATTCTAATCTAGTTAATTCTATTTAGAGTATATATTAGTAATATAGTATATTATAACCTGAATAGTTTAAGTATAACTTATATATAATTTAGAAATAATATTAGAAGTATATAGATTACTATAAGAAGAATTTAGTAATTCTTTTTTACTTGTTTAATCTTCTGAATATATTTTCACTAGCTAGATAAAATTCTAATCCTATTAAAAGATTAGATTCTCCTAATAATAATTTAGATTTAGTATATACTAACTATGGACTAAGTTTAGTTATATTATCTTTTCTACTAAAGTTTTATATAAGAAAATACAGTATTAGTTAGGTTAACCTCCTTTTAGAAGCTAGAGTAGAGATTAAGAAATTAGAGTAAAAGACTTAAGAATTAAAGGTAAAGTTATAGAAGTAGAAATTATAAAAGAAGATTATATAATTAGAGGAATAAATAGATAGAAGCAGTGAAAATATAGTATCTTAATAGAGTATATACTAAGTTTATTTAGATATAAATATATATATAATATATATATAATATTTAGATAAAAAGTAAGTAAATTCTATTTTCTAAGGGGAAATAGCTTTTAGTATATATTGAAATAGGCTATAGCTGAGAGGGTCTATCTAGACTAAAACTAACTAACCACCCCCAGCTATAAAACCTGAGAGAAGTAAAAACAGATAGAAAATATTAGAAAAATATTTTAAAACTATAGAATTATATTCATAGATCTACAGTCTAAAAGCTAAGTTAATCTAAATAGTAGATCTTAGATTCTGGAGAGAAGAGAAGTTAATTCTTTCTATCTATCTGTAATAAACCTAGCTATTTATATTTGTGAGGTTACTTATATTATATAAATAAGCCTGTTTACAGACCTAACTTTATCATAATCCTCTCTATTTTTGAAAACCTACGCCCCCACACGTTCAAAAATCCAGATAAAAACAAAAACCTAACTAACCCTATAGGGTAAAAAAAAAGTTAAAAAACAGATTTAAACTATAGCCCTCAGCTATACGTACATACATATATAACCCCTTAGCTATACCGTTCATCATTCATACCAGTAAACCACTTTCGTACGTATAAGTATTACCTCCCCTGGCTGGAGGTCTATCAAAGTCGCCATACGTGGCATATACCACCCCTGGGGGCATTCTTCCTCCCCAGAGTGGTCTTTCCTTTCAAAATCCAGGTATTTTTTTTGATGTGGTTTTGCATGCGTAATAATCGATAAATCGTCGTAACTATAGAGCCCTATTCGGTCGGGTTTCGTTCTTCTTTTTCGTGAGGCCTCGAGGGCCCTAGGGTGGCATACGCGTGGCCGTAACGTAGCTATAGCCATACGCGTTGCTGTAGGTCTTGCGAATCGATTGACATGGCTGTAGCCGTTGTTTTTGTGATTTTTGGGGGTTTATTCAAGGGATCCGTAAGATCCGTGGCATCCGTGGTATCCGTGGGATCTGTGGCCTTCGTGGCCCACGTAGCTATAGCATATGTGGCCAGCCCTCTTGTTGCTTTTGTTGATTTTCGATGCTTTTGCCGTACGTATAGCTGTAGCTGTAGCCCACGAAGCCGTGGCATCCGCATGGCCATGGCCTCCGCATGATCCATGGTATCCATGGGATCCGTGGCATCCGTAGGGCTGTAGCAATTGAACAAACAGTCGTATTTGAACGTAGTTAACGGCGTTGGTCTGCGAATGGGGCGGATTGGTTAGTCTATTAGCCTAGCGGCAGGTTCGTTTGAACAGCATAGAAATATTCACCTATCACAACCTAAAAGGAAGCAATAGGTATTAATCCTGGATGGACCTCCATTAAAATAGAGTGAGACCGCAGAGGTTATAGGGAAATAGGGAATAAAGAGGCCTCAGTAGCAAGAAAAGAGAAAATCCAGACTAAGAAAAGGAAATAATTAAATAAGTATAATAACTAAAGTGTGAGTCTGCGAATATCGTCTAAAGTAAAGTTTTTTTTTTTTTAATACTTAACAGATATTCCTTTTATCAAGTTATTAATCCTACTAAAGTATTATTATTAATAAGAACTATAAATAAGATTATCTATATAAGGTCTTTTACTATCTTTTTATCTTTATTATATAATATTTCAATTTAATTCTATATAAAGCTACAAGTTATTCTTCCTAAAGATCTTAATAGATTAGTAATTTATAGTAATTTCAATATTATCTATCTTCTCCTTTTTTAGAAATATTTAAAAGTCTAAATATAACTATTCTTACTTATTATCTTCTCTAAAAAGGAGGTATTTAAATTATAGTGGTCTTCCTTTTACTTAGCTATCTTCTCTATATTAGAAGTATTTAAATTATAGTAGTTTTTTTTTACCTAGCTATCTTCTCTAAGTTAGAAATATATAAATAGTTTATTTATTTATCCTTTTATTAGTTTTTAGATAAATAGGTTAATTCTATTATATTTATTAGTTTAGTAAGATTACCTTCTTAACTATTCTATAATTAGTATTATAATTATTATTTTCTATTATATTTAGTAAAGTAATTTCTAGTTTACTAATAAGTTAAGTTTATAAATACTCTACTAATAATAATCTTATAATATAAAGTTATAAAAGTTTATTTAGTGAAATTATATAAATATTAGTTTCTGAATATTTTCTAGGTCTCTAGAGTATCCACTAGTTTTAAAAATATAAATATAATTATTACTTAGTTTTCTTATTTTTAGTATAAATCTATAAATAGTTTTTTTAGTAATCTTTCTAGTTTTTATATTTATTTATATATTTTTTCTTAATAGTAAGATAATATATTATATTTTTATTATATTATATTAATATTTCTTTACTAAGATAGTATAGAAATATTTCTCTATTCTAACTTTAAAAACTGAAAGTAAAATAATCTACTTCTAGATATTATTAAAATAAGTTATAACTAAAAGAGCCTATCTAGACTAAAACTAACTAACTACTCTTAACTATAAAACCTAAGAGAAATAAAAATAGATAGAAAATATTAGAAAAATATTTTAAAACTATAGAATTATATTTATAGATCTATAGTCTAAAAGCTAAGCTAATCTAAATAGTAAGTCTTAGATTCTGGAGAGAAGAGAAGTTAATTCTTTCTATCTATCTGTAATAAACCTAGCTATTTATACTTATGAGGCTACTTATATTACGTAAATAAGCTTATTTACAAGCCTAACCCTATCTCAATATAATATATATATAAAACCTTACTTATATTCTTTAGTTTATTAAACTATAATTTTTATAATATAAACTTAATATATATTAAGTTTATTTTATATATACTCAGATTCCAGATTTATCCTTAAGTTTTAATATCTTACTGTAACTAAATATATACTATATTAGAGAGATTCTAGTGATTATATATATACTAAACCTAAATATTGTAAGTATTCTAGTTATTATTATTAGAGATCTTGTAACCCTCTAGATATTTAATTATAGTTATATATATAGTTAGTATATATAAATATAGTATATTATATATATAAAGTTACTTACTATTAATCTATCTAAACTAATAAATTTGTTTCTGAGGGATTTTCTTAAGACTCTAGCAGCTTAGTATCTATTTAGTATATATAATTAATATATATTATATATATAGAACCTATATTTAATTTTAGTAGGAATAGTAATAGTAGTAGTAGAACTATTATTAGTATAACTATAATTAGTATTAGGGGAGTTAGGAGTTTCTACCTAAAAGTATATAATAGTGGGATTATACTAAAAGATAGTATCAGCTGTATATATATAGAAGTTAGATTAAACTTACTTTATATTTATTAGAGATAGTAATATCTCTCTTAATAATAGCTTCCTCCTGTGAGACTATTAGTTACTATTATAATTTCTATAGTTACTATATATATATAATCTAGTTTAAATATATATTTAGATTTAATATAAGTAATATTATAGTTAAGCTAATACTAAGTTTAATTAGAGGGTATTTTAAAGTTTCTAGATATCTATCTTAAGCTTTTTATTACTTTTAGATAATATAAGTTAATTATACTAACTTAAATATTTAAGGATAATAGAGAGGATATTAATAGGAATCTGGAAATTATTTAAAATCCTCTTACTTTTTAGTAACTTTATTTAGTATATATTATAAGCTATATAAAATATTAATTAGATTTTAGTAAATAGTAAGTAAATAGTAAGTAGATAATAAGTTAAGTATATAGTATCCCCCAGTAGTATATATATATAGTATTTATATAATAAAAATAGATACTATAAGTAGTAGTAAACTGAAGATTATTATAATTACTATAATATTAATAATATATATATATGTAGTATATCTAAAGTATATATATAATTACTTTTAGCTTATTATAAATACAGCTAATTATAAGAATATTAACGTTAGTCAGCTAAAATCTATAATTAGTATATTATTAATATATATACTAATAAAATATATAAGAAGTTAAATATATATATAGACTTATAGATAAAGTTAATATTATACTACTTCTTACTCTAAATATAAAGCTTTATAATACTAAATATCTATTAGGTATATATCTAAACTATATAAGGAATATTTAATTCTTACTTATAATTAGCTAGAATTTTCTTAATAGTAATATTTAATTAGGAGAATATAATAACTTAAAAGATTTAGTATATATAAAATATATATAGTAAGTATATAACTTATTAATATTAAGATACTACTAATAAATATAATACTAAAACTATAAAGTTTTAATATAGAGAATATATAGAATAAGTATATACTCTATATAATTTTAACTTATATCTAAATTATTCTTATAAATTATATTATAAGTAGTAGTTAAGTTATTACTACTTATAATAATAAGGTAGCTATATAAAATTAGTATATATTAAGTTAGTATAATAAAGAAATGATATATATATTAGAATATTAATAGATAATAAAATAATATCTAAATTAGAAGTAACTAGTATTTTATAAGTATATATATTACTTATATAATATTAGAGAGATTATATAGTTATTAATAATATTAGTAATTTAAGAGGGAGGGATAGTTAGACTATTTACTAGATAGAGTTAGTATACTATATATACTGAGGATAGATATAACTTACTCTTACTCTCAGAACTAAGTATATAAAGATACTAATTCTAGTTAGAGTTAGTAATTAGTTTTAAGGATATATATTAATATAATATAAGCTAAATATATATATTATATAAATAAACTATAGAATATACTAAAGATAGAGTAGAAGTTAATAGTATTATTAATATTATTACTAATATAAGTTAAAATTATAACTATATTTTAGATATCTTTAGTATATATATAATTAATATTTTATTAATACTAAGTTACTTATAATCTCATTTAGTTAGTATAGTATATATAGGAGGAGAAGTTTATTTTTAGTTCAGCTGGAAAAATCCTACAGTAAAGTATATACTGAGTATATACTATTACTAATCTATACTTAGTCCTAATTTAGTTAGAGTAGTAGTATACAGCTAGTATAAGTATAGTATAGTATATTAATTATGTAGCTATAGACTTTTACTGTGTGGATATAAAACCCTCTTGGTTATATGACTTAGTGGTCATTTTTAACCCCCCTGTTAACTTTAGGGACCTCCCTGTGAAGTGTAACCGCGACAGTCCTTGCGACGGCCAGGCTTTCCAGTATAAAATAAGCTTTTTGATGTTAGGCCGGGCCACAGCCGCTGGGGATACCTGGTATTTCGACGGAGGTATTTTGGTAAATTGACGGACCCTCTTAACAGCTTTTTTTCACATATACCATTACTAACTCTAAGCTCTAACCCTAACTAATCCCTCTTCCTAACTATGACCCTATTACCCTACTACCCTATAAACTAACCTTCTTTCTCTGATATTTTTCCGATTTTTCGCTGGATTTTGATTGATGTTTTTATGTTGAAGAAACTCAGTGGTACTGTTATGGCTGCCGGCTAAACTTCGGAATGCACAGACGTTTTTTGTTTGCAAAGCGGCGCATTACCAAAATGCCTCCGTCGAAATACCAGGTATCGCCGCTGGGGGCCGGCGCGATGTCCGGGTACACACATTGGACATCGTTCGGCGGTTGCCGAGCTTCGACTCGTGGTTTATTACGGAGGTTGACCGAGGATGGGCCAGACAGCAGCCGCGACTAAGGCCGGACCACGGACATTTCAATTCGCACCGTTCCGGTGGCTGGAGGCTGCTGGCGTCGGCATCGGAAAGCGCTTCCGACATGGAAACTTGGAGTAAATAAAACCCGACAACGGAGAGACTTGTGGGTGATGGGCACGGATGAGTGCGAATGTTGGGAGGTAAATCGGGCCACGAGTTCGGAAAGGGAATCAGACTGGAGCAAACCTGTTGACGGGGGTTGGACGCCCATTTTCTGGAGTCGGGTATCGACCAGCGAGAGGGGCGGCGTCGTGACATGCGAGGCCTTGACAGCTGAAGTGATGTCGCATTCAGCCGTGCGCATATTGGTAGTACAGGTGAGGGCAGTGCCGCCACGCAGTGCGATTGAGGTCGGCAGATGGTAGTGCAGAACCACCACTACGAGTCTGATGTTTAGATGGAAGGTGACGCCGCACCGTCGCGCTGGCTCTCACTTGTGGAAGCTGATCGGTATCCGAATGTCGTTACGAGTATATAGATCAACTGGTGCCTCTGGGTAGAGTTGGAGTTCGCCGAGGACAAGGCCAGGTCGCAGGCTTTGTCATTCACATGTGTCGTGAGATCAGAGACGACACCGTGCTATCGGGACGTCTCCACCTGGACGGCCAATGGTGGGCCCACGATGTGACCCTAGTCCCGAGCAGGCTGTAATTAGTGCCGTGGAAAAAGAATGTGTAATGGCCCAGTGTAAGACACGACAAGCTGGTGCTGGTGCTGGTTCTGGTGCTGGTTCTGGTGCGTGCTGCTGGCGATTGAAGACGAAGGTGAACCCTGGTATGCTGCGAGGAAGAAGAAAACTAGGCCAAGGTGCGTCATACCTTGGCAGTATCTTGCCGGGAATGATGCCCCGAAGTGGTCCATTTGTTTTTTTCCCGCCTCCTTCTACAAGTCCAGCATGGTCTACATAAAGCCCGCAATCGAGGCTAGCCAGATTTCAGCAGTGTTGACGCATTGGCTTGGAAGCCAACGAGAGGATCGGAATCCGAGACCAATTACTACTCAAAAGGTGTGATGGAAGAAGGCGGCAGCGTTCTGGAAGGTTTCGAGCGGACGTGTCCTTGGAAAAGTGTGATTTGGGCTGTACTTGTTCAAGTGGATGGAATTCTCGCCAGTGGCTTACTATTCGGACAAGTGCTGAGACTGCCGTAAAGTCGACCGGGAACAAGGTGATTAGCTGATCATGGGGCAGTGTCGAAATACAAGGGCAAGGGCGGCTGGTCTTTAGAAAAGAAGCTGGGGTGTAGCAGTCAGTGTACGCAGTACAGATGCAACCCCTGCAGCTCAAGCTCCTGTGATGAGAATTGGATGTGCTCAGGTTGATTACCTGCGTGGGCTACAGCAGGCATGAAACGAAGCGCTGACGCTCTGCTCGGCGAGGTGTTTGTCTGATGGATGGTGTTCCAGGGAAACGTGAGTTGGAGGAACCCCAGTAAGAAATCTACGTGTACTATGTAGTAGAGACGAGAACAGGAAAGCGGCAGAGGCTGTTCGTCATGACATGGATACGCCTAGGTACAGTCATGTAGTGCTCAGTAATTACTCCGTAGCCTTCAACAACAAACTTGCCATCGGTCGCAGCGCCAGCGATCCGGTGGAAGAGTTTTCGACGGAAAATAAGACTGCGTGAATCGTTTCCCTACCTCGCAGACAATCAGGAACTCCAGGGCTGCATCCGTTTCGCTTTTCCTAGGGCCATCGTGGGATCAGAGACGACGGCGCGAGATTTGAGTTTGGTGGTTTGAATGAGGAGGCAGTGCTACACACACCTTTGGTCAAGAAGGTCAGACAGTTTTCAGAGGAACGTATACTTCAATTGTCGGGAGGTGGAGGAAGACGCTGTCCGTAGTCCTGGTGGGTCCTTGTTCTCAAGGCCGGGTACGGAGTATTGACTGGTCCTGCTGAAGACAGCACGTGACCGTCCTTGCTCAACTGCAACTGGCTGGAGCTCCCGTCCGTACGATCCCAGATCTACTCCGTACAGCGAACGTAGCAAGTGTCGGGAAGAGCGGTCGGGCTGGGACTTCCCTGAAGTAGAAGAACAGAGAGCACTGAAACCACCCACTTTAACCTCTTGGGCAGGCAGGAAGCTCCTTGCAGCCCCTTGTTGTATCTTGTGCACCTTTCTCAGAGATGAGTCGGAGGGAACCAACTCGCCAAGGCGGCAAGTACCTTTCCTGCGGCGTACTACCTAAGGTGCCTACCATTATTAGGCAGCTGCAGCTGCCAGTGCAGGCCTTGTCATATGTACCTACTTTCAGATGCCTGCGCTGCCTGCCCGGGCAGTCGCTTTCTTGAGTCAGGCAGGGTGTCTCTTTGCGATATTCTCAAGAAACAGGATACGCGAGACGGAAACTCGGAATATGGTCTTTTTGCACCTACTGACACCGGCATACCAGCAGGCACTGCAGGCTCCTCACTCGACGTTGAGCTCATTAGTGTTCTCGTCGGCAAGAGGTGCCAGCCTGTGCAAAGTTCCAGCGTACACCGTAAACTGCGGTGGAGGAGGGTCTTTCCCTCCACGGAGGGTTCACTTCCTGTACCTGGGTACCTAGGCAGTCGCGTCCACCTTTGGTGCTGTGGAGTTCGGCAGGCGCTCTTGAACAAGCAAGTACCTACATAATTATCTCTCATGTGGGCACCTGCCACTTCAACACGCTGGGTACGTACCTTCCTACAGGTGCGCGCCTTCCCCCCACGCTTTCCCCAATTATACCCTTCGCTCGTCAGGCTTCACTTCCGTCGTGTTCGCGATTCGCCGCAGAGGCAAAAAGCCTCAGGCTTCGCGCCCTTGCGCCTTTCGGACATGGACAAGCGAAGCGTGTGATAGCCCAGGAGACACAGAAGAAGCGGGAGCAAACATGACGCTCAACGCACTCAAGTCACAGCTACCTGCCCTTCACGTGTCTGCTCTTCAGCCATTCAGAGAGCTGGATGGGCCGACAGACGGGCAGCCCTGCTCACGACCCCCGACTCACATCTACAAGTATGGGACGGACCCGCAGCTGCCGGCCACTGCTTTGATGGAGCTGATCGTGGGCATGTCACAGATTGCTGATTGGGAATCGTACGGAGCCCGTTCCTGTCGCTGACAGCACCCACCCGTTCCTCACTTTCCAAATCCACTTGGACCGATTTGCCCCAGGCCGCCGCCATTTCTCGACGAACCCCATGCTTCGATGCTGGAGTTATTGCTTGGCATAGATGTCTTATCGACCTTACTGCGTAGGCTTGGATGAGGTCAGCCATGATCCAGGCTTGCTTTGTGGAGAATTTGCCGCTGAACACCATGGGTGCGCCTCAAGCACAAGATCAGGATCAACTCAACGCCAATCTGAAGCACCACAACATCGAATTTGCTCCCCCCCAAGCTCCAAATGACGGGGCTAAATGCCATTGTCCATCATGTCCTGGGCCGATGGAACGAACCGACCAAGGAGGGTGGCTGCTTCTCAGGGGTCCCTCGCATCTCTCCTGCATCGAGAGAGACAACACCACAGGGCGCACACACATTGATCACCATCACCCACCACTCGTCGCCTTTGGGCGACGATGCTGGCCTACCACACCACACCGTAATACCACGCAACTCTACGCAGTACAGGCACCATGCCGCACGCACCGCAGACCGCCTGCCATACCCTGCTCCGATGCCATGACTGCCACCATGCCGTGGGCTGGGCTGTCGCCGACAACGACTGTCGCGCCTTGTCCTGTTCGGGAAGCGTTCCTATTCCTGACTTCATTTTGCCTTTATCTCTAGGCCATCCTCGGACGGCTAGTGGTGGCGTCGCCCACTAAACCTGTCTCTTTATCGCACGCCCATCCTTCCAAGTCGTCGAAACTCGCCGGCCTGTCCGCCTGGGATGCCCTCGAGTCTCTGCGCTGCTCCTTGCAACCCCACAAGTAGCCGACTTGCCAATGGACGCGAAATCCTTGTCAAAATCCCCCTACGAATTGTGACCGTACATACAACGGACAGTGAGACAGAGCGAGAGAGAAAAAGATGAACAGCGAGAGTCTCGAGCGACCCGCGTCGGTCCAGCCATGCCAGAGACAGTGTACAATATACCGACTTGACCGTGTATCGCGACGGCACCGAAGAAGAAAGCCAAGGGTCTGAGGCTCCACAGACGGTGCTACCTTGAATACGCAATGTAGAGTGCGGTACAGATAGGTACGCGGGAGTGGGATATACCTGACTTGCTCGATTTCCATCCAGGCCCGGCCACTCCCCTACCCTGCCTGTACCCTCTTCGCTGATTTTGGTGCAGCCCATCTCAATCCAAGACCGTCTGAACCGGGTAAGCCAGGCTGTCAGGGGAGGACAGGCCATAGACGCCGGCCGAGACAGCGAGATTGAAGAGTGCAGCGTGTGTGACAGGGACTGTCTGTCGTTGGATTCCCCTCGATCGGCTGCAAGTCACAGGAGTCTTTTGTCTCGCTCGCTCGCCCTTCCTCAGATCGATTCCTCTCCTCCGACCTCACCGTGGACGCTTTTTTACCTGCGACGACTGGGCTGGGTGAGTCGACCAAGAAGAACGAGAGACGACGACGGAACGAACGCACACCACCCAGGCGACAATTCAACTGCCGAGTCTGCTCCATCCCCTACAACCCCCTTCAAGTACTCAACGCGACCCCGACGTTCACTGACCCAACGGTTCTCATCCCGCCTCCTCTTCTATCCCATCCGATCTGTCGGGTCTTAATGAGCCTCGAGCTACATACGAAGGTGAAGGGCGCCCGTCAGCCACTAGCAAAACCAGACTCTTGGAACCCACAACCCTCGAGCTTGAATCTTGCGAGCAACACACGGACAGCATCTCGACCCACGGCTTGCACGCGCATACAACGAGCTGTGCTGCCCGCCAGATCAACCATCACTCTCCTTACAATATACCTTGCAAGGCTTCATTCACTGCTCTCCCGCCTCGCCCACCGCCCGCGCTAGCGAAGATCCCGCGTCGGATCACGTCAACTTGGACTCAGGTTCTCCAGACAAGCACCGCCGCAAGCCACCTCGCACGGCGTCGCTGATAGACTGAACCCTGCTCTTCCGCCCAAACCCAAGCCAGCCTGGCCTTGTCTGTCGGGGGTCATTTCATTGCTGCTACCAGTACTTTAGTTGCACCATCGCCCTCACCTTATCGATCCGCGACGAGAGGCGAGCTCGTTCTTGTTCTTTCATCCTCTCGTCTCGTTTCCGCGTCGCGCCCAGCGCTAGATCCCAGGCCCTGGCCGCCTGGAAATCGACTGTGCTCTCCACCTCCTCCCACACCTGGCCCCATCCTGACCACGATACAAACGCTTCTCTTCTGTCTTCTTAATTCTCGCAATTCGTCCCATTGCAAAATCACGCACGAGCTGCGGGCGGAATCGCTCATTCCTCGATATTCGAACCTGCCCCAACACTGGATTCGGCGACGACATACCTGCCGCATTCCCTTCGGTTGACTGAACCTACCAACACCTATCCTGGACCATGTCCACAAATTCTTGGCCTGGGGGCGATGGCTCCTCACAGCATTCGGCGCAGGTGACGTCCAAAGACCGGGTCTTGGATGGCCAAATGATTAAGCACCTTCTCAATCGGTACGGAGCTGATGGACTCAGTCGTCTGATCCAGGAAACGACGACGACATCTGGTGGGTTTTGCTGTTTTCACTACCTTCAAGCGCACGGTGACTGACTGATTGCCCGTTAGCTTCTGATGGTGCATCGATCATGTCGTCTACACAGTCGTCCATCTTATCAGACGACCAGTCGAGCATATGGGACACACAGAGCGTCAGGACATTTTCAGACACGTCGTCCATCACCGGCAGCATCATCTCTAATGTTTCGCGAGGCACGTCCAAGATTTTAGGCAGACGTAGCCAAAGTAGCAGCGCTGCAGCCGCTGCTCAAGCCCAGGCAGCTCAGCAGACCGTCCAGCCACAGCAAGACCAACAGTCATGGAACGGCGTCGATTCGACCACCCCTCCTGACGCTGCAACGAGTAATTCGGGTGCATCCAAGCAAAAAGGTGCCTTCATGTGTGGTTTCTGCAAAGAGGAGGACATCACCAAGACGTGCACGAGAAAAAACGACCTGAAACGTCACATCGAGGACTTTCACAACGTCAACGCCCAATGGTTCTGTCGTCACCGGGGCTGCCAGATGGTGTTCGACTGGCAGGGTGCGTACAAGACACACCTGAAGCAGGCTCACGGCGGTTCAAGAATGTCGCTAGACGAGGCCAAAGTCAACCTCTGCCCCCAAGTTGTCTTTGCCTGTGGTTTCGACAACTGCCTCCAGGTGTTCGAAGCGCAGGGCGATTCAGACGCCAGCTCCACGTTCAAGGAGTACGTGAGCCACGTGGTGAAGCACTTCGACGAGGGGTCCAACAGCGGCGAATGGTCGTACTCGGCGAGGATACGCAACCTCTTGCGTCAGAATCAGGTGCAGTCGGCTTGGAATGAGTCCGTCTGGAACGAGGCCTCGCGGTCGTCGCTGCAGTGGAGCCCGCAGACGTCGGGAATTTTGCGCAAGAGACTGGAATGCCGCCACATTGGAGATCTCAAGCTTCTCGTCCAATATTCTTACCTGCTGGGCACCGACCCAGGCAGCATTGGAAAATTCCGCGAGGACTTCGTCACACCCGTAGCAGACACCTGCACCCTGCACATGCCCGGCCACAAGTCGAGACATCAGGCGACTGCGCCTCCAGAACCGGCAGACCCTTTTGCTTTCAAGATATCACGGAATCCGAACCCGGCCCTGGCCGCTTACATGGCGTCACAGCGAAGAGTGTACGTCCCGAGACAACAGCGTTTGGTGAGACCACCGCAACTTCATCACCCTCACCACCAGGTACCGACCTCCAACGCCATGTCTGCCCAGCCACGCCTGTCGCATTCGTCACATTCCAACCACCAGGGCCATTCCCAGGCCCATCCAAACCACGGCGGCCAGAACCATGATACAATGGGCCACTTCTTCCAGTCGATGCCCGAGTCTCCAATGTACGACCCGAATGGCGGAGGCCAGCCATTTGTCAGCAACAGCATGCAGCACGATGGTATAATTGCAGACGACATGCAAAGCTTGAGGAGCATGGCTGGAGGTACCACCGAGACGAACGACGTAGAGATGCAGGATCCGGCGATGATGGGCTTCTCTTCACAGTACGCGCAGCACGACCTGACGAGTCCTTCGATAACCGGGCATCCCGACGGCTTCTTTACGCCAGGACAAGCATACTAAACACTGTGAGCGACCATCACCGATGTATCTCTAGCTGTGTGCACCACTGTATGAAGATGCAACTCACCACCCTCACCTTGCTCAAGAGGTGTCTCCTTTCTAGTATTTTTGTTACTTCTTGTCGGCGTTTCTAGTAAAACTATATACCCAATAACGGTCGACTGCCGTATTTCTCTTCTTTTCTCTGTGTCTTTTCTACATAGCAGCCGCAACCTTGGACGACACCAAATCTAGGCAAGAAGAGGATTTGTGTATATTACGACAAGGATGAGCAACAGGGTCATGCAAGGTGGACTCTATTACGAGTGCGAAGGGCATCAGTTGCGCGGTCGGGCTCTTCTTAGAGAGACGGGACGGCGGTATGACACGTCGGAAGCGGGGCTTCAAGCGGGACAAGAGCATCACGGAAGGCATTGCAGTTGATGACTGGTAGTAATCCAAGAGAAGCTGCGCTCATTGCACATCGTGCCCAACAGTCGAGACGGTCGCAAAGAAGCGTCATTTTCTTGAGCGTCTCACATGTTATTAGTCGAAAGTCCATGTGCCATGGCCAAACTGTTGAACCTACGCCAGACGCAAGGTAATTGGACCGTCGCTCGGAGAAGACGAACGGCGCGTTCAAGCCCCGATGGACTCAGCTGCGAAGCCGCAATAGAGAGAAGTGAGAGAGCCCTGGGCGCTGTCGAATGCAACAGTCGAGTAATGCGAGACAACCGAGGAAGGGGTCGGAAGCGTAAGGGATTGATTTGTTTGCGACGACAGTCAGGCAAGCCACGTGGCAGCCCCCGGCCCTGGGCGAGGGGATGCAGGCCAGAAGGTAGTCAGGGAACAGTGATGGTGGAATTCAACCGCTCTGCCATCGGATGGGTCCCGGAACGGACGGTAAAGCTCAGTGATGAAGCCTCGGCTCTGCAGGACACCCGATGGCCTGAAGTCAACAGTTTGCCGTGCGGCGATGGATGGGGGTGGCCCTGGTCTCAAACGGACGACTGGATTTTGAAACGGCCTTTGGTCCGAGCGGTCACTCCGTCACTCCGTGTGAAGTCGGCGGACCTGAGAGTGTTCTCAAGGTCGGATGGACGGATAGATTGTAAACATGGACAGGTCGGGCGGGAGGTTGTATTGTCGTGGCCTCGAGCATGACTTGGGGTGATCTCCATCGGCTGTTCCCGCAAGTCGAGGGCGGGCATTGAGACGAAGAATGATCTGTGCTTTTTCAAAGTTCTTCCGGGTCACATATCAAACGAGGATTGTCTTGATGAGCCTGGGCAGAATATGGGAGGAGGGCAAGGTCGGGGTGAGCAAATTCTGAGCTGGCAACAGCAGCAGATTCGGCCAGTAAGAAATCAACCATGGGCGTGTTGGTTTGCGATGGAGCCCCGCCGTTTAGAGGTGGCTTTGCGGCTTTGCTTTCCGTCGTGACCGTGGAGAAGGGGCCACTGGCTGTCACACCCTTGTGCCAATCGTCGGGGTCGTGGTCTTCGTTCTCCTCTGGCGGAGTCTTGGCGGTTCTCGTTGCGTGAGAAACTACGTGGTACTGGCGATGGTGTGTCCGAGTGGCGTAGAGGCGAGGTGACTGGTGGATAACACGTTGCCTCCTACCGGGCCTTGACGGCACTCGAGCAACCACTGACGCGGTGGATTGACCAACGCGCAGGGGGCTGGGAATAGCCTCTTTTCCTTCAACGGTTCCGCATTCGGACCCAAACAGCCGGCGTGCGGCTTGCCGGACATGGGACGCCCCGACACCCCTTCTGGTCCCGCGTGACA
Source organism: Colletotrichum lindemuthianum (assembly GCA_001693025.2). Taxonomy (NCBI): domain Eukaryota; kingdom Fungi; phylum Ascomycota; class Sordariomycetes; order Glomerellales; family Glomerellaceae; genus Colletotrichum; species Colletotrichum lindemuthianum. The sequence continues at coordinate 397,932 of MASP02000226.1, read as the reverse complement.
GGATCAGTCAGAGGGTTCGCACAGGTTTCACGGCTAAGGGTCTTTCCCTCCTGGAAGACAAAGGAAAATGAGAGCTACATCCGAGGCCATGGCGGTCGCAGAGACACAAAGAGGAGCGGGAAGAGCAGCTGCGGTGGCACCAAAACCCTGGGATTGAGGTCTCTCTCTATGTCGATGGCAGTTGCTGTCACGCCGAATCGAACCCGGACAGGGCGAGACTCGTCGACTCACACGACATCCCGCATGGACGTCTCCTGATTGCCAAGCTTCCAGACCCCCAGGTCCACCACAACAACGATGCAGCAGCGGCGGATATGCAGCACGGTTTATTCATGAGGCATGAGGCATGAGGCGTGAGGCACGAGACATGAGGCATGAGGCGACGCGCCCAACGTCATCCCCACCACCTCTGTCATGCATCCTTTGTTCTAGCGCGCTTCTAGAAGCCGTCCGGCATCCTTGGCTTCGTCCTCTACCGCACGATAGACTGCACAGCCCCCTTGGCTGTCATCCGGACTCGGTTCCCTTGGGCCAAACAAGACACACCAGGACACGACCAGGAAACGCTTCCACGTCTCGCGCTACTGCCACGGTGCCTGGATGCCGTGCCTGCGTGTTGATCCGACCTCTTCTCGGAACCTGGGAGGGGGGGGGGGGGGTGACGGGGNNCCTCTTCCCGGAACCGGGGGGGGGGGGGGGGGGCTGACGAGGCGTCGAGTTGTGAGGGGTGAAACGATGGACGACGGGCTTGATTCGTCTACCAAAGATGGGCTTCCGACGGTTGAAATGAGCAATCCCAAGAGACGACGAATCATCTCGACCTTCTAGAAGCCGAGCTGACCTTCCATGGGCCAAGGAAGCGAGTCTCCCTCCCTCTTCGTCTTCGGCCCTCGAGCCTGAGTCCTGCGCCCGCGCTAATGCGAACGAAGAAATCCTACCGTCTGCTGCTGCCGCGTGTGTGTCGCAGTATCGCATTGTCGCAGTAAGAAGACCGGAGAACATCTCCAGGAGGCGCGAGAGACGAGTCTAGTCGCCTCACGCCATCGCCGCCGCCTTCGTTGCATGGCGCCTGGCCTCTCCAGCCCTGCACGACATGCACGACATTGGCCCTTTGACGCTTCTCCTTGGCACTTGGCAAGGGTACTAACCGTCGACGCTCTGCTTCTCGTTGCGTGTCGATACATGCGTCTACCTTGATGTGCTGGGTCGGTCGAATCACTACAAAACGCCTCTGTTCCTCTCTCATCCGGACCGAGAGTGCCCATCTATGCCGTCTGGTCTCGTGTATTTCACTTTCTTGGCAGAAAACCCACCACCACGTCAATCACCATCGTCACGAGACCTGCACTGCGACCCATGCCACCACAAACCACAAACTTCTCAGTCTAAAGTGCGACTGAAAGCCAAAACATGTTGCCAAACACTTCTTCCTCCCAGTCCATGTCACCAGAGGACGCCTTAACACTGCGCGCTCTCGCTGGCCGTTACGGCTCGGGGAATCTGACTTACACGCTCAGAAGCATGACATCTCGACCGGCACCTCAACATCACCACAGCGCACCGGCACGAAACTCAGCCATGTCCACGTCCACCTTTGGCAGCATCTACAGCGCACCCTCGCTCACCAACTCGGGTCCTTGGAGCGGCTCCGACGCATCCCTCTGCGGCTCTGACGCCGGGTCCGTGGCCGGAAGCTACTTTGCCCAGTCCCCCGGCACGTGGTCAGACATCGTCGATCCCGCATTCATCATGTCACCCTCGACGCCTTCGCTCTCCGGTTCCGACTGGCCGGACGCCATCTCCCCTGCCTCCGACGAGAAGAACAATCCAAAGTCACCCTCAGCCCGCAAACCCATCGAGTGCCCCGTGTGCGCTGTCTACGACGTCCATGTTGGCTTCGGCCGCAAGAGCGACTTCAAGAAACACCTTCAAATTTTTCACGCAACAGACAACCTCTGGGTTTGCCCGCATGACAAATGCCGCATGATTTTCGACTTTGAAAAGGCCTACGTCACCCACTTCAAAACCGACCATGGCGACGCGCCTCCACCTCCAGACATGGTCAGAGTCGAGCTTTGCCCCCAGGTCGTCTTCGCCTGCGGTTTTATCGGCTGCAAGGAGGTCCACGAGGCTTCGTCCGACACGGACGCCGCGGCCGCTGCGGACAAGTTCTTCGACCACCTCGCCGGTCATTTTGACGCAAAGCACAGCAGCAGCATGTCGGAGTGGACCTACTATCACCAGATCCAAAATCTTCTCCGTCAAAAGAGCCTCAAGGACGAGTGGAAGCACACTCTGTGGGACAAGGCTGCGCGCAACCAACTACGCTGGCAACCGCGCTCGTCGGGAGACCTTAAAAAGCTCCTCGAGTGCCGCCATCTAGCCCATGTCCCGCGCATTCTCCACGCCGCCTGGACTCTCGGCCAGACCTCCTTCTCGTCGCCAGAACACCCTGCCCCCGAGTTTCCCGGCGAGGCGACCCGGCCGCTCAAACACAGCTGCGCCTTTAGCGGCAAGAATCACAGCCAACTCCGCGTCGACACGCACTTCCACGCCCCATGTACCAGACCGCAGACCATCTTCTCCCTGCGCCGCGGCCTCTTCCCCGTCAAGCTCGTGACGGTCTCGCACCCCCCGCCGCGCAGCGTGCCCGACGAACCCGACTCGCTCGAGTATGCACACCCGGGAACGCCCCTCGTGCTGCCCGAGCGGGACGACTGGTCGACCAACGTCGTCCTCGGCCCACCAGAGGACGAGCACCTGTTTGATCCGCTGCTCTTCCCCGGCAGCGGGTGCCATGCCGTGGAAAACCCCGTGGCGCCCTGGTCGCAGTCCACGGGCGACCTCACCCCTTGCCCCGATTCCGAGACCTCGAGAACTCTACTGCAGGTGCCCAGCCTCAAAAGGCACTTGTCATGGGGCAGGCGCAGTCTCGATAACCTGAGACTGAAGCGCCGCGGAGATGATAAAGCGGACTTGCCCACGTGGATCTGACGTAACATCTGTCATCCATTATTCCAACTTCTCATTAGAAACCAAGGGGGGGTGGGCGCTTTACGACGATGACCACATGTGTCCCGACTAACGGACTTAACGAATGACGCCGGCGCAAATTATAGACCCTACTTTCTGTCTTAAACACATGCTTCTTTTTCTGGTTACTCATTTCCTGGTCTCTTGGCAACTGCCATCTTTTCTGCTTTGTGCGATAGCGATATAGACTTGATACCCAGATGGGAATTCCGGCCCTCTCGGAGTGGCCGACGTTGGAGGGAGAGCAAAGGGGGGCTATGTCTGGGTTAAACCCGTTTGGGAAGACGCCCTCTATTGACGATGACGAGGATTTCATGAATGGAAAAGAATTTTGACGTACCTTGCCCATGGATGAGAAAAGTGATGTTCAAGTCTTGGCGGGGGTAATGAGTGTGACGTGCAACAAGTGCGTAGTTGGTTCCCTTATTGCTGCTCTACAAGCGCGGCTAGCTGGAAGTCACGTCTGCGACTGACTGAGCTGTCTCGTCTCGTCTTGTAGTCTTTTTGTATCAAGCATGACCGACGGTGGCTCATCCAGCTCATTCACTATTCAGAATTCAATGGATCGTCACATCCGCAGCAAAGTAAAATTGCCGTGAAGGGGAAAACCCCTAATAACAGTACGAAACAACGTCGGATGAACATACACCATTCCATTCCCCTGCTACAAGTGAACCATACGCAAAGTCACGCGCAAGTAAACTCAGCCAGCACATAATCCATCAGAAAACTACAAACACACCAGAGAGAGGCTCAACAGTAAAATCATCATCCACCCACCACCTTAAAAAACCCTAAAACAAGCAAAAGTGGAAAAAAGAACGACTCCAAGGATTGCCAATCGCTGACGGGATTTGAGCCCGACGTGGGGGTCGAACCCACAACCTTGAGATTAAGAGTCTCACGCTCTACCGATTGAGCTAGCCGGGCGACCGGCTTGGAGCTGCTGCTGTTGCAGGATTACCCTAGTGGACCGCCTAACAAGGAATACTACCAATCCCCCATAGCAAATAATGCTTAGTTCATTCATCTCCCTTTGCTTTCCTAAGCGAACTAAGTAATACAGACCAAAGAAAGATATTTCCTTACATCTGAAAAGCAGCCCTAGCAAATAAATCTTATTTATTACATACATCATAACAACTTTCTGCAAAAGACATCTTACTACTGAGAGAGTATGTTAAATACCAATCAAAAGCACTTGGATAGCTTAATCAGACACTGCACAAGACTGCGCAGGACTACACAGGACTACACGCATTCACAGTACCAGCTCCCCAGTAGCATGCGAAAGAATAAAGGTATTCTCAATTAGCTATCTAACAGTCAAGTTGCTGCAGACTAACTGCTGGGTAACTCTTTCTCGGGTATTATATCGCTTGTGAGTAAGCATGAATCTACAACCTTTGAGAGCCTCCTTTGGTTGAGCTTCCTTAGGTTGAGCCCAGAGTAGTGCCCCCGTGGCTCATTCTGCTGCCTGCTTCCATGAATCCCTCATCGCCTGAGTATCCCCTCAGTTGCCTAACTCCTCCTAGCCCAACCTGTTAATTGCAGCTTGAGTACTCAAGCCTACCAACTAATCCTGGTCCAGGAAGCTGCGCCCTCTACGCCTGTGCAGCGCTCTCGCGATGCTTTGCTCCAGTAAACTCAGTTGAGCGTGTCCCGGTTGCAGGTGACGGTTCTACAGCCCCCTAGCAGACGCAAGAGACCCTCCACCAATAATGGGACTGACAATCTCGCCAGGAGCGCCAACAGCTCGGTGTGGAGGATGCGGCATTTCGTCATACTGCGGTTCCCAGCGGATCATGTGTTGGCCTGGACCACGGGCATCTTGGCGAACCTGAAATGTGCCGCCTCCATTGTGGGCATTGCCCTCCGTCTCAGCAAGTGCCAGGAGATCCTCCTCTGTAGCTGGGATCTCTTGGGGCCTGGCCTGGTCTACTTCAGCTTTGATAGCGGATAGATCAACAAATGACTCTGCTGATGGGGTCCTTGACTGCAGTTCTTTGCATGCGTAGCAGAGCATCTGACGGACGGCGACCGATCTGGCGTTTCCTGTACGCATAGGGCCAGCGAGGGATAGCGGCGGCATGATCGGGCTCGCCCAGCCGCTGTTTCCAAGGCCTGGGGGTGGTCCTTGGGTATGGCTATAAGACATTGATGTCGGTGGTCCCCACACACTGCTACTGGTGCTGCTGAACCTGTTGTCCCTGAAAGGGATACTGGGAAACGGCGGCGGCTGAGGTTGGCTGCGAAGCCTGGCTGCAGCAATGCCTGCAGCAATCGGGTTCGGCTCATCTGAGTCATCTAGAAGCGCGCTGCTGCCAAGGTGCTGGTTTGCCAAGTCATCAGTCGGGTCCGTCCGCTGGCCTTGTACAACACTTCCAGGTCGTCCTATAGGCGCAGGTCTCCCGATAGGCTGTGTAGGGCCAGGGGATGAGGCTACTTCAAAACTGCCAGAGCCTTGTCGAATGTGGGATCCAGGGCCTGGCACCATGCCATATAGCTCACCCATGGATGAGAATCCAGGAGGGGGTCCAGGAGGAAAAACCCGTCCCGATGGGTTGAGGCCAGGAGGTCCAGACATCATACCTGGCGGCGGCCTGATGCTGGGTAGACCAGGTGGGTGTGGTGTGAACGAGTTGCCACTGTAACCAGGAGGGTATGCAGGAGGCATGCTCATTGACATTCCGAATGTGCCTGGCTGTGTGCCCAGACTCTTGATGCTCGACGGCGACACGGACTGTGGGTGCTGAAGAGACGTCGTCGTAGCCAAACTTCCCTTCCTCGAAGGTCCGATGGCCGCCGGGCTTGTGTGGCCTGGTGTGGCGGGATGCGGTGAAGGGTTCTGGCTGGCTGCAGAGCCGGAGTTCGAGGGCAACGATCCAGAGAGGCCGGTGTCGAGAGGCTGCGCGTTCTTGGGTCTGATGGGTGTCGGGGCCTTTGAGATGGTCGGGGTCGCGACTGGTATCTTTGGTGATGCGAAAGATGCTGGGTTTGGCGGGTGCATTGGAACCGGAACCGGGACCGGATGCTGGGAAGGTCGACGTCCTTGATTGGGTATGGGAATAGGTGCTGCAGCCATCGCGGCAGCTTTCTGTGCAGCCTTGTCCTCTTGCTTGAGCCGCTCCCTGTTGTCCTTTTCCGCCTTGGCCTTCTGCTCCTTGTCGCGTTTGGCCTGCTCCTGCTTCTCTTTGCGGTCGCGAGCCTCCCTCTCCCTTTGCTCTCGGGCCTCCTTTTGTCGCTGACGTGCCTCCTCCTTGAGCTTTTGGGCCTTCTCCTTGGACTCGCGTGCTTTACGTTCCTGCTCTGCACGCTTTTCCTGCTGCTCTTGTAGGCGCCGCAGCCGTTCGGCCTCTTTGCGAAGTCGTTCTTCTTCCTCGTGGCGCTTTTGCTCTTCCTTCTTACGACGCTTCTCCTCGGCCTTGAGTCTCTGCTCCTCGGTCTTTCGCCGCTGCTCTTCAAGACGGGCAGCTTCTTCCGCTGCCTTTTCGGCCTCCCTGCGGGCCTTGTCCTCGGCTGCCTGCTGCTTCTTGAGCGCGGCCTTATCCTTGCGCTTCTGGTTCTCCTTGGCCTTTTTGGCTTTGCGCTGCTCGTCTTGCCGACTTTCTTCGTCAATCTCGGCGATTAATTGTTGTTGCCGCTGCTTGGCGACCATGTCGCGATATGCCGCCAGAACGCGCTGTTCAAACATACGAGCTGCGAATATCTGGAACATGCGACGGCCTTCCTCCATGCGTTGCTTCTCGGTCATCGTGTCCTGATGATGGCAACAGTAATGCTCAGTACTCGAGTGTTTATGGTCATGTGTGTATTGAGAGGAGCTCACTTCTTCTTCCTCGAACTCGTCGTCCTGACTGTCATACTCTTCCTCATCATCTTCCTCGTCGTCGTCGTAGTCGTCGTCTTGAGGAGGATGGGGGTCATGGCTCGAGTAAGAGCCGTTAGGAGGGTGGCCATAAGGACGAGAAAATCCCTCCTTGGCGTCCTCCTCTCGAGCCATGCGGCGTTCGGCCAGTTGTTCCATCATCTCAATGAAGCGTCTACCGTCGTTCTTAAGGAGGTCATCCGCAACGGTGAGTATGCCGCCTAAGTCCATGTTACCATATCTGCAGAGTATTGAATCGAGGAGCTTCATACCCTTGACTTGAAGGCTGTTGCCAAACGTCAAGAAATCCGCCACGTCTCGGTCATCAGGCTGGGCTTCATCGGGGTCATCCAGTCCCTCGTCGCTGTACTCGTCGTCGTCCTCGAGGTCCTCGTCGTCATCGTCCTCGCTGTAGTCTACCTCGGGGTCCTCGTCGTCATCCTCGTCGTCGCCATTGTGCTCGACTATTTGCGCAGAACGTGACGGCGGGCGACGCTCGTAGCTGAGAGGTAGCTGCGACGGACGTAGAGGAAAATCGGCACGGTGCGGCGTACCGAGCAACGGCGGACTCTCACTGTGATGGGCAAACGACTCAAGCTCCATATAGTAAGCGTCGTAAAGACCCTCCAGCTCCTCCTCGATGGCGGTGCGCTTCCGACCGCAGACGGTGCAGCTGCACGTGTGCTTCTGCTGTTCCTTCATCTTCCTCAGGACAGCGTCCTTCTCAACCTTGACAAGAGACTTGCGCTCGTCCTCGCCAAGGTTGAGCCAAAACTCCTTAATGCGTTGGCGTTCCTGGTGTGAACTGGTGTTCCAAATCTTGTCCTTGGACATGGCGTGACCGGCAGATGGCAAGGGTGAATGCGGGTGGGAGTGAGAGTGCGGGTGGGAGTGAGAGTGCAAGTCCGAGTACGGCATGCCGTCGAATTGAGCAAGGTTGAACTGCTGCGAGTTCTTGCCCTTCTTCTTCTTCTTCTTCTTCGACTTTTTGGACTTGGCATCCGCGACGCCGTTGGCTTCAAGACCGTCGTCCAGAGAACGATGGTCGTCGTGGTCGTCGTCGCTGAAATCCTGGTCGAGGTCATCGTGTGCAGGCAGGAAGCTGGGCGCCGGGTCAGCAGGTGTGGGACTTGGGCGTCCGTTCGGCGTTTGAACGGCAGCCCGCTCGGCGGCAGCTTTCGCGGCCGCCTTTGCCCGGCGCTTCTGCTTCTTGCGGTTGATGGCGGGTTGCTGCGACTCGACACCGTTTGCGACTCCGGCGTTCGGGTTGGGATCGTTTGCCGACGATGTGGGAGTGGAGGGCAGCGAGGGCTCGGCGGAGGGGGGACCCTTTGGGACGGTAATGATTTTGGAACCATCTTTATTGGTATATCTCGCGGTGGCCTTGTTGTTGGGAGACGCAGGCGTCTGCGATGCCGCCTGTCGATGGTTGGCAGGCATATCGAAGTTGTGCTACGAAATGACAGCTGTCGATACCATAGAGAAGGGAGACCGACGAGGGGTGCGTGGGAGGAGAGGTCGATCGAGGGGAGGGAGAGATGGTATCGGGCGTCAATCGGACTCGTGAATGGGCGGGGTGACGATTGATACTGACTCAGAAGTAAAGAATAATAAATGAGGCTCGGGTATGATGCGTCGCGGCTCTCGACGGAGGTTGAGGAATGGTTTCGTTGCCGGACGTTTGTGTGTGCGCTCGCGAAAAAGGAAATGCGGGATACAGCGCGCGGAGCGGGCTGAGGATGGTGATGAGGCAGGACTCACAGGTGGAGGCGAATATTATTCGAGATGGGGCCCCGGGGCAGCCTGTGTTCAAGGGACGGAAGGTACGCAGCCAGGCTGTTTGTGAGTGTCGGAGTAGGTACTTGCGCCTTTCTAGAGGTACCTGGTCTTGGGGCTAGGGAAGCACAGGACAGTGGTCTACAGAGTATGGCGTACCTCAGCAGAAGGTCAGGTACCCAGGCAAAAAGAGTACTTGCGTCGCTGCTGGTTGACGAGTTGCGAGGCTGGATCCAGGTAGATACGGCAAAGGCGACGACGATGACGACGACGACGACACGAGAACAAGGTGACCATTGAGGAAGACTGGATGTTACGAAAACGTTTGTTCTAAGTCCAGGGCAGAAGTCTGGCCCCAAAGATGCATTGGAGATTCGTAGTATAATCCATCTTCATGACTACATCACGCTTAGTTGAGGCTAAGAATACCGATGTACGCAACAAAGTATCATCTGTACGGATACTTGGAGAGATGAGGCGCCATAGGCAGAGTCTGGCTATAAATATGGCGTGTTGAAGTATGGCACAAGGCCGAGGCAACTCACGTCAAGTCAGGTGAAGGTAAAGCGGAGGGAGGCTGGGCACACTTGAAGTCGGGTGTTGCGCTCTATGCGTCCCGTGGGCGATGTTGACTTTACGTTGGTGGGAGGGGAGAGACTCCGTACTGACATCAGCAGCAAGCCAAATAAGATGTCACTTTCTGGCGACCCGAAGTGCGACAAGTACCTGGCACCAACACAGCAGTGAAGCAGCACATGGCGTGCACAGGTACCTGCTGTCGTCGGTAGCCTGTACTAAGGTAGGTAGGCACGTAGGCAGTTTACGGTGCTACAAGAACAGAGATCATACCTAGCCACGTGACCTTGGAAATAGCGCATGTCGAGGAAGGGCAGCTGACATAATACCGGGAGAGGGCGGGCTGTTGCAGGCGCTGGAAGGTACGGAAACAGCTTTCAGACAGCGCTGCTGAGGATCGCTCTTGCCCAATAGAAACTGGAGTGATGCGGAGGTAGAGCGGGAAAGAGCTCAATGGAACCGGATCTCTCTACCTACCTAGGTACGGAGTACGGATACTTGTGCCTTGCAATGGCCTGTGTTCCCCTGTCTGGATTTTCACTGTTCATGCCTGAGGAGATCGCGGTGGGGACTTATCAGGCATCAATCAGCATCTCTCGCTGTCGCGCGAGGAGATGACATAATCGACCACTTGGTCCGAGCTCACATGGGAAAGTGAGAACCCGGGGAGTCAAAACATCGGGCCATGGGGAATCCAGTTTCGTCCCTTCCTGAGCCACAAGAGACATCCATATGTTGCTGGCCGAGCTACCTTCCTCCGAGGAACGTGTACTATTACTGTTACCTGCACAAACTCAAGCTCACATCATGTCACCTACGTCGCCCGTCACTTTGCAGCTCAGTGACCCTGCATGCAGTTCAGGCTTGCAAAAGACTAGCCGGCCAGCCAAGCTTGCCGCGGAAGCTCCAACTTCACCAAACAACGAGCGCCGCGCTTCATGAGTTTGCACGACAAGGATGCGACAACCACCTCTACCAGCAACTTGATCACTGTCATGGCATCTGCTGATGTCAGCTCCGGTTACATAGGCTGCCCACTGCTGTGGCTGATGTGGCCACAGAACAACACAGCCAGAGAGACGGGAGCCCATAAGGTACACTGGGTAACGCTGGGTATTGGACATGCCGAAGAAGTTGTTTCTTTCACTTATCCCTGCCTGACACGCCACCATCTTGGTCTATATTTGCGTCGAGGTAGCATGTGCTTGCGGTGGGTGTCTTGACACACACACTTACCTAAGGTATGACAAATATCAACCATTGATATGTTGAGAGTTTCTAGGTCACGGTCAGCGGCTGGCATCGATTATCGCTGGTCTAGATAGTGTGACAGCTGCATCCGATGCTCCCAGAGTGGATCGATCCCAATCAGCTAACGATGGATTGCGCAGGACAAAGCTCCCCCCTTCTCGTCCCTTTGGGTCAAGAACACAAACGGCGCAGATGTAAGGCTTGATGGCCACAGTCTTGCTTGCTCTGCAAAGCGGTAGCGTCCCAGGTGTCACATTTCCGAGCCTATCCGCACGGGCAGCTACAACGACACCATCACGGTCAAGCGAAGTCGGGGGCAGGTCTCCTCCGCATGTCTCGACCACGACTGGTGCCGCGCGGCCTTTCATCGAGCTCCCGGAACATTTGAGACTTTGAAATCACGTCCTGAGAACACATGAACATGGCCGCAGCGCTGCAGGTGCCAGAGGGTCACTCTGAGTACGGGTGCAGGCAAAAATGGCACTGCTCGGCGCTGTTCGCCTTTCCAGATTTCCCCGAAGAGCCCCACCGATCAACAGCTCCACCGGGGCCAAGGCCATGTCAATGTCACGGCCGGCTAGCGTTTGGTGATGACGTTTCCTCCGACGTACGGATACTCTCTCTTGAATAGCGGCGCCTCATGGAGACTTCAGCAACTGCCTTCCCACGCTGCGTGGAATCAGGAGACGAGAACGAGAGGGAGAGGGTGTCTGGCAGCAAGTCGACGTGTTAAACTCATGCCGGGCGAATCCACTGCTGCACACGCGTGTCGTCTGGCACATGAACAGCAAATAGGGTGGCCAGCAGATCCCGGGCGGGAGCGCATCCTAAATTTTGCGGGCGAGATGCAAGACAGGGCCGACGAGAGAAGCATCGATCAAGGACCGCCCAAACTGCCATTCCAAGAGATGATTTGCACACCGCCAATGGTAATTCTCAGATGCGCCAACTGCAGCCTGTCATCTCTGTCATCAAGGTGACACAGCCTCAGCTTGCCAGCCGGCTGTACCCACCGCCAGTAGTGTGCAAGGGTACTATCGAGCACCGGCGGTCCAGGATGTCGAGCAAAGCTGCTGGCATCGAAGCTTCAATTTTGGATCTGAAAGCATTGTTTGAAAGTTTGACCGGCCAAAGATTGTCGACGGCGCATGTTGACACAGCAGACTCTTCCTCCCGGGAAGAAGCCCGAGTGCGAACCATGACAATTACTGGCCAGCATATCGTTGACATTTGGCTGACTTGTATGTCAACACCGAGCCCGTCACGTAAGCAAGACACCAGGTTTCGGGCCAAGTTTCCCGGACTCACCACAAGCAGGCCTCCCTGCGGAAGCCAAACCTCTCCAACTGGCCCAGGTGCCGTACTCATACCCGCGGCTGGACAATTCGTCCTGGAAAGCTGGCCATTGGTTCCAGCATCTTCTCACCAAGGCAGCTTCATCAAGCTTGTGAGTACCTTAGTGCAGGAACCTACAAGCAAGGTGCCCTGTCACTGGACAGAAGCTCGAGCCGGGGGCGGCGGGCAGGTGCAGCGACAGTGTCTGAGGTTGCTGCGGTGGAGGACAGCACAGCATGAGCAGGGCGCCGTGGAGCACAGCATGGTATAGCCCCTGATGGCGCTCGCGGTTGCACGGACGAAGGCACAGAGCTCAGAGCTGACGTGGGCGGCCAGGGTGCAAAGAACACAGAGAGGTCTTCATCATCTCCTCGGAGTACAGCGCATCGTTCGATGCACCTGGCGATGGAGCATCGCAGGACCCTGCGAGGTCTCGCGATGAGGCTTGCCTAAAGTTTCCTGTTAGTAGCTCTTAAGAGACGAGGTTCGAGAACAGGTGGGCGTCGTTGATTATCCCCAGGCTGCCTTGAGGCCTCCAAGTGTCATCCTGCACTGACTGAGGAAGCCGCTGGCGGCAGGGTGACGGACGGCTTCGCTGGGCTGTGGTGCACCACGTATGGTCGGAGCCGCAGCGGCAGCTGAAGTTGGGCAAGCATGCTCAAACGGACAGGTACGCAAGTCATGATGTCGGTAGTCAAGCAACGAAGGTTAAATTGACAGTGTGGAGTGTTGAGGAGATGGAAGTGAGGGCCGTCAACTTGGCGGCCCTGGCCAGGACGCGAGGAGGCATCGAGGTTCATCCCTCGAAGCTGAAAAAAAAACAGAGGGTGGTCGACCGCAGAAGAAAATCAGACGCTAAATGCAACCGCAGGCTCGGCGATGGCGCCGAGGAGTTGAAGACGCATTGCGTAGCACATGTTTATCACCGCCATCCGTACATGTTTCCTTGGACCTGCCTACCGCTAACTAGAGTCTGGTTTGCGTTTCTTAATTTAGAAAGATAAAGCCCTGTCTGCGATGGGCTAAGGGCGGTTGCGCAGCCATAACGGGAAAACGTCCGTCACGGCTTTGTCGTTTACTTTGGCTTGATTGTTTTCTTTGATGAATAGGCAAGCCATCTGCTCGGATGGCTTGTAGAAAGCCTACTGTCGGGAGACAACGACAACAACAGACATTTCAAAGCTTGAAGATGGCGTGGTGTCATCGGGCCAAGATGAGAAAGAAAGACAACGTCGTAGGATGCATCTCCATGACACTGCATCGGCCTCTCAAGCAGCAGCCCCCAGTTTCTCTCCCCCTCCCTCCCCCCACCGTCATCCAGAGTGCCCACAGCTCCTGCTGAGCATGGCCCGTACTTGCAGTGTAGGTCCCACAGACGGACCATCGGATCCCCAGACCAGGCTAATTAGTTCGTGTTCGTGCCTGGGCTTGGTGGCATCCAAGGATTCCAACGCCAACGGCACGTTTTGCTGTACGTACGGATGGAAGTACTGCGGTATCAGGTAGTAGTAAGCAGACAGAGGGCATCGTGGGTCCTGGCGCAACAACAGACCAGATCTGGCTGTTGCTGATGTGACGATGCAGTCAAAAGTTCTCGGACAGACCGTCAGTGAGACGGCCAGTCTGTTGTTGGACGGCGCAGTGCAGAGAGAATCCTGTCTCTCCAGTCCAGTCCAGTCCACCACCTCAGAAGTGAGTGTGTGCGTGCGTGTGTGTGTATGCGTGTGTGTATTTGTTGTGTTGTAAGCCGGACGTGCTCTGTGATGGTGGTGATGCAATGGGTTGGTTGGCGGTAATAGATGGCCGCGTCCTCGCGCTGTGCCACAACCACAGAACAACAACAGACTCACAACACGCACCACCTCGCGCACCGCACACAGGGACTGGACCCGAGTGGCCGAAAGTCTGCTCATGTCGTGGGCGAGGGTACCTGATGTGACCAAGGTTGCTTTAACCTGACTTTCCCTGCGGCGCCAGGCTGGGCTCGGGCTTACAAGTACACACTCAGTTTTCAGTGGCTGGTGTACATGGCTCCCTCAGTATTTGCTGACGGGTGGGTGAGGGTAAGCATCAGCCACAGACGTTCGGCGACGAGGCCGTTGCCGATTGCGCTGTATCAGTAAGATAAGGTAGTAAACAGTGTTGCAATGCAAGCGCATGTCCAGATATAAGAAGAGCCAAGTCCTGATTCTTAGGTACCTTATCCCATTTGTCGGGTCGCTTGATCCTCCCGCCGATATTCGAGATTCTCGCTGCTGCGTTTACTGACCGACTACAGGCAGCCTACATGCTGCATCAGGTTCCTGGTTCAGGATTGGGTGCTACAGTGAATGCTGGGACTGGTTGGCCGCATCTCCTCAGGCCTGCTGCTGTTGGCTTTCAGCCTGCATTGCCCAAGATCAAGCAAGGCACCTCACCTACTACCTAATTACCCTACCTAGGTACGGAGCACCTTACACAGAGGGTACTGCCCACACGCATGCATTCCCAAAGGCGAGGTACCTACTGTACCTCATGTCAAACGAATCTCTTGCTCGTTTTCCAACGTTCCTTGCCTATTAGTAGCTACTGGTTCCTGGCTTTTGCCCGGTTCCGAGCCACTCCTTCTCTCTTGCAAATATCTGCTTCGAACTGACTTTTCTTCTTCTTTCCAATTGCCAACGACCATCCAGGCCACCAGACGTCACATCACCACGCCAACTGTCCTCCTCTCCTTGTCGGACCCTACCTACAACCCTAGGCGACCCAACCAAGGCCAGTTCGTACTGGTAGATGATCGGTGCAGGGGTGGGATAACATAGACAGTAACAACATCGTTTCCGCCAGTGATAACCAGTAGCGCTGCACCCAAAGGCTACAGGTGTTTCTCTCCCTCTTTCTGTGCGTGCTCTGCCACCACACCCCCGGCCGGTCCTTTCATCCATCTACGGCTCCAGTGTCCGATCCGACGACTCCTCCAGCTCCAGTTTCTACTCCAAACGACAGTCGCTGCGACTGCTGCTTATCGTCCTGGTCGGCAGCTCCAGTCCAGCCCAGCCAGCTCTTGCTCCAGTCGGTCGCCCTGTTCTTCAACGCGCGCCATTGAACCCTCCGAGGAATTTCTTCAGCTCGTATTCCTCTCGGCTCGCCTCCTCCTTGTCATCGCCCTCAACTCATTCACTCAACCTTTCGCCGCCAGCAACAAAACTCCACCGCGGCTCCGTCCTCAGCCTGCGCCTTTCCTGCCTATCCTCCACTTCTTTACGTCTCCTTCCAATCTCCCGGGTCCTGCTGTTCCGGCCATATCTGCAGTCGTCTATAGCTCGCCCATCGTCCATCACCTTTTCGCCCGCCATCTCCGCCAGCTTCCACCAAGCCATTATCGTCGCCTCGGTTTCTTTTCTGCCCATCCTACCCCGAAGAAGCAATAATCCCACACACACCACTGCAAATCTAAACAACTGGCTGCCTACAGAGACAGTACAGCACCTTATAGCTCAGCTGCCCGTCACGTCGGGCCTGTCGCCTCCGCCACCACCGCACTCTGCCTAGGTACTGCGTTACCCTGTGTTGCCTGCTCTGCGCTGCTCTGCTCTGCTCTGCTCTGCTCTGCTCTGCTCTGCTCTGCACTGCACTGCACTGCACTGCACTGCACTGCACCACCGCAGCCACAATACGACTCTGTCCGTCCATCTCTCCAACGCGTACGAACGAACCGATTCCTAGACGGCTCCCGCTCGTACACCTTGTACTGCGCCGCAACCAGGGATAATTTTCTTGGATTCCGAATATCACACTCTTCGTTATCTGCTTTCGTTGCAGCATTAATACTCTCACACCACGGTCCCGTCAATTCCTCAATTGACACTGTCCTGAGCACCTCTCTTCCCAACTCCTCCGCCAGTGCTCCTCCTACTCTGCTGCCATGGCCGCGGCTAATGCCCCAAACGTCATACGAAGGTACCTTGCTTCCACGGATTCCGTCGATCCCCCTCCCGTCCGACGCCCCGACCATGCAACTACAACTTCCCTGGCTTGAATTCTCATCTACGACCGCAGTCATGGGCGACCTTATTTCGCTCGCAGTCGTGGTGATCATGAAGCTGACCGGACTGTAGAAAGCTAGTCATCATTGGCGACGGTGCTTGCGGCAAGACTAGTTTGCTCAGCGTTTTCACACTAGGTTACTTCCCTACAGTATGTCCGCCGCAATCACCCGTGATTCAATAGCTTCATGATTGCTGACCACCGTACCTACAGCATTATGTTAGTTAGTTCCGATTGCGACCTCGCTACGTCGATTTACCCTACCTAACCTTCTCGACCAGATCCCCACAGTCTTCGAAAACTACGTGACAGATTGCAGGGTGGACGGCAAGTCTGTGCAGTTGGCGCTCTGGGATACTGCGGGACAGGAGGACTACGAGCGGTTGCGCCCTCTGGCGTATTCCAAGGCACACGTCATCCTCATCGGATTTTCCATCGACACACCCGATTCACTTGACAACGTCAAGCATAAGGTCCGTTCCGCTGCCTTTGATGGTGACCACGTTTGGGAGAGATAATGACGGAGACAAATACAGTGGGTGGAGGAGGTGACCCGACTCTGCCCCAACGTGCCCATCATCCTGGTGGGCTTGAAGAAAGATCTCCGGGAAGACCCAGTTGCCATTGAGGAAATGCGAAAGAAGTCCATGCGCTTCGTCACCCAACAGGAGGGCGACAGCGCTTCCAAGGAAATCGGCGCCAAGAAGTATCTCGAATGCTCGAGTCTCAGCGGAGAGGGCGTCGACGACGTATTCGAGGCAGCCACGCGCGCGGCCTTGACCACCTTTGAAAAGGGAGAGGGGGGTGGGTGCTGCGTGATTCTGTGAGCACCAAGTCGTCGTCGTTAGGCATATTTCCGAGGACCAAAACTGGGACAACGTGAATCTTTCGAGCTGATCCTAGATGGGGAGCCACTACAAACGAAGACACAACTGGCATCCTCAACCGCCAGATGTGCGAGACTGCCGCACAAGGCTGCGCCGAAACTCACCGATTTGTCCCGTCGACACCGTCGCAACCCTATAAGCGCAGCGATGTTGCAGATGCTCCAGGAAGGGCATCCTCGGTCGGCGTTTTTTGACATGATCGAACCGCACGAGTCGATCTTGATGTCCTCATTTTTTACTTTCTGTCAGTCCCTAGCGGCTCCGAGACTAGCGAAAGACAGCGCGACATTCCGTTGAAGGACCCTCTCGAAAACGAGGTCTCGGCGTGTGTGTTTTCTCAGTATCTGTATTAATAGTATGTCAACAGCAAAGACCGACGTCAAAAGGTTCAAAGCTAGTATTCTGTCCCCATGGTGTTGGAGTCTGGCGGATCACACTTCTTTCCGCCCTCTGGAGAATAGCGGTCGCTTTACACGTTTGAGGAATTCCACAAAAAAGTCCATTATGCAATAACCCTTTTTTTGGTGTCCTGGGGTGATGCTCTTGCGCACTCGCGCGCACTAATAATACAGATTGCTACAGTAGAATGACGCGAAAAGCGTCAATTTTTTGTTTTGTTACATGGAGGCGAGCACTTGTTCTTCCACAACCGGCTCGTTTCATCGCCTCTCGATTCTTTCTCCCTGTCAGAGTCACATCCACTGCTCGAAAACGCCAATTTGCCCATCACGTCCTAAACCTCCTACCGCTTCCACTCGTGGTTCCACGAAAGCTTGGCAGGTGTCTCGGTCTGAAAGCGGGCATACTCGATCGGTACAGCGTCGGCGCCGTAGACACCCTTCTTCTCCTGCGCAACACGGTAGAGCCACCCTTCCTCTCTCGTTCCGGGGCCGGCAGTGTTCCGCAGCTCCTCGTTGGCGTTGTACATGGATTGGTGCATGCGGTAGAGCTCCTTCTCGCGGGCCTCACGCTGCTGGCGCTGGAGCAGGAGCCACGCGCGGTGGATGGTCCAATGGCGGAGGTGACGGTTGCGGGCCATGCGCAGCGGGGGCGGAGCACGCGCGTGCAGGTGCTGGCGGAGGTTGAGGACCTTTTGGACGTAATCTGGCGTGCTCTGGTGGGCGGCCGATTTCTTTGCTGCGAGCTGGGGGGTGGTCGACATGGTGCGCATGGGAGTGCCGGACAGTGCGGTGGGGGTGATGAAAGAGGGCCGGAGGCCGCGGAGGGAAGCGAGAGTTGACATGTTGAGGGAGGCGTCGAGATGGATGTCGGTACTCGTGTGCTTTATTGACGGCGCCGTTTGTGACGCGGGGCTGGCCTGTTGGGTTCCTCGAGGGGTTCCTCGTTGGCGGTGCGTTTGCGCGTCTGGGGCAATGGCGATGAGGACGAAATCGGCCTTCTCAGATTCTCTGCTGCTCGCGACAATGATGCTTCAGGCGCCGTTGGCTGCGGTGGAAAAAGAGGTGGTGATTGGGGCGACGACGGTGGGAGAGATGGTTCCAGGAACACCGGATCCGTCTGGGAACCCTGCGCCCAAGGTTGTGACGGTGTCGGGGGCGGTCCAGCAGAAGAAGTTGGTGAACCAGCTTCCGTACCGTAAAAGGCGAATCCGTCGTCCAGGATGTCTTGGTCGAGCTGCGGCTGGCGGTGGGCTTCGATACGACGGCAAAGATCGAGGTGTTCAGTGGTGATTTCGATGGGCGCAAGCGAAAGATTTGTTACCGGCCAGGCTGGTAAGAAGTATGGGATGCCGCCGAGATAGATGCCTTCGTACTCCCGGTAGAACTTAGCTGGAGACTGGCGGTCATGTTAGGATTCGGCTGTAGGAAATTTTGGGCATGTGGGATTTCGGAATGGGCTGTTTTTCCGACCCGGGTCGGGATCGGAAATAGAATGGGGCGTAGAGGCGACCACTTACCACTCCTCTCTCCCGATATACGAGAACATTGGCATAATCCTTGTCCTCGAACATTATGCCCCTCGCTCTCTGGTTCTCGTGTTTATACCAGTCTTTTATAACTTCCAACATCGCCGTCACGATATTGACGTTTTCAGCGCGGTCGTCCGTGATCATGTCACAAAGTGGCGAGAGCATCGTCGATTCGAGCGGGCTCCTCAAAGCTTCGTGAAACGTCAAGTATATAAACTCGAGGACTTCGGTGTTTCCCTTCAGGATTTCCATCAATAATTGTGGGCAGCCGTTGGGGAACTTCTCCTGCCAGGCGTCAGATATGGCCGTTATTGCATCCTCCTCCGTCCAATTCGGGCCGCTGAGGTATCGCAACACGTGGCGGTACTTCTCCGCGATGCCGGTAGATGAACCCCTGTCGAAGGCGATGACGATGGCGAGCTGCGCAAGAACCCGTCTCGTGAGAATCTTCAACCTGGTCTGCTCTTCCCTAGGATCCCTTGGAACAGCGCCCTTATACTTGAAACATTTGGGATCGTTCTTGGGAAGATTCGGATGCTCGCGGTAGGAGAACATCGGAGTGCCTGGCGGTTGGCCGAGGTAATATGGAGTCCCCATGAAGTCATCTGCTATCAACAGGGTCTTGCCATCACCCATGTCGAGAGGTTGCAAGCGCGTCTCCCAGTCTTCTAGGCGTTCCGTCCCAAACCTGACAAGATCCTCGCGCCGCTGACGAATTTGATGCCAGAGCTGTCTGATGACTTCCTCGTCTTCGTTGAAGACCAGATCTCCAGGGTGCCACATTTGGTTGCTGATGATGACATCCGCGTAGCAGTTGTAGACAGTCTTCTCGTTTTGGACATACTTGTGGAATTCGTCTCTAATCAAAGGTTGTACTTCCGCGTATCCTGCCTGCGTAAGGCTGTGGGAAGGCTGGAACGCCCATGCGAAGCCTGGATGGCTCAGATAGTGTGCCCAATCGGAATCGGGGTCGGGACCGGGCTGGCTGGGCTGGCTGGGCTGGCTGGGCTGGCTGGACTGGCCGGTGTAGCCACGGTCGCCTCGTGGCAGCCGCGGCAGCGACATCTTGATGTCTAAGCAATGATATATTGCAATAGAGTGTCGATGAAGCCAAGGATGCCGGATGAAGCCAAGGATGCTGGATGGATGCTGGATGGATGCTGGATGGATGCTGGATGGATGCTGGATGGATGCTGGATGACGCGAGGTATGCTGGATGACGCGAAGTATGCTGGATGACGCCAGGTATGCCAGAGACGAAAAATAATGGAGGACGATAGAGAAGAGCTAATAGATGAAGATGATGGGGAAAGGCTTGGGTGGGAGGGAGAAGTTGAAAATCAATGATGATGGAGATGATCAACGATAATGGTTGAGCTGGGCAAAAAGCAGCTGGTGTAGATGGCAAGAGCAAGTTAGCAAGGCTCAGAGAAGGAAGGCTGAAGAAGTAGGAGCTGCATATGACACCTTAGGTCCATGCTTCGCACCGCTTCTGCCCACCATCAAGGCACCCTTTTATAAGTTACTGCTAAGGCACCCTTTATAAGTTACTGCTAAGGCACCCTTTATAAGTTACTGCTAAGGCACCTTTTCAGTGGATAACACTATGATAACCATGCATAGATGACTAATTTTGAAGAGGGCATCAGTTATAGCAAGATTGGACACTTGTGAGCTGGAAGCATGCTATTTATTCAAATATGATTCTCTGTATTCTGCAACTGGTTTGACGTACTCTGTGCAATAGGGGGATTGTCACAGGTGCACTCCATCTCTACACCGACAAACAATAACAATTTGCTGGGATAATACACCTGCATCCAACATTGTGGCACTACAAGACAAAAGCTCCTGGTAGGTAGGTAGGTCCAAATACAATAGCTCTATAGGAGAGAGGCAGAGGGGGAGTCAAGTATTTGATCGGCCCTCTTCTTTCCATAGATAAGCCCCTTTTCAGTATAATAGATGGTGACTGAATAGTTCTTCTTTTATTTTACCTGCGAAATGTGGTATATTAATCTGACACTATAAGCATAAGTCTTTTGAACCGCTGTGCTGGATCAAATACTTACTACACTCCTTTCCATCCAGCCAAATCATGCCTCTTTCCAGCCATTCCCCTTAACATTTGACACTCATCTCCTCTTGTGTCTTTTTCATTGTACATGATGATGCCAATTCTGTAGGGATGTAGCGATTATTGCATTTACCCACTATTACCCAAGGGACCAAGCCAAGACGAAACAAGGCAAGCCAAGCTGAAGATGCCGATGTCGATCTAGGAAAAATCTCCGGAATACAAATGCCAATCATCCTCCACATTGCAAAATTGGTAACTTGAAGCCACACAGTCGCGGCTCGATGATAACTTCAAGGCAATATAAAGCAATTATCGAGAAGTTGATATATTCTTGAAATCCGACAAGGCAAAAGAAACGGATATTGACCGTTTCACAAGCAAGCCATTGTATGTATGTCGGGTACCGGCACGCGGAAAATCTCACGGGTCAACATTCTCCCGCTGGCGTTCATCCTCCACAACTCTAGCTGCAGACGTCCAGACCTCTCACTGGCGGTCTGGAAGCCTGCTAGAGGATTATTAATCTTCCATCGGCTCGCACTACAGCCTCCCCTTTTCGGGGTGTTGCCGACGAGATGTCGATGTCGCCATGAGACCCGCAGAAGACGACACGCATGGCCGGGGCTGCGATGTACAGGCGAAACAGAAGTCGGACCAATATGCAATGGGGAAGACGATCCAAATGCTAGATAAGACCGGTTCGTTCCCGCGTGGGCAGACGTAGAATTGCGGTCCTCATCGTCAACTCTTCACCGGCAGCTGAAATTATGATTTTACCCCAGGAGAAGGACACGAAGAGGGCTTACACGGTTGGTGAGAGTGGAGATGAGTCCCCCGTGGGGTCCAAGGAGCCATACCAGGTCGAAACAGAGGGACCCACGTACACGGAGTCCAAAAGGACCTGGAGATCGTATCTGTGGTCGAGTAAGTGTTCGCATGCCCAGTGCTAGAGAGTGTTTGCTGACGATTGTAGCACTCGATGTCTCAAAGGAAGAAGCTCGGTTTCTCACAAAGCTCGACTTGACGTTGATCTCCGCCTCAGCGCTGGGTGTCATGTGTCGGTACCTCGACCAGGTCAACATCACCAATGCTTTCAGTAAGATGACGCGACACGACTGTGCCCACGGGACTTCATGCTCATACATGTTGTAGATAGCGGCATGAAAGAGGACCTCGCACTTTACGGCAAGGAACTGAACTACGCCAACGCCGTGTGGAGTGCGGCGTACGTCTTTGGTCAGATTCCCTCGAATCTGCTCCTCACGCGGGTGAGTTATTATGTTCCGAGAGTTGATTTTTAAATCTCTGAGAAAGAAAGACTGCAAACACTTACATTCAAATCAGGTGAACGCGCCCCTCTACATCGCGTTCCTCGAACTGGCCTGGACGGTCTTCACCTTCGCCACCGCCGGTGTCAAGGACGTGAACCAGCTCTACGTCTTTCGCTTCTTGTGCGTCCGTGATGCCCGATTTATTTGCTCAGAAAGACTAACACCACAAAAAGCGTCGGCTTGTTCGAGGCCGGCCACTTTCCCGCCGTCATGTACGTGTGCTCGAGCTACTACAAGCCGCACGAACTGGCCCGACGCAACACTTTGATCCAAGTCTTCACCTCGGTAGGCCCCCTGTTCTCCGGGTTCTTGATGGCTGCGGTGTTTGCGGGGCTCGACGGCGTCAGCGGCCTGGCTGGATGGAGATGGATGTACATGTAAGTGATCTTTTTGAGCAAGAGAACTGCCGCCTCTTTGACACTGGAGCAGTGTATGCGGTTGCATTTCGCTACCTTGCGCCATCTGGACGGCCTTCGCTATGCCGCAGTTGCCTGCTCGGGCAAAGGCCAACTGGTGAGTTTGACGGACCTTTCCAATAATTCTCGGCGGAACTGACGGCAGTTGTTAGGATCTTCACTGAAGAGGAGGTCAAACTGGCTCGTGCTAGGATGCCCAGCGAGACGAAACCCTTCACCGGGCTCTTCAAATGGAAGGATATCAAACGCTGGCACACCACCTGGCACGTTTACTTGTGTACGCGAGCCACCAAACGCCAGCTTGATTCGTGGTACTGATTTTTGGCAGTTCCCTTATTCTTTGCCTTTTTGACTCAAGTTGGGCAATCAGGAGGATCGAGTACGTCGTCGAATTCCGAGGCTTCGATAGACGAGACACTGACCGGTGGGATGCAGTGATCTTCTGGGTCAAGAGCTATAACGTCGCAGGAAAGCCTCCCGTGTTTTCTGTTGCCGAGATCAACATCATACCTCTCGGAGTGAGTCGTCTTGGTCGCCGAGCAGCCATAACAGAAACTAGCGAAGCTGACATCACCAAGATCAACATCATCTCCATCGTCTGCACCCTCGTCAACTCGTGGATCTCGGACAGTTTGCCGGGATCGGCCCGCTGGCCTGGTATGGTTTTTGCAAATGTCATGGCCATCATCTTCCCAATTGCACTTGCTGCGACGCCGGTCCATCCCCCAGTCATGGCCTCTCGTTGGGCTCTCTATTGTATGTCGTTGACAATCGCTATTCGGGAGATAAGAGCACTGACACCATCCTCTCTAGACCTTACTGCCCTTTCTGGCACCTGTGCTGGGATTACTTGGACCTGGGTGAATGAAGCCAATAGAGGGGACCCCGAGAAGCGAGCCTATACTTCGGCCCTGGTGAGTTACGGTCCTATGCGGCGTCACAATTCTCTGACGATCCCGGCAATCGCTAACGAGGTCTCAGATGAATGCCTTCGCTTACATTTTCACCGCATGGGTCCCAATCTTCACTTTCCCTGCCAACTTACAGCCTTACATCGTGACTGGTAACTACATCACGGCCGGGTTTGGAGCAGCGGCAGCCATAACTGCACTCATCATCCGACACTTCTACAACCGCGATCTCAAGAAGAAGAGTGTTTTAGAGCAGTAGAGCATTTATCTCTGCTGGAGGAAGCATATCACAGCATCGCCAACTTAGGCCAGCCAAATAAGCCCGCAAGAAGCAGGGTTTCCGAGCAGTCATCTGCTAATTAGAATATGATATATTAATTTACAAAGCTTCTCCGCGAAACATGATGCTCTCCGCTCTGTCAATCTCGGTGATTTTGGTCGGCGAGACCGATCCTGTGTATGATTTGTTTCGCTACTACGGCTCGATCACTTGCAATCACATGTCGAACAAAGCATTGTAATAAATGAACCAACCAACCTTCTGAGCAGCAACTTGGAAAAAGTCACGCCAGTAATAGGATAAACACCGTGTCCTAATCTACAGGACCAAGTCCTAGAAGAGCCTGATTGACCATTGCATCACCTACGAACAAAACCAAAGACCACGTGCTTCACACCGTTTGCGTTAAATATCCAGCACGGCGGCTATCCCTGCGATCAATACAGGGCCAAAGTTTCATTTGCCGCAAAGGTCAATGCCTGCCATGCCCGGGAAGCTCAGATGTTTCGGCTTTCACGGACGCTGTCGCGTTCCCGAAATTCTCTGGTCTTTTGGCATCATCACCAACCAAATCTGACGAACCCAGACTGACAAAATGAATACACAACGCCCCAGGAATCTAGCTGAACAATATGTCGAAGCGACCGGTGGAAACCTCTCGGTTGCGAGATGGGAGCACACCCCAACTAGTGTCGGTCTCGACGACGAGAGCGCATTCCTCGCCATTCAAAACAGAATCGTGCACCCACATAACGACGATCCTCAAATATTGAGGCAGGTAGCTGTCAAGTTGGCGGAACTGATTCCGGAAGGACAGCCGTCCAAAGGCCTGCCGACGCTATGGGAGCTGTTCATCTCCTTGGCGCAGCAAACCCCGTCCAGCAACATTGCGATGCTGGACCTCGTCGTCATACTGGACCACCTTTCTCTGTGCCCCAAGACGATGGCGGTTGTGAACGTGGTAGATATCCCACCGACATGGGCGAACTCGACTCAACTGACATGTGCCAGGATGGAGTTGAACAGCTGAGTCGACTTCACGGATTGGACCGACAGATCCGAGATTATATGCTTTGTCGGTGTCCTGAACAAAACTCTCAACTAATGTTCGTTCCCGCGCTAACCCGGCCACAGCTCCCCGCGAATCCGAAAACACAGAGGAAACACTCTCCCGCTGGGTCAGCCTGAACGGCTTCGCCGCTCTGCTGTGGTCGTACAACCTAGTCGACGGCGGCACCTTCGCCATTCAGCAACTCCGCTCAGCGTTCGAGGACCACCACTCCTCCGACACGGACAAGCAGGAGTGCGCCGACGCGCGGCTCATGGCGGCCGCGCAGTGGGCCATCCATTCTTGTCATCGGCTTTACCACCTCTCCGTCACCTCGGACGCAACTTCGCCCGAGGACGCCGGCGGCGGGCGGGAGGACAAGAGGTGGGGGCCTGGTGCGAGGTTCAGGGGCAGGGCGGGATTCTCCTACCAGAGGTGGGAATCTTGGCAGCAAGGGTTTGAAGAGGCCCATGAGCTTGGCTCGGGAGGGATCGAGGCCAAGGTCGAGGCCGGGGCGGCCAGCGGACTGATGGCGAAGGTCTTTTATGCTGGGTTTGAGGCTTAAAGAACAGATCAGCAGTGGTGGAAAGTCCGGTTGCTATGTTATCTAACAAGCTTGGCTCACTGTGTTGCACTGGACATGGTATGCCTAGACAAATACTCACTTCGATTATCGATGCTGATTATCGTTCAACTTCTAGTATCTACTCGCAGTAACCCAGTCAGTCATGGGAACATGGCACAAGTTTTGCTTCGGGGTAAATTCTGGTGCTCCGGATTCTCAAAAGCTCCCGAAGGCCGATGTCGATCGTGGCTCTCAACCGGACGCAGTCAGTCGCCGGTCCGTTCATTCGGCTTAGAAGTACTTTCAAATAATCCGAGCCCACCTATCATAATTCGTCCTGCAGTGCTTTGTTGTGATTTAAAGTGATCTAGCTCGGGGTTAATCAAATTTTCAAAACCCAAATATTTGTTGTCTCCCGAGAAGAAAACTTTCCATCCAACGTATCTTGTATCGTTCTGTTCTGCACCAGCTGACGTACACCCACCGGTGTGGCACGAGACGGTTTTCTAGACTGTCTGCCGTGAGAGGGCCTTGACATCAAGAAGAATAGGGAAAGAAGCCTAAGATGCTGGTTCTATCCTTAAACTGGGTTGCACTCACATCCAACGTCGTCACCCTTGCTTTGGTGCTAGGAACACAGCAGCTGTCCATATATTGACTCTCATCTGCAATGCTTCACATATCGCCCAAGCACTATGGCTCACTGCGCGACGCAGTCAGGGGCTCTACATCAATCCCTCGTGTTCCGCTATCCTATGTTACTATTGTCTGCAAGTATCAACGCGAGCTGAATTAGTTGTACAAGGATGCTTCCTTGAAGTACGTAGAAGTCCTTGGGAACAGTTCAAAGGCTGGAGCCTCCCACGACTCAAGACGTGGGGAGAACTGGGCACCCAAGTCCAGGACCCTTGATCTAGTTGCAGTTGCAACTTCAAGTCATATCACAAGCCCCTAAACAGGGATGTTGCGGTGATTTCCAGTTGACCTCTCAGAGTTGAGGTAAGTATATGGCATGTAAAATGTAGTAGCTGCGGCAGCGATCACCGAGTCTGCAATTCCATCGGACTATATAAAGCCTAACCTGCAGGCACTAATGTGAGGTCTGGAGTTGACAACATGATTCCACATAGTTCAGACAACTGACAGTTTCAAAATCGCCAACCATCCCTTCCCCTACCGACATCATGAAGTTCTCCGCCGCCATTTTTGTCGCTGCCATCTCCCTCATCGGTGGCGCTTCAGCCTCGAAGGTAAGTGATGCCTTTCCAGTGCCGCAGAGAAAAGCATGTCTGACAACGGGCGTACCAGACCTGCTGCTGCGACATCTCTAGCGGCTGCGATTGTCTCTATGGATTCGAGGACAGCGTCGAGTGTTGGAAAATTTGCGCCGTCAGAGGTGACTGGCCAATATGCTATCCGTAGATTGGGGTCGACTTTGAGAAGTTTACGGACTTGGTTGATGTTGAGGGGGTGGGTCACGTGACCCTAGGCCTCTTAGGCTTCCCTCGTATCTCCAGCCTCTAGCCAGCAGCTTCTTCCATAGACATCACCACCATAGACACCATGAATATCACGGATTAGTCACACACACAGTTGATGTTATCACGTTCGGCTAAGAGGGTTGGAGTTCCAGGTTAAATATATTCTTGAGCTGGAAAAAATGTCATTCAGCCCGACTTCGACCAACTTAAACCATATACGCTCTTCTGTGCCGCACATCCCACATCTGCAAAGCACATGCGTATTGAGCGAGTTCCCGCGCAGTCACTCACTCGGTCAAAACCTACTTTGGTTGGGACAACCGAGAGACGATCCCTCTTCTTCGAGCCCGGTTACCACTCCGAGACCTTCACTTAAGGATTTCAGACAAGGCGTTTGCGGAATGACATGTGCTTCTTTGTACCCACTACATGGAGTAGCTTGCACATGTCGCGTTTCATGATGACTGAGTTTTATCTATTGGCCTTTTGCAGAAGCTTTCGAAATGGTCCCTAGCCTGTAGAATTCATCTGACAGAAGGCTTCGCCTATTAGTACGCTACAACAGACTTCTATTACACAAATCCGGACATCGTACAGACCCAGCTCTGGGCAAATATTGGTCACCTGTCTTCTGTGAGACCTACACCTACGCTAGATTCCTGACCACAAGTATAAAGAATTGAAAGACGAATTTACTTTTTCTCAGTATGCTACAATAAAGTTCCGCTTGGAACAGCAAGGTTTTCACAGAGTTCAACACAGAGAGGTGTAGATCGTCGCGGCAGCGTCAGCCCGTGCTAGCAAGGATGCTGAATCATGCTCAAGTTTGTTATCGTAGTTACTTCGGACTCGGCATCTAATAAATGTCCCTATAAATAAGCATTGAACATCTTCCGCGAAGTATGCCGTGTCTCGCTTCTCACTTTCCCTCGCAGACAGTCAACTCCGAACGCCACGAGTAAGTGCCAACTTCCACGAGTAAGTGCAAAGTTCCATTGCCAACCTCACCACCCCTCTTGCACTTGCCAACCCAAACAACAGTGCAACTCCCCACCTCTCTCGTCCTCCTTTTCCCGGCTCTGGTCTTCGCCGGCCGGAGGATGAACTACCACGGAAGTTGCAACATCGATGCCGGCGGCACTTGGTCGTCCAAGTGCACTACCGGCTACGTCGAAGATCGGCTCAGGTCGCAATGCAAGAACTTGGGCGGTGAGCTGAGCAACATCAATTTCCAAACGACCATAACGCAGATTGACTATCGCTGCCTGTGCGTGGGCGAAGGCACGAATGACTTTACGTACGACGACGGCATTTTCAACGCCAAGGCCGAGGTGGGAGGGCCTTGCCCTTAGGATCTGCCATCATGGAAGACAGTGCTTTGTAATATGATCGAGATACAACAATCAAGTCGCGGTGTCCTAATAAGTCATGTCTTGTTACCACAATCAAAGTGTTTCTAGTTCCCGGCACAGGGGCTAGACAGCGCTGTGACCTAGTGCTCACTCAACTATTGCTTTCCAGACATCTGTGTAGCCGATGAACTCACCAGCGGACTGGTAATCGTACCCACGTGAGCGGTGGGTTCCGTTCAAGTTTGGTGGGCGGGTGATTCAAAGCGTGCTTGCAACTCCCTTCCTATGGAAGCAGCCTTATGGCACTCTCAAGGCCCCGTGAAGCTAGCAACCATGCAGATTGAGATCATAAACGCGGTAACAGGTCATATGCAGTCTTGATTGTCATGCTTCTCTGAGTAAACTTGGCGAGCTTTTCGCCGTTCGTCGCTGTCTAGAGGCATCGCGCTTCTTCATGAACATCATGTCCCCATGCCTCCTGGCAAAGCACCATCATCACTCTTCTCCGCGTCAAGCCGAACAGCATGTCGCCTCTTCTATTCGCTACCAAGCCTCCAAAGCCCGTCTCCGAGAAAGTGTGCGTCCTCCACAACGGGGCCCTTGCCCTTGTCCTTGACCTCCTTCGTGCCCTCGACCAGGAACCCCACGGCGCAGGCCTCGACCTTGCCCTCGGCCATGATGATGACGGGCTCGCCCTTCTTGAGCTCTCTGCTCCAACGGCCCTCCTCATCGACGCCCTCTGGCCCGTCGCGGGGTTCGGGCAGGCGGCCGCCGGGGCTCGTGAGGCCGGGGGCCATCAGGGTTGCTCCGGATAGGACAAAACGTATGGCACCGCGATCTATCCGAATGGTCGGAAAGGCCCGAGGAAAGCGGTGGACGAGGAGCAGGTGGGGGAGCAGAGTCTCGCTGTCCTGCTGGTAGAAGACGGGCTGGTCGTCGCAGAGATAGAGGGCGCAGCGCTCGGGGAGCTTCATTTGTACAAGGGAGGCCTTTTTGGGCATGACCTCGTCGATATGGGGTTCGAGGAGGGGGTAGCTAGATAGGAGAGATGTTCGGAGGGAGCGCTGGACGGAAGACTTGAGCTTCTGCTTCGGCGACGCGGTGAGGCTGCGAGAGGGGACGAGGTTAACTTGGAAGGTAGGAAGGAGGAGCGGATGAGGGGTTTGGACGCACTCTTTCTTGAACATTTTGACGGAACTTGGCGAGCTGATGACTCTTCAACTATGGGTATTAATGATGCAGGTTACCGTCGAATGTCTCGGCGCGTCGTCTCTCTTTTCGAATCGTGACCGAGGTGACGTGCAGTGCGTAGAATTGGATGATGGTGGGGTTGTTTGGGTTGGAAGACTCGCGCTGAGGAAAATTGCCCCGCACTCGGGCGGGGTCGACGGCGAATGCACGGAGGGGCAGAGAACACTGCACGAAGAAGCAGTGGCTTTTGAATGGCATCACGTCACTACCACAACAGGCGACATCGCCAGTGCACTTTCAGATTGGAAAAGCTACAAGGTAATTATTTCGCACGAAACAGTTGTGTACAAAAATGATAGGTTTTGATCGTCACGATCCAAGCCAGCGCCCGCGCCATCGGTTGTTTTCTGATTTCCGACCGTTTGAAGGCGCAAAATTCCGGCATGTCGGATCAACCGTGGGCGACGTGAGAGACTGTGCCATCCTCCTTAACATGCACGTTGAGTCTGTCAGGCTTGAAATCCTTAGTGACCATCATTCCAGGCTCGATGATGCGGGTCTCCTCGGGGAGGTCCCTCTTGGAAAAGGTCTGTGACAAAGCAACCATGGTCAGAACCAGAGACGTTTGAACACCTGTTGAAATGAGGGGCGTCGCATACCGTCTCGTTGGACTCCTCCTCATGAAGCTTCTTTCCGACTAGCTTGTTGGTCCACTCGGCAGTCCTGTCATCAGGAGCGTTATTGTTAATTCCAGGGACGACGAGAGGCATGTTGGCGGCTATTGTGTTGCTTTGGTTTGTGGTCGAGGATATACTAGGCGAGGGTATACTAGGAACTTTTGACCAAGCGATGGGGTCGTTGATGTATTTAAATCAACGAGGGATACTTGGAGCAGGTGGCCGAGGAGGTTGAAATCAGCCAGCAAGGTGCGAGGGAAGTTGAGCGATGACGTCGTAATTGTGTGGGGGCGGGGTTGTTTCTAGGTAAGGAAGGTATGAATACACTGACGCTCTTGCCGTCCGAGGGTGAGGTGGGTGGTGGTAGTGACAAGAACACCGGGGAAAGCCAAAGATCAGCTGCTTTAGCCCGGGTCCTACCCGATGCAAAGCGACAATGGGTGTGATGAGATGGGACGATCTGATGCGATCACGTCAGATGTTGTTGCAGCTGACGGCAACTCTTCGTTTTCCCTGTTTCTTATCTAGATCTAGGAGCTCATGGAAATGGTCACAGGTGGATAGTTCATCCAAAGCTGCCGCGACGATGCACCGTCTGGTTGCTCATTCGCGGGGGTCAACGTTGAGATTCAAGTAGGTTGAGCCAAGGGTATTTGGATCAAACGCTTGCAAGCAACGTCATGGAATAAACAAAAAAGTTGCAAGGCTGGGGCAACGCCAGTTTAGAAACCACTTCCTTTGCAAATGCAAGCCGGTATCAGTACTGGACTGCACTCAGGATGCACCAGCCCCTTAGAGGCACGTGGTTGAGGCTGGAGTGGCCCGGCCTGTCAGCGTCAGCCACATGCAAAGAATTGGGAGATCGTCCCGCCGTGGCAGATGGATCTCTCCGCATTGGGCATCCTCAGCTAAGCACATCAGCCCAGCCACCTGTCACCCACATACCATGTTGCACCACGTTTACCGATGATAGGTATACGCTGGCGACTCTCCGAATCGTCACCAATATCGGTAGGAGGAACTTTTGTTCCAAGACGGCAATATAGGAGCGGGATGATACCATTGTCAAATGGAAGTCAGTGGATAATTGCCCAGCCTTCAGGTATGGTGCGGACGTCACCGAACGGAAGGTGGGAGGATGCCATGGCGGCGACCACATGTTGCTGGAGTCGTTAGCTGGCCAACGCTCAGCCCAAGGAAGACAAGGAAGACAACCTTACCTAGGTAAAGAAGAAGGTATCCAAAGTCCCACTCCTTCCAGGCAGAACCAGTCCCAAGCGCGACGTCAAATCTGAGGTAAGCACGTTCTTTGGAGTACCAAATTCGAATACCAAATACCCGAAGGATCTCGCTAGCCAAGACCCCAGCCCGCCATTCTTGTTCCGGTAGCTCGTGCAACTTCAGACAGCACACGCCCAAAGTCCCTTCGGTTTGCTTCACCGTTGGTTCCTTGAGGTACAGACAGACTGCTGATGCAACCTTTCCTTCAGCACTAGGATACTTACTCGAACCGTCGGCTGTTCATCCCATTTCTTCAGATAGGCGGCAGGCCAGCATTGGATGAACGCCGCCCCGCCCCGCCGACTCCTGAAGCAGTGGAAAGTCACCGAACAGCACCTTCAAACGGCCAGAATGACACGACCTGGCGGTGGTAATCACAGTACGGATATTCTCTTGTTGACGGCTTCATCGCCTCGTCGCCCGCATAGTTTGTCCAAAGATCCAAGTTGCGGCTCCGTATCAGGTGGAGACATCCAGTCTGACCGCGTCAACATTTTTCGCTCCCAACAACTGGTGGTCATTGTATACAAGTACTATGAGTGACAAACAGACACGGCAACATCAGAGACTGCGAGGTACACCGACCGGTTCCTTTGTTGGTCACAACAACAGCGGTTTTGCCATGTTGTGCCTTGTTCTATGAGGACAAGGAGGAAAAGGACCTTCGTCGCAGCTCCTGCACCACGCCAGTAGGACATGGTTTTGCTTAATGGACTGGGGTTGGCCTGCCTCAACTCCCAGGGTGTTGGTCTCAGCCACGAACCAGACGCAGCCCGGCACTAACGAGCAATAATAAGCCGCAGCAGGGATGCCATCGGGTCCACCACCACAGCCCACGACGTCCCATTCTGAGGCTTGCCGACCGAGAGCCACTGGGCCGTTTTCTTCTTTCGGTTCCTAACCAATGCCCCCTCATCCCGTTGAGCTTTTGGGCCCTAGGTAGGTAAAATTGATGACGGTCGGGTTTTGTGTTTCCCATTGGCTGAACCCTCAATGGCAACCCCTGCCGTTCATCGTCGGGGCTTTGTTGAAGTTCTGCGCTGTGTCAACTGCGCTCGAACCCTTGGAAGCAAGCCATCAGACGGGAACAGACCAGGCTAGAATCTACTTTTAGCCACTGAATTATTGGCGAGGAGCTGTGCGGATAGAGGACCAGGCCCGTTTTGGCATCAGCCTCTCCATACAACAGCAATGCAAGCAAAGCAAGCAACATCATGGGGTTGTTCTGTTGCGTTGTTTTGCGTTGCGCTGGATCGCTGACGAAGCAGGAGTTCGCGTCGACTCTAGCATCTCGGCCCACGACCGAAGCCTTACCTCCCCGTCTCTCCCGGTGATGGCTGTTCAAATGCAACGTAAGCGGCATGGGGCAGACCCCTCCAGATGAGATGAGCATACATACTGTATGTAGTACAGCGTACCGTGTCAGGTCCTAAATATGGAGGCAGACGCAGTCAGCCACCACGCCTCAACCTCCCATTCGTTCAAGTCGAAGCGGAGGAGACTGCATGGCCCTTGAGAAGGGCAGTGCCGCAGCAGCCAGGGTAGCGCCATCACCACTAATACCACTGGGACGACGCGTACCCGTCTACGCACTCGCAGTACCCCCATATCCCGAGCGGCTCCATCGTGGGCGGAAACTCCAGCAAAAGGAGCCCCAGCCTTACAAGTCTACCCCCGGATACTGTCTGGGTCTCTGGGTCTACACTAGGTAGTCAAGCAACTGCAGGTAAGCCACGTCGAGTGAGCCTAAGCGGAGACGCTGGAAAAGACGCCAATCCCGAATGGGCACAGTAGGGCCCGCGCGCTGAGGTGCAGATGCTCGTGGGATTGGCGGCGTTGACATCTCAGCTCAGAAACAAGACAGGGTCGGCGTGAATGGACAACGGACCAAAGAAGGGTCCTCAAGCAGCTCCAGCTCCAGCCCGGCCTAGCCCCAGGCGTTCGGTGGGAATGAGCGCGGGCGAAGCGCACCTCCTAGCTACCGTCAGCTAAGGTATTTCGTCAGCCTGTGCCCAGGGCTGCTGCTGATTGTTTCTTTCTCTCGCGTTCTTTTAATTGACCCTCATTCCCGTCTTGTCCTGGCTGAATCCTTCCTGCTCCTTTTCTTCTCTTCAAGTCACCTCATTTCACCTCGGAGTCATAGACCTATACCCTTTCACTGGCTGCTCTATCTACCAGGCAACACTGGGAAGCACGACGTCTCTCCTTTTGCCGTCCTCGCACCTATATAAACATCCACGGCACAGTTCGACCCTAGCTCCCAGCCGATAACGTTCGACAGCTTCGAAATCAGGAAGTCATTTCGGTAGACACGACGGTCTCGGGCAGCCACACGCGTTTATTCGCAGAAATTCGTACACGCACTTGCGCGTCTATTCCGAACCGAATCGGTGCAATACCCACCCAACACCGACCGAGCTCGGCTCCGGGATCTCACCTCCCCCCCGTAACACCCCCGCAAAATCGGACACGATGCGCTCGTATCAGTCGGCACCCGCGCTGGCCGCGCTCCTCGCTACCGCCGCGTCGGCGCTGTCACCCGCCCGACTCCATTGCCTTCGCAACAAGAACGTCGAGCTCTCTCGCCTTAGCGGCTGTGGTATGGCCGGGTCCGTGGCTCACTGCCTCTGGATGATTCCGGACGACTTCACACTGGCCGAACTCAAGACTTGCTACATCAACGCGGGCTGTGATTTCACCGAGGCCATTGTCGAGGCGCAATGGGTCTTGGACAAGTGCGACGAGAGCGGTGAGCTCGCCAAAGAGCTGCGATTGCGCCACGTCGTCGCTCGTGCAACTACCACCGACAGTGAAACTACTGCCACGGACGAGGCCACAACTGCGACAGGTGCCACGGCGGCAGCAACTACAACTGCTGCTTCTACCGGGACCGGCACGACAGGAACCACAGGCACGGCCACAGGCACAGGAAGCAGCACGACCAAGATTTGCTCCACGACAACAACCAAGTCGACGTCAGCGTGCCCCGTTCACTCGACCGGTGCCAGCTCCGGCAAGACCATCAGCAGCGGCTGCTACTCCACAACGGTCGCGTTCGCAACGTGCGCGGCGGGCATGCTCTGCCAGGACGACCAGTCCGGCAACCCGTCGTGTTTATTGATGGACAACACCCTCGGCGGCGTGGGTATCGCGATTTCTCTATTCTTCGCCATCGCCATCACGGGCGCGATTGCAACCATCACTTTCCTCTGCTGCCGTGAGCGCAAGGAGAAGAAGCGCATCATGGCCAAGACCGAAGCAGCTGCCATTGCCAAGGCGGCGGTGATCCAGAAGAGGCCAACGGTCGAGGTTCACCCGGCTGAGCCTGCCAACCAGCCGCTCATGGGTAACGACAACCACGGCCAGGGGTACAACTCTCAGGATCCGTTCAACGACCACAACCGCCACTAGAGAGTGGTGTCGTGAAGAACATCAAGGGTGAGACGAGAGAATTGAATTACAGGATGGCTGTTCTGGCGGCAGAGCGTTGTCAAGATACCTCGGTGTGCGATTTTGAGTTTCGGTGCTTTTGGGATGCATTGGGAGTGACTACCATGGACAGTGGAGCGGTCCAAGAGAAACAAAAGAACATTTGTCTCAATTACCTTTTCTTAGTTCAAAGACATGATAGGTTCATGCTCAATCAATTGTCCCCAATGTCATGTTGAGATGGTTTCCCTGCATAGATAACGTGACGGTTGGGCCTAGGGTCCGGGGCATCCCGGAGAGCAATTCCCATCTCGAGCCGACAGTCAGCACGACGACCACTACAAGTACTGTGTAAGCACACAGCTCAGTGGATTGGGTATTAGAGCGGCCGTTTGCGCCAACGGTCTCACAGGGAACTCACGTGTCGTTCGCTCGTTAGCGGGAAAGGAGTCCCAATGAGCGAATATCAGAGATGTGTGAGTTAGTCTTCGGTTCGTCGTCTGCAACCGACTTTCTTGACGGTTGCACTCCGAGCGGTGGCGTGCAATCGCTTCGGGTTTGGAGTAGAACCTAATGTGTGGGCGAGGTACGCATAGAAATTCGACAACGATCAGGCTGAAGCCCGGATTCGTTTGGCAGCAGTGGTGGCGCGTATAGAGGATCATTGAGAGAGGTAACAGGTCAGCGGCAACGGTGTGTTAATCGTGATTGATAGGGAAAGATAGGGCATTGGTGTGGAGGATGTGTGTTGAATGTGTGTCACAGCCAGCGGTCGTTCTCGTCTCGATGGTTGCACTCCCTTTCTACAAATCATAGTGGTCGGTGTCCGGTGTCCAGTGAGGGTGAGTGGCCTGGCCAGAGAAACCCTTTGGGCTTGGGGTTAGGCTATCACTACTATGTACGTAGTAAGTATGCAGCTCCTTAGAAGTGGGTACCTACAGGAGACGGCCAATGAGAATGAATCGTAAACCAATCCAATTGGTGGAGTAGCGGTAGTACCAGGTACATGAGGTAAAGCGGTGCGCGGTCAGGTACAGAGAGGGGCGTTGTGCAGCTGGGAAGCAGATTGGGGTGGCAACTGCCACACATCAAGTAGCATACATAGAATGATCGATCAGGTCAACGTCTACTCGTCAATTCAAGAGCTACAGACGCGCTTAGCCAGCAGAAAATTACTACTCAGAAGCAGAAGCAAAAGTAGATGCAGCAGTCACGAATGCCCACGCACATGCGCAAAATAGACAGACGCAAACACAGAGGCAGATGCAGTGGCAGTCGAGGAGCAGACGGCCGATATCGCCACCCCAGATTGGACGAATGGCTCGTGCATCCACACCGATGACCAACGCTTGCGTTCAGTTTGCCCCGTCATACTGCCGGCGAACCAATCAGGGTGAGGCTACCCCACACCTCGACAGCCGATAATTTTTTTGGATTTTTTTCTTCCACTGCCTCCGAAACAGCAGCAGCAAGGACCTGTACGGAGTACTGCACTTCAGGTGGCCAACAGCCTCGCCCAGTCTGTCTCCGGCAGCGGTCACCTCTCCCCACTTTGCATTTGGATCTTGGGTACGAGGCCGATTTGCGCTGCCCATTGAGTCTTCAGGTAGACTATCCACGGCACCTCTCCTCTACGTTACTAGTCTTCATTAGACTGACTTTAGGACAAAACCTAGACCATGGGAGAGTGTGTAGAGTGACACTGGGGACTGGACTGACTCTGACTCCCCCCGGCCCGCTTGAACCTTGCCTCTCTCTTTCCCCTACTCCTTTGACTCTTCGACCATTTCATACATCTGCCAAAATTTCCATTGCTCTGCGACTTCTACCTTTTGCATTGCAACTTATTTCCATCAACCCCCGGCGATCGTCCAATTCGACGAGCCGCGCTCTCTCACCTCACCGTCAATCTCGACGAGGTCACACGCCGAGACGTTTCGCTTTTCTTGATTTCTTCTTTCTACTTGTGTCTCCGAAAACGCTCTCCACTCTGCCCATCATGATGCTCCGAAGCCGCCACGCCGCCCGCGCCCTCAGGGCCATCAACACCACCAGCGCTCCTCGTCATTTCACCACGACGTCTGCTGTCGCCGCGGTCCAGATCAAGAAGGTCACCACTGGCCAGAGGAATCAGGCTACTGTTGCCACGTCTGCTGCTCCGTAAGTCCTGCCGCCGCCGTTTGTCTCGTCCAGATAGCTCTCCTGGGTGACTCACGACTAGACGAAAAACCTTTGTGCTAACTCTAAGCTTCCTTCAGGGAGATCCGCGAAGCGCCTGCACCCAACTTCAACGCCGACAAGGACCAACGTAGCCATGTTCAGCCCCTCGTCAACCCCCGCGGTCCCGAGATGGACGAATCGTACGTTCTCACCGTCATCGGCGCTCTCTAAATTGCCGCACCCGACTTATACGCGCTCAGAAGCTTACATTGTGACGCTCAGGTTCATTGGCAAGACCGGTGGCGAGATCTTCCACGAAATGATGCTGAGACAAGGTGTCAAGCACATCTGTACGTAGCGAAGCGGAACAGTCTGCCTATGCTGGTGGCACCATGTCAAGAATACCAAAGGCTGACCCGTTTGACAGTTGGATACCCTGGCGGCGCTATTCTCCCCGTCTTCGATGCCATCTACAACTCGAAACACTTCGACTTCATCCTCCCCAAGCACGAGCAGGGCGCCGGCCACATGGCTGAGGGCTACGCCCGCGCTTCCGGCAAGCCTGGTGTTGTCCTCGTCACCTCTGGCCCTGGCGCGACCAACGTCATCACTCCCATGCAGGACGCTCTCTCCGACGGTACCCCCATGGTCGTCTTCTGCGGTCAGGTCGTCACCTCCGCCATTGGCAGTGACGCTTTCCAGGAGGCCGACGTTATCGGTATCTCTCGCGCCTGTACCAAGTGGAACGTCATGGTCAAGAACGTCGCCGAGCTCCCCCGCCGCATCAACGAAGCCTTCGAAATTGCCACCAGCGGACGTCCCGGTCCTGTCCTCGTCGACCTTCCCAAGGATGTCACCGCCAGCGTTTTGAGAAAAGCCATCCCTACCGAGGCTGCCCTGCCCTCTCTGCCTAGTCAGGCTTCGAGAGCTGCCATGGCTCTGTTGGAGAAGCAGCTGAAGCAGTCCATCCAGCGCGTCGCCGACCTGGTCAACATTGCCAAGAAGCCCGTCATCTACGCCGGCCAGGGTGTCTCGCAGTCCGAGGGTGGTGTTGAGATCCTCAAGCAGCTCGCCGACAAGCTCTCCATCCCTGTCACCACCACCCTGCACGGCCTGGGCTCCTACGACGAGCTCGACGAGAAGTCTCTGCACATGCTCGGCATGCACGGCTCCGCCTACGCAAACTCGGCCATGCAGGAGGCCGACCTCATCATTGCTCTCGGTGCCCGCTTCGACGACCGCGTTACCTGCAGCATCCCCAAGTTCGCGCCCGCCGCCAAGGCTGCCCACGCCGAGGGCCGTGGTGGTATCGTCCACTTCGAGATCATGCCCAAAAACATCAACAAGGTTGTCCAGGCCACCGAGGCCATCGAGGGCGATGTCGCCACCAACCTGCGCACCCTTCTGCCCCTCGTCACCCCCAAGACGATGGAGGACCGCAGGGAGTGGTTCGACAAGATCAAGGCGTGGAAGGCCAAGTGGCCCATGTCTGACTACGAGAAGGCCGAGCGCTCCGGTCTGATCAAGCCCCAGACCCTGATTGAGGAGCTCAGCAACCTCACCGCCGACCGCAAGGAGAAGACCATCATCTCTACCGGTGTCGGTCAGCACCAGATGTGGACTGCCCAGCACTTCCGCTGGAGACACCCCAGAACCATGGTCACCTCGGGTGGTCTCGGAACCATGGGCTACGGTCTGCCTGCCGCCATCGGCGCCAAGGTCGCTCGCCCCGATGCTCTCGTCGTCGACATTGACGGCGACGCTTCCTTCAACATGACGCTCACCGAGCTCTCCACCGCTGCCCAGTTCAACATTGGCGTCAAGGTCATCATCCTGAACAACGAGGAGCAGGGCATGGTCACGCAATGGCAGAACCTCTTCTACGAGGACCGCTACGCACACACCCACCAGCAGAACCCCGACTTTATGAAGCTGGCCGACGCCATGGGCGTCCAGCACCGCAGAGTCATCAAGCCTGACGAGGTCGTCGACGCCCTCAAGTGGCTCATTAACACCGACGGCCCCGCTCTCCTCGAGGTTGTCACCGACAAGAAGGTGCCTGTCCTGCCCATGGTGCCCGCTGGATTCGGTCTGGACGAGTTTTTGGCATGGGACGGAGGTCAGTATTTCCAATTCTTGAAGACTGGATGCACATAGCTAATCCCCTCCGCAGAAAAGGACAAGAAGCGCCGCGAGCTGATGCGCCAGAGAACGTGTGGTCTGCACGGCTGAACGTCGACCACGCACTGTTTTCTGTCCGTCTTAATTTTTCAGCACATTGGAGGCGTCATGCATATTGCTCTCTCTCATCTTATACCACCAGCTTCAGTGGGTCTCGGATCACCTCGGCAGACGAGATTCAACTTTGACAACACAATATTCCATCCATAGGGACCAGGGACTAGGGCGAAGAATGCGAGGTCGCCCAGAGACAAACAAAATCAACACATTTCAAAAGTGCTTTTCCGCGTGGCATCAACTTGGGGTCATATACGTTCGGGGCACTCGAGACCAACAAAACAATGACATGGTTGGTTGGACCGGTTGGATGTGGCTCCAGATCAGCACAAGTGTCCTGAGGGAGCCGGGTTACGTCTAGGCCTTTTTCAGGATAGTGTACATATAGACTTGACGAGTTGAATGTTCAAAAGTTATCAAACTGCAGCCTATCGATCCAGCAGCAGTATTAATCCCACTTTGACGTCCTGTCATCGCACCCGCCCCCGAAACCTGAACCTCATCTGATGGCACGGTGGATACTTTGCGACTGGCTCATACTTTAACCGCAATGTCTAAGGAAGCAGGATCTGAATAGCTTCAGCTTTGGGTTGGAAAGTGATATCAAGAGCGACGACCGTCATCAGTGGACAGACCGGAGCCACATGGGTAGACTGACAGTCGGCCCCCAAGAGGTTAAATTTAACACCCTGCATCAGGACAACGACCGAGGAGACTGAGCCCCAAGCAGCGCAGGCAACGAGCAAACGCGCCAATCACGATACTCGACGTTGCAGCAAACCACCATCTCACAGCCCCCCACACCATATTTAGGAAGCATACTACTACGTACGTAGTACATGCGTACAGCCCCTGCAACTTGGCGACGCACATCGAGGCAAAACACACACCACCACCCATGAAGCACCTGGGGCTCTTACCCAAACGCTCCACCTGTTGGAACCTCGCGGCCAACCAACTCCTCCCGTTGGCGCCTGTGCAGCCCATGAAAAGAGCTGAGAGTGGTGTATCGGGAAGGTAGCGGGCAAGGCACAAACAAGGCCTGGCTCATCGAATCTCTTGTTGGTTGCATTGCTTGTCCCCGGCCATGGAGATGATGCCTTTTAAGAGGCTCGGCACCGGGGATGGGGCCGCAGGACCATATTGCTGCCGCATCCCCCCCCCACCAACTGCTAGCCCGCGGAACGGACGAGGAAAACATCGCTGGTTTTGCAACTTCACGCTCCTTAATGGTAGCCGACGGTCGCTGAGAATAAACATGGCCGCTTCCGGAGGGGCTCAAAATCCTTTGCTCGGACCACAGGTTCACGATTCGGTCCACTCGTCCGATGCCGATCAGGTTTCCACCACTATTACTTACTCCGACGCCGCTCCGTGGGAGTCGGACAGATGCTCACCCGGGGGCGACGGTGGCGACAAGCAACTGAAGAGCAGCGCGGCCGAGTACACAGTCGACCGAGACTCGGCCAGCGACGTACCGAAGGCATGGGACGGACAGAAGAGAAACCGGCCGAAGGCGACCTGGAGACCGAAATGGCTGCGCCCGCTGGTGCTGGCCTGTTTCGGCGGCCTGTTCCTCGGGTTCTCGATTGCCCTGCCCGTGATGCTATGGTACTCGACGGAACACAACGGGCTCGCGAAGACGAAGCAGAATTTTGGATACGTGTGGCGCTTTGGCCCGACGGGAGGTGAGGTCCTGTCCATCAGCAGAAGCAAAGGTCGGAGGAAGTTTCCGCAAGAGACTTACATTTCTGTTTGACAGTGCTCACCATCGTGGCCGCCTTCTGGGCCAGAGTCGAGTCGCAGACGTTGAGGTATATGCCATGGGTTACGCTGAGCCAGGGAAAGACGACGGACTACGACGTCGATTACATGTCCATGCTCTCGCCCGTCGTGCTCTACCAGTCCCTCCGCCGCAAGCACTGGATGGTGCTCATGATTTCGGTCGCGTCGCTGCTCATCAGGGCCGAGATCGTCCTGGCACCTGGTCTGTTCAACCTGTCGCCCGTTCTGGAACAAAGGCCCGTTGAGATCCAGACGATGGACTACTTCAACCAGACTTGGGCTTCCGGCGATGACAGCCTGGGACGGAGGGCCTACATCGTGCGGTACACCGCCCGCGCCATCGACGACTTTGAGATGCAGTATCCCTTTGGAGCGTCCAAGGAGGTCGCGTACCAAACGTTCCAGCTGACGGAGAGCGGCCGACGAGGGACGGTCGACCAGCCCGTCAGGGCCCAGGTCGACGGCTTCTTCACGGACATTGAATGTCGCAAGATCGAGGGCTTCAGGGCCGGGCCCATGGTCAACAACACAGTCACACCCGGCAGGTGGCAATACAAGCACGACCTCGAGTACTACTTTGAAGGATGCTGGGAACCGGTGAAGAGTGCAATGACGCAGGTCCCGGCTCTACAACCGGGGGCCGAGTGGGAATACGGCGTGCTGTCGGCATCCATCCCGTGGGCCTCCGAGCAGCGCCCTTGCTCGACCTTGCCGCAGCAAAAGGAGCAGAATCTGTACGTGCAGCTCAGATACGGCGCGTCCAACAGGAACTCGACGACGCGGCTCGTTCGCGAACCGGAACTACTCGAGGTTCACGGCGTGCTCTGCGCGGCGACGGCGTGGCTCTCCAAGGTTGAGGTGGTCGACGACGGCGTCAGTCCGAACGTGACCATTCTCCCGAACCACATCGCGACACCCATCGACGCCAACGTGTGGAAGATTGCGAACCAGGCCAACTCGGGGAAGACGCCGGTTGAAGTCATGCCGAACCTGGCCAACGCGACGGACATCAACCAAGCCATGCAGAACGCGTCGGTCAACTTGATGCATCGCTACGGCCCTCTCATCGGCCACTACCTCCTCCGCCAAACGGACCAGACCGACTCCGTGGCGGAGATGCAGCTCAGCACGTACAGGCTCGCGCTGACGCCGCAGATTTGCGTCCCGATGCTCGTCGTGTCGCTGCTCATCACCCTCATCATCATCACCGCGGCCACATTCAGCTCCAGGCGGCACACGGCGATCTGGCACCGCGACCCGGCCACCGTTCTCGGGAACCTGCTGTACTTCAACCAGCACCCGGACACGCACCGCCGCGTCCTCGGCGACGGACCGCCGGCGGACTCGCTCAAGGAGGCGTGGAGCCACTGCACATTCTCGCCCGTCGTCCTGCGAACCTGGGCGCAGCTCGCCTTCACCGTCTTCGTGGCCGGCGTCGTCGTCGCGCTGGGCACCACGCTCCGCGAATCGCAGTCTCACCGCGGCCTCGCCGGCGTCGACGAGACGGGGTACTGGTACCTCCTCTGGACGTCGCTCCCGGCACTCGTCATGATTTGCATCGCGCTGTACACCAGCTCGACCGACGCCGCGCTCCGCGGCCTGGCGACGCTGCACGGCCTCGCCGTCGCGCCGCGGTCCTCGCAGCGGCACCTCGACGTCAGCATGATGGACATGCTCGGGCTCCGCGCGTTGCTCGAGGCCGGCCGCCGGCGCATGTGGACCATCGCCACGTCGCAGGTCATGGTCCTGCTGTGCGGGTTCCTGACGACGCTGGCCGCGGTGCTGTTCAACGTCGAGACGGTGCCGCGCGAAACGGCGCTGCGGTTGCCGCAGCAGTCGTGGTTCGGGGACAGGCTCAACGCGACGTACTCGGCCGGCGAGATCGCGCAGGTCCAGAACTTGCAGAGCCTGGTGGCGCGGCGCAGCGAGGGGAACCTGACGTACCCGAAGCACACGTACGCGACGCTCGCGTTCCCGGCCGTCGACGAGCGGATCGTGCTGGACGGCATGGGTTCCGGGCAGTCCGGCGTGCGGATGAGACTGCCCGCGGCCAGGTTGACGCCCTCGTGCGAGCGGGTTCCCGAGGGCGTGTGGAACGTGACGGTTTTCAACTACACGGACGTGCTGAACCTGGTTGAGAGGGAGACGGTCTACCAGGCGCTCTTCTTCAGCAACGGCAC
Source organism: Colletotrichum lindemuthianum (assembly GCA_001693025.2). Lineage (NCBI taxonomy): Eukaryota > Fungi > Ascomycota > Sordariomycetes > Glomerellales > Glomerellaceae > Colletotrichum > Colletotrichum lindemuthianum. Next base: position 354,845 of record MASP02000226.1, on the reverse strand, counting down.
GTGTGAGAATGGGATGCCGTGGACCTTTGGGGGCAGACACGATGTCGGACGCAACACGACGAACTCGACGTCCGAAGTGACGCGGTTCGCGAACCTGCTCAACACGCTGGAGGACCCCAGGATTCTGAACCAGTCGTGCAAGATTGCCCCCGACACGACGGGCGCCCACCGCGACGCGAGCCACTGGCAGACGTACGTCTGGGGCCAGTTCAACCACGTCAAGTACGGCTTCGACCTTCTCGAGATTTGGAAGTGCAGGTATAACTGGTGGCAGGTCGCGGTGGACGTGGACATGATGCGGGTGGGCGAGGAGCTGGTCGTCGACCAGACGAACGGGCCGCCAGAGGAGGACGAGGACTCGGCGCGGCCGTTTAGCTGGGCGGTGGACGTGCCGGACTACGAAAAGGCGCTGCCGGTCGTGTTCGTCGCGGAGCAGACGGTGAACTTGATCCACGACGATCTCAAGGCGCTGGTCGAACCGTACGGCACGCTGAAGTTGGAGGAGCTGGGAGATGCGCGGTGGGTAGATAGAGTGCTCGACGAGTTCAACACGAACCTGGCGTTTATGAGCGCGCAGATTCTGAGTCTGGAGAACAGACTGGCCATAGGCCAGGACTCGCGGACGGCGCCGTTCCCCGGGGCGGGCGAGTTGCCGGACGTGGAGGTTGTGGTGACGGACAGGAGTCAGCGGCGGTTGGTGCAGAACGCGACGGTGACGTACATCGTCATCGGGATCCTGGGTTTCGTGGCGGCTGTGAATGTGTGGACGGCGGTTTCGGGCGCCGCGAGGAGGTTTGGGTTGCGGAGCAAGTTGCTGAGTATGGACGTAAGGGGTGTCGCGCCGGATCGGTTCGGGAGTCAGGAGGCGATGGCGGGTTTGCTCTGGGGGTCGAACGCGATGCAGAGGGTTCCCGGGGGCGAGGTGAAGACGGAGGAGGTCCATGGGAAGCTGGACGGCATGAGGTTTGCGATGGGGTGGTTCAAGGGGGATGGGGAGGAGAGGTGTTTTACGGTGGGAGTTGTGGGTGATGAGAAGTTTGAGTATGAGGATGGGGTGAAGGGGGAGAGGAAGGATGTTTATGAGAGGGTTGAGGGTGGTGAGGATGAGCGTGGAGGGAAGTGAGGATGCTTATGAGGTGAGATGTGGCTGTGTGAGATGATACCACCTATGCTTCTGGTTGATGAGAAGATAGTTATGAGTTATTCAGACTGCCACCCGCACTACAACAAGGGTTGGGGACATGGCATACTCCATGCTTGGCATTATGGGGATCAACATGCCTCTCCGTTTATGACATTTCTGTTCCTCTACGTCCATACAACTTTGTCCTCGAGTACTGCGTAGCTTTGATATATGATGCATATCAAAGCACACTTCGGCTTTTCATCTTTCGAGGGCATGCAAACAGCACAGCATTACGAGATGAGTCAGGATCTGTTGCACGTCTCATGTCTCGTTGCAGCGGGGACGATTCTTTCCACTATAATGAGACTACACAAGTTTCGCAGAAGGCCGATGAGTTATTATTTTAAGACTATGAGTCCAGTATTAGAGCACAGAAAGAGCACAGAAAGTCAGAGCCAGAGACAGTGTTGACCTATTGATCAGGATAGATATACATTCTGTACGTTGCCAGGAATAGTTGATAGACAGGTCTAGTTACAGAGTTCTAACTACCACGGTCTTAGTTATAATAGTTACTATAAATGAAATAAACATCACTAAAACTTTCACGTTTATTGAGGATTGTACAATAAGCCTTAAATCTGTTGTATGGAAAAATATAGCTTGGTAATACCTCTTCTTTGCGACCTCTCTCCCTATATACACTTACGTGGTAAATATTCCCCTTTAATCATTTTGATTTCAACAATGATTCTCATTACTTGTACTGTCGTCCTGACAGCAACTCTTTAATAACTACTGTAAACTCGAGTACTTACAATCTCATTGGCGGACACGCCGTTCTGGGAAACGCCAAAAGAGGCATGACCAATACGTGCCTGGCAGTCCGATCAAGCATTGCTTGAGCCAGAGTCCGACAGCAGTCAGCAACAAGAAGAGCCTAGCGTCCAAAGCCACAACGACTGGCGCTTAGCTTCGCCGTGACATCTGGAAAGGCCACTTGCTGTGTTTGTGCAGGCGTATAGGAGAGGATCCTAATCCGTTTCTGAAACTTGTGGACTCGGAGATGATGGGACTTGACCAGAAACTGTAACTTGTTTCTCCCCAGGAGGAACATAAGTCTCTGGAAGACGGGAAGGTTGGACAAGTTTGTAGAGATTATGTGAAGTCAACAACATGGTTTAAACCCGGATTTCCGAGGAAGAGCATCTTTGGCAGTGTATCGATTGTTTGAATTTAGGTATGGCCTGCCTGCTCGTCGAACTCCAGGCTTGCTACTTCGGCACCTCGGATTTCTTGAACTCATTATTCCGCCCCTTCTTGATCGATGTTATAGTGATGTTATCTCCGGGCCCGGCTTAGACGCCATCACGTTGGATAGGCATCACTGTGTGCCAGTGACGATTTCTCATGAAAGTGTATTCGGTAGGTAGAAGAAACCCCAAGACAGTTGGTCTTGCTCCAGGTTTAAAACTACCGCGACAGCAAGACAATCATCTCCTTTCTCGCTACAATCATCATCCAAGCGTGTACTCGAGAAGCTTCCGTGCTTTTTCGAGTGGCCTAACGATGGATCGAAGTCTCCTCCGCATAATCGGTGGCAAAGCTCACGGGCTCACGGATCTTGTCACTGAGATCTTGCGTGTTCACAAAGAGGGGAATCGGTTTCGCCCGTTTGATCCACCCACGCGGCAAATGTGTTCATGAAGATCTCGCATTTAGCGTCTCTTCGCAATTCGCTTTGAATTCCCAGGGCCCGCGTGTGCCAGATCAGAACGCAGAAGTATCGGCAGAACCACTTCCTGACAATGCTTCGAGGTAGTGGTTGCGCAGAAGAGTGGTAAGGATACTTGATTTAATTTGAAAAGGTGTGAAGCTGCGAAGAGTAAGAAGGTGGAGGCAAGAGTATCTAGAGTGAACAGCAAACGGGCCATGTGAACGAAAATTGCCCCTTGATTTTTGCATTGTTGCATGGAGAAGCTCAGTCCACGTCGAATTCAATTCGCCTCCAAAGCAACGCCTGTCGTCCAAAGTCACTTTTGCATGATGTGCGGGAGTCTGTGGGCATCAAGCATGTCGTCCGTGAACTGATCATGCCGTTCGTAGGGCTGCCCGGTTCCGTACCTAGGCCATAGAATCCATCTGGAAGCTGCCATTGAGTTCGCCTTTGGTTGAACTGCATTATTCTCCTCTGACTATGTACTCTTTGACGGTTATGCTGAGTTGTTTGCTCAAGGCCGCGGAAATGCCGACAATGACTTGGCTGTAGTGGATTCACGTGAGTCAAATCATGATACGCTGGATATTATTACCCTGCGGCATCGGTCGGCAATTCGCTCTTTTCGTGCAGTCTTTGCCATGTAGGGTTTCGGCGGCATTTCCGAACGATTGTCGGATGGGGAGTCTCACATGGGGCCGAGTGGGATGGAGAGGTCACGAGGTGGTCAGTGGCAGAATCTTTAAGCTGTAGACAATGCGCAGCATTGTGCAACTACGGGGAAACGCCCCAATATGTTGATGACCGCCGGACCTGCAGTCTAGTTTTACGGGTAGGTAGATAACGAGATGTCGTTGGGAATATAAAGTAATCGGTCAGCCGGACAGGGTTGAACTAGATTCACGGGAACGAGTGTGGGATCTGGGTGCAAACTGGAAGCAGGGGAGACCATGACATCACCCACATCGCCCGGCGCCATGAGGAAAAGCCAAGCACCCAAGGGGCCAAGATGAATGGTCCTTGGCTGATGAGCTAACCCGGAGATCGGTGAGCTGGCTGGCGAATGACGAGGCTCTCATATGGGTTAGGAGCTGACTTGGCCTTAAACCAACTTCGCTTCCGTCCAAGATCAGCTTTGCTTGGTTGGGTCTTACAATTCCGTGGTTGAAGTCGAGCAAACTGAGGTCATCCCATGATTACGTGTTACCAAGTTCTGCCTTGTTTTTGTCCTCTCCAAGGCGCCAACCAGATGCTAGGCTGCCGTTTCTGCCGCCGTTTGTTTCTGGCCCTGTATATTATACTATAATGGACATATCACTCCGGAGTCCGGAAGAAGCAGGACAAGACGTGAAGACGGCTTGTGAGCCACTGGTTGTTGACCTCGCTACCACCACCCCCTGACCCAAGCTGAGATGAAGTCTGGATGATGACCATCTTTCCCAGGATTCCATTTGCCATGAGAACCCCCCTTCCGTACCTGAGTCAAACGCATCATTAGCATGGCTGAGCTATGGGCGTACGTCTGCCACGGCACCTCCCTGCAACCCTTCACCCCACGATACCACCCATGTTCGCCTTGTGGATGGAGTCGCAGCCCGCAACCACCATAGAAAAGCCATCTTCTTTCGTTTGGTCTACAGGCTCACCTTGGTTTGAGGACGGAGCGGGATGGGAACCCCGGGTGCTGGGCAGCGTTTCAGCAGCTGAGCACACGTGGGCAGCAATCTCGTTGCGCTGGACAGGCCTCACCGACGGGAATGGCCTGACGACGTCGCATTCCTTGTTCCCCCCTCCACCTGATATCATCCTTCTTACTGTAGTGTAGGTTTGTTAGTGTTACATCAAACAGGCCTGTACGGACGGCGCGTTTGTTGACGGCATACGTGCCGGCTCTTGGCAAACGCGCTTATTTGTACAAGATGGATCCCCTCTCAGAGAGTGTTTCTTGGCTGTTGAACCAGACTACACTCGACCGCCACCCACATTCAATGTCATTAAAGAGCCGCAACTGGAGTCCTGTTGGCGCTCGCCGGCGGGGCCTGAAGATCTTCGCCTCGAGGCTGGCCGTTCGCTTCCTGGCCATCGTTGCCATTGTTGGCTTGTTTCACGGCGTAGATCTCCATGTTCGTTATCGGGGTGCCATGCGCGCCAAGTATTCCGAGACGGAGTTTGCGGCCCTCTCAGATGACGACCAGGCGATTCTCGCCAGCTCGGGGTGGGATCTCGAGTCACATTCGTCGAATCCTGGCCGTCTTGATCTGCTCGAGAACAGGAAACACTGGAAGAAGCTGGGAAAAGGACGCGAAGGCGAGGTGTTTACTTACAACAACTCCGTCATCAAGGTCTACGACGACCAGAGCAGTCCTTTCCGCAACTGCGTACCAGACGTCAGTGATGGCAGCAAACGCTGGCCAACAGAGATCCCAGTCACCCTCATCATGGGCGGCAAGCAGGACAGCTCGGTGCCGCCTCACCTCGACGCATACAAGGACAGCTTCGTCCCCGTACAGGACTACTTCCTCGCCGCCACCAAACCCTCGCATCCGCCAAAATGGCACCTCGTCACTCCCTTTTACAAATCCGGCACCCTCTCCAAGCTCGCCAAGAAACTGCGGCACTCCCCGGAACGCCTGTCCTACCACGAGGTCGACATGATGTTCCGCCCGTCCTTCGAGTCCCTCCTCTCCGCGCTGGACGAGCTCCACCTCGCGCACAACCTCTGCCACGACGACGTCAAGCTCGACAACATCTTTGTCGCGTCGGAGCGGGACCCGCGGCGGTGGAAGATGGGCGACCTCGGCAACGCGCGCGAGCCGGAGCACCCGTACCACTTCACGCCGCTGTGGACCTCGGACACGCCGCAACTGCGCGACTGCCGCGCCAACGACGCGCTGCGGCTGACGAGGTCGTACGTCGAGTTTGTCCGCGTCGCGAGCGGGAACCCGACGGACTTTGACGACGCCTTCTTCCGCGGCGTCGAGCCCGCCAGCAGGTTCTACTGGACCGTGGCGAGGAACCCGGTTCCGCTGTCGGCGGGCGACGTCAGGGTGCTCTCGGAGGCGTATCCGCCTCTTCGGGAGGGCGAGGAGGGCGTGTGGACGTCGATGGAACCGGTGGCGGCAAAGGGGTCCGGATCGGCGACGGCGATGGTCATGACGGTGTTTGGGTCGTGTTGGCATGGGGCGCTGGGCAGAACGGTCGTCAGGGAGTTGAGGGTCGGCGCGAACGAGTGGATGGGCAAGTTGTTTGGGTTTACTGGGATTTTGGGAGTTCCGATCACCTCTTGCAAAGCTGCTTGAGGTTGATTGACATGCTTTCCCTGTGGGATCTGGCGTTGGAGGACTCACCCGAGTCGGAGTTGGACGAGTTGGCATATTGGGGGGATGGTGGACTCATAGTTCCCGGTGTTTACGGCCTATAAAGGATACCCAAAAACTGGAAAAAGATTGGAGAGAGCTTTGCGAGCAGCATCTTCCAGGTTTACGTGAGGCGTGTATTGGTTGAGAAACGTGAGGCTGCATCTGTCGTTGTTCACCGATCCGTGATCACAGGTTTGAGACTACGAAGGTGGTCAATAGTCAGACTATCCACCAGGTTAGAAAACTACGTGGATTTGGTGGCTGTTCCATTTCGCGTTCGGGACTGCTTGTCTGGAATTTGAATGAACTATCGTCAAATGAAGGTGTGTATCATGGCTTTGAACAATGGACAACTGACAACTCTGCGTATCATGTATGATTCATCCGCGCGGGTGAATGAAAGTACTGTAAAACACAGGTAGAATACAGACAAAAGGCGTCACAGGCTGCTAATAGTAAGGTATCCGGCGAATGTGCCCGAAACGGGAACTCTTCCCAGCCAACAACAATTGCACACCACTGAGCCAACTCTCATATTCTGCTTGCCATATCTTAGATGACCTCGAGATGCAAGCCCGAGCTTTAGTCTGAGATCAGGTGAATCTTCGATTGATATTTCCAAGGGTTTCTGACTGCTTTCGCAAAGCTATCTGCCTCCGACGAGGATCCCAGGGCACAACACGAGCTTCTACTTCGAGAAGCCGCGTGATTCACGTATATTATCCCGCAACGTGAGGGGTAGGATGTGTGGGCAGCAGGTCACACCGTGAGCAATCGTTTGAGTCAGTGAGTCTATACTCGCATAGTTCTTCATCGAGGAGCATACGTCGCGCATCTAACATGACGTGAAGAAACCATACTCTAAGCGATGATCATGCCAGTCTCCAGCGTCGGGAGCTATATTAATCTACCATTATTGGCAGACTACGGCCTTGTCTCTCACTGCATGAAACACAACAGCGGAAGTATTCCACTAGTTTGGGCTGTAGCAGATGTATTGTCAAAGCGACTGTTTCTATGTGTATGCTCAGAACTTTGACCTTACCATGTCAAGATCATCATGGGATGTCACTTTTCAGTGTCGGCTCGCGAGGAAATGGGTAGACCATTAGACCAAGCTGATCACAATCCAGGGGCCATTCGCCAATAAGAAGCCAAAATCAGAGTCGTTAATCCTGCCCCTCGGGGGACATGAGCTCGACAATTAAGCCTCTTTCCGCCGCACGTTTAGCCCTCAACTTCAAAACGCCAGCTCCAGGACTTTTCCAAGTCCAGACCAAGGCTTTTGCTTCAGGGAAATACAGTAAAATGCTCAGGTATCTACCAAGCCCTGCGAAGCCAGCACAATAGAGCTCCCCAGGGGGAGGTCAGATTCAACGCGTATTGCGCTTTCCGTCATATTGCAGCGTCTTTGCCGATGGTAAAATCCTTGATTAGAATCGTTGAAAGCTAATTCAAGTTGAGTTGGCCACACTCGCGAGGTGAGTGTTTGTCATCTTTGGTGGGATAGGCGGCGGCATCTCAGGCCGAACGTTCAAGGACAGTCGGAAAGCTTGCAGCATGGAAGAAATCGTTACACAGCCTCCATTGACTCAAGCAGGCAGCGGATACCGAGCGCTGCGGAGTCTCCAATGACTCAAGCACGAGACAAATGTCAAGATACACTCTGGCTGGTAGGCATTGCCTAGGTTGGGTTGTTGAACATTATGCCTTTGAGGAGGGGAACTGTTTTCTTGGCCACAGGGCTTGATCTTTTATTGGGCGGTGAACATCCTTCGCCTCCTTTCTGCATTCCTTCTCGCATCCAGGCAGTCATCTTCTCGCATCGAAGTCTCTGCTCGAAAACCAATCACTGGGGCGAATAGTCGCATGAAGGGAAGATTTGAGGCTTCTGCGTCGAAAGGATCGACCACTGCGTTTGCTGGGGAGAGTTTGCCGCAACTTTGCACAGAACGTTATCGCCCGTGTCGTCTTCCCGCGTGAGTCAATATTGTATCCCTAGATGTATATAAGACAGCATGAAGTAGCTTTCTGGAAAGACGTAGCCTGCTGACGTTCGACTGTTTCACATGCAACTTTCACAATGAAGCAATCTCTGGTCATATTGACCGTTGCAATGATGGGACCAACTTATGCCCGGCCAAAGGGTGAATGCCTTAGACAGCAGAGTAAGCCTCCGTCGTCAAGCTGGGTGATGTTGTTCTTACTGACCATCGATGAGGGCCCTGCACCCCGTTGGAGATTGGTGCGAACAAGTGCTGCGCTGGCCTCACTTGTGCCAAGACTCCACAGGGATTCCTGTGCCCGATGGCAAAAGATGCAGGATGCATTGCGGAGAGACGTTAGCATCTCTTTCTTGCGTATCCTGACTCATGCTGATGCTTTCGTGCAGGCTACTGCGGCATCAACGCACCGGACAGGCCGTGCTGTAATCCACATCAATGTATTTCGAAGAGGAATTCTTGGGGTAACCAGGTCTATCAGTGCATTTAATGAGAATCGGAGGAATATCATATACGAACATGGAAAATGCTGTTCTTTGTGATTATTCCCCGTGGTAGAGATGACACAGCAAGTTGTTGAAGGGTCAAATCAGGTCATGATTTTCAGGTCTACACCTGGTGTCGATATGACAAATTACAGCTGTCCTCGTGCGAGTCTCCATAACTTCTTGGTTTCTACCATCCAGGTAAGAAACCAGGGGGGGCATCGCAGGACCTCATCCACAAAGACAGCTCCAGCGCACCCGCCTATTGCAATGTTGGCTGAACTTTTACTGTCGTCGTTCTGAATCTGAAAAATGGGCAGTAGTGCAATCTTGATAATTATGCATGCCAGAACATTACGGGCGATTTCGTCAAACAATAGTCTCTCTTGTGAGACCTCCCTGCTCAGCTTCGAAGTGCTGCGGACTTGGATCTGAGTTCGTACTTGTCCAGAAGAACATCACGATCTGATGTAGTCAGTGAGTAATTCATAAATATCCATAACGTGTCACTCAACTGGGTAAATGATAGGCTGGGAAACTACAAAGGTCAAAATCAGCATAATATCCGAGAATTATTGCCACTTAGTTGAGAACTTGAGTGATCACAAAGCCCCAACTAGTTCCAGGTATCACTTTCTTGAATATTTCTGAAGGGAAATGGTATTTGTCACTTGGCTCATAAGCGCTGGCCGTTGACGATGTTGAAAATGCTTCAGGTTGCGGCTCGTCTTCCAAAAGACCTACGCTTGCGAAAGAAAGACTATGTAAACCTTCATCTCCCGCCAAAACCTTGAGCCACTTCTCCATCTACAGCTATGAAAATGGAGACCGCAGGTCTTGGAAAGTGCAAAATGAGAGGGACGAGACTCGAACTCGCGCGGGTTGCCCCACCAGGAAACAGATGTTAAGCTGACCTTAACCTGGCGCCATAACCAACTCGGCCACCCTCCCGTGATGCTTGACATTCTGTGGTGGCTACACTCTCATGATGCTGGGTCGGGAAGACTCGACATCGCATCGAGAAACTTTGGCAGACAACACACCGTACGCTTTCCAAGTCTTCATAGTATCTTCGATTTCAGTATCAAAATTCTTCGCGAAATTCTTCGACAAGATCGCAGACCTCTACGGCAGACTGGGAGCAGGCCTGCGGCACAATAAACACTCAAGCCTAGGTATTAAACTGAGAAAGGGAGGCTACCCAACACCACCTGGCTCCAATAGAAAAGGAGCAACAAATGATCCATATCATCATCTGGCTCGAGAGGCTGGCAGTGTTGCGGCCTTACGCACTGTCATCGAGAGCGCCATACAAGAGATCCCCGCTCCATGTTTTCGGGGATTGCCCATGATCAGCTTTACAGTAGCAACCCGTTTACGGCACATACGGTATACCCGTGTCTATCTAGTGTTCCACATCATCGTCGTGATGTTCTCAACTTGGATCGGCTCACTGCTACTTTCACAGACTTACAGGCTGTCAGTGCAGGTGCCGCAACTGCTTCCTGGACCGGGGCAAGGTGAAAACACGTGGATTTCGAAGATGATGGTCTGATAATAAGCACAGGCATGTGAGTTTGAGGTCGGGACAGTTCATTGGGACTTTGGGCAGCGAGACCCGACCTGGGTCCTGATCGCCCGTAGTCGTACTGCCGAAAGAAGTCCATCAATGAGGCAAAAGTCGCCGGCATCACTTGAGAATGAAGGATACAACATTGCCATCCGCCATTCAGAGCTATACGAAATGTTAGCTGGGATGGAACATAGTGTTGCCTCAATATTGTGGCGGTGTTCGAACATGGCACGCCACGCGACTTGCCGTGGTCCAATTTATTTTCCTTCGACTGATGCCAAACTTACAGGGACACAGTGATGTGCGGAATGAATTTACGGTCGACTCGGGGCGGCGGGTCGGTAGGGCTGTGATGACCCACGACTTCATGACTCGTGACGACCTCATTCGTGGCGGCGATTTGGTAAGAGATTCATCACTGTTGACCATGGCTTGCTCTATGTAGATTTCAAGAACCGCGCAAATATCGATGAAGTATGTGAAGCTTCCTGGATCTGCCGTAACAACAGAGGTTGCAGGCAATGCGGCGATGGTCCAGGAAAATCGATTCATCTCGCAGGCACAGTCGTACCTACGCACTCACATGGAACGAGACCGCTACCAACGGCCATTCGCAGTAACCAGACTATACGTGTCTGAGCACCCGCAGAATCTTTCTGTCAGTGACTATGTGAGCGACTTCCAGCGACCTCCCATCGGATCGTAGGCGACTCCCAAAGTCACCCCAAAGCTCGTGGAATTGTTGAAGAGCGAAAGGGGTACGGAGGCTGTGAGATGGCGAAGGAGGATTTCTGACAACGGCAAGGGGTGGCCTGGAATTGTCGCGAATCATGCAAGCTCCAGGGCCTTACTGACCAGTCAAAGGTAGTTCATGGGATCGGATCGCCGATATTCGGGAGCTGATAGGTGACGAGAGAAGAGACCAGGCTTCAGACTTCCACTTCGAGATGACATCCTTCAACGCTTTGGCCTTCTGGGACGGAGTCTGCCAAGGGAAACTGCGGGTGAGCTGCGTGTGAAGAAACAGGGAGCATCAGAAATACCAGGCGAAGAATGCCTTTACCAGCAGGGCTGTGGAACCGGCGTGGCCAGGATGTGTTGGCCACCCTGGCTGTGCGTGACCAACGGCCGGGTAACGTCAGCGCTTTCAGTCCATCTTGCGGACAGAAGTTCCCTTTTCCCTTCAGCCTGATTGTTACCGAGATCGCTGGGGGTACGCCATCCGTCGGCCTCGGAAAGTGTTCACTTGCTTGCTGCCCTGTCCAGGTTAAGGAAGTGGTCAAGATATGCCTGTGATGATGGTTCAATGGCTAAACCTAGCAAAATGTTGATGGGCCTTTTATTCAAGCAGCCAAAAGTCTGGCTGGAGTTACATACATGCTACTTACTGTTCGACTTCCGAGTCAACCGAGTCTGATGCCACATCAATCACGGTCTGGCATTTCAGGGTTGCCTCGTCCTCCGCGGGTCACGGCACGGCAGCCACCCGCGGGAGAAACCCATGAATTTGGAATATCAGACGTGGCTTGGAGAGCCGAGAGTCTCAACTTCTGGGCAATCCGAGCCGTCCCGGACCTCGTGTTGGCTGCCATCACTCGCGATGACGGCTTCGCTTTGGTCTGGAGACGTTCAAGCGTATCACTCCTTGGTCACGTCAGGGATTAAGTCGTTTCTGCGGTGAAGCGTCGCGCGAGCAACGAGCTCACTTGGCTGTGTTCCAATCGAGTCAGCTCAGCTGTGATTTGGCTGTCCAAGAGACGACAACATTCCATCTTGAATGATATTTTCGCACCATCAAATATTTTCAACTGGGCATTCCCCGTTTCCAGCACGGAACAGAGCCCTCACCAAGAGCTGCTCGCCGAGGCTTTTCGAACTTCTAGCCCATTCGACAAACGTCATTGGACCGTGTTCCCGTCAGACCATGCCCGGCCCTAGGCAAAGCTCCGCAAGCTTCTGCAGGTCCATGGTGCACTAGCACCGGTGAAGAATCCCCAACTCCGACAAGGTCAAGAGACGGTCGTCTGCGACCTGCATGCTTCGTTACGGAATGGAAGGATCGCGCATGTGTCTCGGCATACGGGTTCTGCGACGCGGAAATCCCGCCTTTCTGCGCCTCGATGGAGACAAAAGGGCAGCCTTCGATAGGCCAAAGAGGTCGACGAGGCTCGCGTAGGGAGATTTGGGGCCGTCATCACGACAGTCTTAGACAGACACCGTACACCGGTTCCCACACATCCATCGCGGAGACGGCTGAGCTCGTCTGTGCTTGTGCATCGTAGCCCGCCCCCCGTTCATCCCCCTTCTCAGCGTCGTATCCCGGCTGGGGTCCTTTCGGGTTCCGCAGCCCATCCCGTCTGTAGACTGTGGCTTGCTGTTTTCTGAGGGTTCCTTTCTTGATGGAGTTTGAAAAGAAGGTTCAGGCCCGCCCTGGATCCCCAGGACTCCTGGGTTTCGTGGTTCCCCCATATTCAGCCTTATTCGATCTCGAAAGCATGTTGCTATCCACCAACAAAGGCGCGCGTCGGACGGTTAGCCATCGAATAGATCAAAATCGGGCGGATTGCGAGCAGACTGTGACGACGACGATCGAACGAACGGTGCAGTTGCCGCCAAGACGCATACGGTCGAGTTGAGGAGGGGAGACCGAAGCTCGAAAGATGGCATCAGATCACGAGAGGCAAAACAGCCTCGTCATCACGACAAGCATTTTCACAGTTCTGGCCGGTAAGTCGAAAACAAGCGACCCGCCAATTCAAAATCCAGTTGCTGACCTGGCTCCGCTAGCAATGGTGGTCCTGGCTCGTACGTTTGTCAGGGCGATTCTGATTCGAAAACCCGGCTTTGACGACTATACCATGATCATCGCGATGGTTTGTGGCTTACACTGCAAGGACCAGCCAGACATTGTCTAACCTCCAGCACAGCTCTTTTCGATCGCATACCTTGTTGAAGTCTTTGTTGGAAAGGCCAACCATATCGGATTCCCCTCGGCTACGCTATCGAACGAGAACATGATAAGTCTGTTGAAGAACACATTGGCGATACAGATCACGTATTACGTCTGCGTCTCGACTATCAAGATTTCAATCTTGTGCATGTACCTCCGGTTCGGTATGACCAGACTCCTTCGTGGCGCTCCATTCATCCAGCTGACTCCAAGCTTAGCCGTGACGAGGTCATTCCACGTGCTCTGCATTTGCACCATCGTATTTCACATTCTATTCTTCATCATATGCGTCGTCGTCACACTCTCTCAATGCCAGCCGCTGCACAGGATGTGGGATCTGACGCAGACTGCGCGGGAAGACTGCATCAACACCACTGCCTTCTTTTACTGTAAGTCACGCAGAAACTCGGCCTTTCCAAACCCAGCTGACGGCCAGTCACCTCCGGATTCAACATCATCACCGACATATGGATCCTCGTACTCCCAATCAAGACGCTGATGGGGATCCTGCGGCCGCGAAAGGAGAAAGTCGCCCTGGTCATCATTTTCGGCGTCGGCGCTTTTGCAACCATCACGTCCATTATTCGCTTGCACACGATATATACATATACCCTGGCGGAGGATCTTTTCAAGGAAAGCATCCTGGTAAACGTGTGGTCTGTTTTAGAGATCAACATCGGCATCATATGTGCAAGCGTCCCAGCGCTTAAGCCCCTCTTCACTCCAAGAGCCCTCCGAGAAGCGACGGATCGGAACAAGAGAAGGACTGGATATCAATACCACAGCCAGGAGAGGTCTGGCTTCAACTCGAACGGCTCGAAGCCTGGAGATACCGAGCAGCCGTATGTGATGGACCGTGTCGGAGGCCAGTCAGATCCCAAGACTATTATCGAAAATACGTCTCGCGGCTCAGGAAGTGAAGAGAGTATATTAAGGACCTGAAGGAAGTGTCGGTTCACAACATAGATGAATGACTGATTTGCGTTTTTCTCTCACGTTTTTTCTGACAGCTTGACCTTCCCTGCATTCTGTTAATCTTGCTGCCGTCGACTAATAAGTTCAACACGACTTGTTCATTCGAAACAGCGCGCGACTCTCGCTGTTTATTCCTGAATTCTGCTCCAAGCCACCAACATCTTCCAGTCTCTTTTGCACTTGCCTGTCTATAACTCGAGGTCCCCGAGCTACAAGACCCTTATCTAGGAACATCTCGTCCAACGGAAATCATCGCCATGTAGAAGAATGCCCTTTCAAGCCCACTATACTATTGTCGTGATACGGGCTTCGATCCGTAGCCCACTTTTCAGCCACGTTGGCCCTGGTCATACGGGTATAAATACCCTTCAGATCAGGCCTGCCATACGTACCAAATACAAGCCTTTTTGCTTCCTCACATACCCTCCGTACGTGGCCATGAAGCCCTTTCGAGGGTCTCCGCGCTTCACCGCAACTATAGATGGTACGAGCTGTCTCCAAGCCATATTTCCAAGACGTACACTTCAATGGTGATTGTCTCTCAGCGAGCTTCATGTACTCAATAGGCCTTATTCATAGATAATATGGCTAAGAGAAATGCTTCCTCGATGAGTCCAACTTGGATGAGCAACTAGATAGTTAAGTGTAACCCCGCTATCGACTTCTCATAGGAATCGGAGGTCTGCACCCCGCGTTTGGTTGCTTAAAGATATGGAAATTTTCCGGGGGCGGCTTGACCCCAGCTGACATCGCCGTCGCCATTGGTGGCATTCGACTGACAAAGTGCCATCAGCAAAACAAATCCATCCACTCAAGCTTGTCATGTTGCTGCCTGTGACGCGTTCATTAGGAAACATGACAAGCTGGTCTACCGGGTCTTGTGCGTTGCGACATCTGAGAGGACGAAAGCTTGGAAACCAGACTGGAGATGCCTCGCTGCTACCTGAGGAAGGAAATACTAAACGTCCAGCAAGCGTTTTGTCGTGATATTACAGACTAGGTCGTGGTCAAACATGCCCATCGATGTTCAAATACAGCAACCAGCAAGCATCAACGTGGAACGCCAACTGCCCTTCGTCTTCGATGAGAAGAAGATGTCTCATTTAGCCTGTCTACTGGGTTGCTGCCGCATCACATCATTTTCCACAAATCGGCGTCCATGTCCCTCTGTCTGACATGCATACTACCACGTGGATGTCACCGACTGCATCATCACCAGGAACATGGGCTCTTCCAGACAAGCTTTGCTAGTCATCCGAGACAGCTCGGATCTGTGGGGTACACTCGGGAGTGACCCGGTCGGCACACACGGCATCAGACTGGAAGAGTCAAGGTGATAGCGCTGATGGGCGGTATGATCGAGTCGTTGTTTCATAGGCCAGATTCCAATCATTCAACATAATTCATCTCGCGAATGCTGCCACTGGTGGACTTGAGACGGTGAAATAGTTTCCTTCACTTGTTGGACATGAGGCTGGAAGGACGCAAGAGGATGGAAGGCTCCTCGTCAGTATCCGTGCAATCACAGCAAGACCATGGGCACAAACTGGAGAAATATGGCAGAAGCAAGGAAACTATAAGTAGCATGATATATCCCAGCATCTAGAGATCACCAAGCTCACCAAGCAAGATCTACAGAAGCCAAGCCTCCCAGCAACCTGTTCCTGGACCTGGGACCACCCGCCAAGATGCACCAGTACTACCTCCTCGCCCTCCTCCCAGCGGCCCTGGGCTGCCTCAACGTCAACTCCAACTCGTGTGCCAGCTACATCAAGTCCAACACGGCCACGGCCTCGGCCTTTTGCGCCACCTTTACCAAGAGCACCGTCACCGCCACCACCGCGCTGCCCGCCTGGGCGACCAACTGCTCCAACAAGCCGTCTCTGATCTCCGCCGAGTGCTCCTGTCACTATACGGCCGGTGCCGGGGGCGGGGGCGGAGGCAGCTCGCCCACGACGACGCTGAAGACGTCGACGACCGCGGGCAGCGGCGGGGGCGCAGTCACGCCTCCCGCTGGAGTGACGACGACGATCCCCAAGTCTTCCGGCTCCACGGCGACCAGCAATCCCATTACCGTCTCTGCCGGACAGACGTACGATGGCGGCCTGAAGAAGTTCGACCGCAGTCGTGAGTGCCACGGAAGATTCCTCTCTTACGAGTGGTGGTCGCTAACGATGACCAGCCCGTGTCTGCGCCGAGCAGGACGAAACTGGCGAGGCCGATGCCATGTTCGTCCTGGAGAGCGGCGCCACGCTCGCCAACGTCATCATCGGACCTGACCAGGCCGAGGGCGTCCACTGCAGGGGAACCTGGTAAGTGATGGGCCTTACTCCCACAGAAGAAACCGTACGCTAACAGATCGTAGCACTCTGTGAGTCTTGATAGCAAACTACTCCAGCCTCCACTAACACCGACGCAGGATCAACGTCTGGTGGGAAGACGTCTGTGAAGATGCCCTGTAAGCAAACCCAACAACTTTTTTTTTAACCATTCGCCAACTCCATCTGCTGACGTCGGAAACAGCACCCTGAAGCAAACCAGCGGCACCTCGTACGTCATCGGCGGCGGCGCTTTCAAGGCCTCGGACAAGATCATCCAGTTCAACGGCTTCGGCACGGTCGACATCAAGAACTTCTACGCCAGCGACTACGGCAAGGTTGTCCGCAGCTGCGGCAACTGCAGCGGCAACGGCGGGGCCCGCAACGTCTTGATCGGCAACTCCGTCGCCAAGGACGGGGGCGTGCTCTGCGGCATCAACACCAACTACGGCGACACTTGCGTCGTCACCAACAGCTGCCAGGACGGCAACAAGATCTGCGACCGTTACACGGGTAAGAATGGTTGAGCCCCGGTGGTTGGGGTGGTTTCGGGCGGGCTGACGTGTGCTTCTAGGAAACAACAGCGGCAAGGAGCCGACCAAGATTGGTTCTGGTCCGGATGGGACTTACTGCAAGGCGACTGGTTTTACCACCGCCTGTTGAGAAGGGCTTCTGACAGTGGCTGCTGTGTTGACTGTTGAGAGAAGGCTCCGGCAGAGTCTGGACTTTCCCTGCTGTGACTGTTGGACCTGGCGTATCATCCGTCTGTGTGGCTTGTTTAACCTGATCGGGATGTCGTATAGTATAGCTACAATTTTTCAGCCCTGCACCTCACGAGGCTCTTGAATGACTGTGGCCGCATACAAGAGAGTACCGTCGGTCTTCACTTGCGTCTACCCGTTAGACTTGGTGTTAGGGCTATGTGTCTTCTTCTAAATGCGGTAGCTTTGGAAATACCATAAGTTGTGTATGAGTTAAAAGCTGAGGTTACATACTGTGCGTCTTTCCTTGGTTCTAGGACAAGATGTGTCTGGTTCTTAGTACCTAACCTTGATCTTGTTATCGATATGGTGTCTGTTGCGGCTGGATACGATCAGCTTCATGCGGGATGACGACGTAAGTTGGAGATTCGTTCCATTCTTATTGAGCAGTTGATGACTAGACATGAATTCTGTAGGCCTGGCTCCTCCAAGATGGTTAATAGTATCTTGGACACGTACCAGCTGCTGGCATCTTCAACCAGCTCTTTGCCAGCAATTTCGTGGTGTTTTCGCACGCGCCCGAGAAGAGAGGACCTGATGATATGTCGACAACTGTGATTCCATCGGCTGCGGAGCAATGTTAAACATTCGCTTGGTACATCAGAGTAAGAGGCTCAAGTTCCTTTACTGTATAGCCCGATGACCATGGGCTCCTGCGCGCTTGTCGGTTTGCCCTCTACCCTATTCCCCATAGCAGCGTTCTACAGAGCCCGCAATACGTATCCCTCTCGTGGATTACACAATGCATCGTGTTTGAACCAGCAAAAAGGTTCGTGGCCCCCATCCGAACAGAGGTTGTCCAAGAAAACAGCCAACCCGTCCACAGACTCAATATCCCGAGACCAGCACCTGCGGATTAGATGTGCGTGAGGTACGCCAGTCAAGTCGGGGAATACTTGTTTACGGTACATCTTCTGCACGTCTTCACTCTGAAATTCCTCAAACGGAGCCTTGCCCATCATGATGAAGTATATCGTTGAGCCTAAACCGAATAGGTCGTTTCTGACTGTAGGGGTCCACTGTAACGAGCGATCCAGCATTGGGGCTGCGTATCGAGTGCCAGGGCTGATGTCGGTGCGAGAGGCGTCAATGGAGGATCCCGAGAAGTCGATGATTTTGAGACGCAGACGGTCATCCAAAAGAAAATTGTGCGGCCCAACATCGCAATGGATTATGCCCGAGCTGTGTAGAAGCCGGATGCACTCAACAGCTTCAAGCGCCCATTTTTGTCGCTGTTCCAGAGGCACGTCCGCGTGGGACTCGAGGTAGTCTTTGAGCGTGCCGTTGGGCATGCCTTCCAAGGTCAAGGTGCTTTCGTCTGGGTCCCAAGCCATCTTCTTCACCAGGCAAGGATGTTCACCGAGGCGATCGTATATCTCGGCTTCTGTGGCAATCTCGCGGCGTCGCTGGTGGGCGCGGTCGCCGCCGGGCCAGGCTGTCTTGATGATGGTGCCATTGGGCAAACGCTCGACGTAGGATGTTGAGCCGATGGCGACAAACTCGCCCTTTTGGTTCAAAGATGGGGTTTCATCGTCGTCACCGTGTTGCGTGTGGAAAGACGAGTTTGTTCTTGGAGGGTCGTCGGACATTGCAGGGCGTAGACTTGATGAGGATGAGTGTTTACGGTAGCTCAGTTGTGAGGAGGAGGCTGAAGGGAAATCAGATGGGCTAGCTCTTCCCAAGTCTGAAAACTCTCTACTTTTACTTCCGAATGGATGGTTCCTGAGTTTCCAATTGGGCCAAAAGTGTTTGCGAGGCTGTTGATTGGAAGCCTCCGCCCTTTGCAAGACTGGGGTCCAGCCACACTGGGCGAAATCGTGGCTGGCGTGGATGACATGGCAAAGAGTTGCCAGGCGCAGCCAAAGCTGTTGATTTAGACAACGACATGGACAGACGCTGGCTCAGTGATGGAGAGGTAAGTAAACTGTATAGATCGAAATGTGGAATACGGAACAATCAAACTTGGTTTACAAAAAGTCATCCTCTGGAAGTTTCTTTTTTAATGTTTATTATAATGGTATCTTGACTTATACCTCGGAAGTCCAACAGTCTTGGTGAAAAGCTTGCCCAAAGGTTACATTCGGCCTCGCTGTTTTCCAATTGACTTTAAATATATCTTATACCTAGGATCTAACTAGTGGCCAACGACCTTTGTTACCACGTGGCAAATGCCTGGGTTGGCATTATTTGCAGTCGTGGATGACGCAATACCAGCATCAGCCTAGTCACGAGAAACTCTGTTGGCCACGAAACTCGCGAGAAAAAAGGCCTTCAACTCTGGTCCTCATGCCCGCTGACATACCAGCGCCCTGAACCATGACATGTATAATCTGTAAAGTAATTATCAGTAGAGAGAAAAGGGCCCAAGAAATTGTCCACATATCGGAGAGGATCGGAGGCTAATCCCAAAGTCCGACGACAACCCACGAGACAGTCCCACAGCCCAACAAAGCCACAAAGCCGATCCCGGAACGGTAAGCCGACAATTTGTCTTGGTTTCGGTTCTCGGCCACTCTTCTTCTCCCAAAGCCGACAACCACAACGAGACAGCTGCATCGAGCCCAGCCAGATATGCGCTCCAGTCTCTCGTGCGAATTCTGCCGGTATGTCCGCTGCCCGCAACCCCTTTCCATTCTCACCTTGCATCTCGGCGGTTCCCGGTCCGCTTAGCCCCAGCGGACCGGAGCCTTCGGGTCGTATTCCTGCCGCTGTCGCTGACACTCTCCGCCGCCCGGCAGCCGGTCCAAGATCAAATGCGTCAACAGCGGAAGTCCGCCGTGTCGCAGGTGCGAGAAGTCGGGCCGCTCCGACTGCCAGCTGAGCAGGCCGGTCGTCAACTCCACCGGGCGCGCCGTGAAGCGGGCCCGGACGCAGCATCAAGCCTCGGGCGCTGGTCTCGACGCGTCGCCGCCGAGTTCGTGCGAGCGTGAGCGCGAGGGAGAGGGAGAGTCGTCGCAGCAGCTTCACCCCTCGGCGCCGCAGTCCAGAGGTCCTGCCACACCCAGCCAGGGATCCGGCGGTCCCGAGTATCGCCATGGCCATCGTAGGGAGGTGGAGGAGGAGGGGGAGATGGACCGCCATCTCCAGGGTTTGCCCAAGGACCTCGTCTTCGTCGCGCTCGAGGCCTTTTGGCGCAAGTTCCCCGAGCTGAGGATCATACACCCGTCGTCCTTTATGCAGGCGTTCCGGTCGAACAGCACGCGGGAGAGCAAGGCGCTGCTGGCCACGGCCCTGGCCATGATCAAGACGCAGAACCCGGACTCGGATCGCCTGCGGACGCATATCCTGTATGCCAGCGACCGGTACGCCTCGTACGCTTCCGACGTGCTGGCTGCTTGTATATTGCAGCAGCCGGACGTCAAGGTCGTCCAGGCGCTGCTCATTCTGACCTTGTACGAATGGGGGACTCGAAACTTCCACAAAGCATGGATGCACTGCGGTGAGCTGAAAGGACCAACTCCGATCTCTCTGCGAAGAAGTCGAGAACTTCCTCACTGACGATACCTAGGAATCGCCATTCGCATGATGCAGCTTCTTCACAGTTCTCGCGTGGCACCCTTTCCGCTGGAGATACCGCATCGAAGCGAACCCAACGACATCACCATCGCCATCGAGACGCGCACCTTCTGGGCGTGCTTCGTCATGGACTGCATGGTCAGCTCCGGCACCTACAACCCACGCGTGCTGCCCAAGCCGGAGATGGCCAAGTTGAACGTGCCACGACCGCCCACGTCGACGGAATTCGCCTTGGGCTCCGGGTCGATAGTCCCGAACCAGCCAGAGCAGTCCGAGCACATCCAGACGCCCGGGGGGACGCAGACATCGGTCTACCTGGACCTGGACCAGGGTTTCGGCATCATGGCGGACGGCTTCGACATCTACTCGGACGTCATGGCCTTTGTCTTCAACGACGGACGAAAGGCGTCCGGAATGTGCCAGCCCGAAAAGTGCCCATGGGTGCCCACGTCGCCGGTGGCGTGCTGGCGCGGGCGACTGCAGCAATGGAGGAACAAGCAGCATCATCGGCTTCATTATCCGGAGAATAGTGTGGTAGCCCACGCCACTCTGGGTTACGGCGAGTCCTTTGTCTACCTGAATCTTCTCTACTATCAGAGGTTGGTTGGAACCAGCTCTGCCGTGACACTGGCTTGCAAAACTGACACATGATCACAGCGTCATGATGCTACACAGGGAATACTTCCCCTTTCTGCCCGTTCTGGAGTCTTCGCCAAAGGGTCCGATCGATCCACCACTCCTCGAAGCCGAAGCGCCTCCGGGTTGGTGGGAGGAGAGCGCTCGTGAGCTCTTCGGGGCCGCAGAGCATCTGGGAAGCATCCTCCAGGAAGCCTCGGAGTGCGGCGTCGCCGTCATGACGCCGTTTGCCGGCTTCTGCGCCTTTTCGTCGTGCTTCGTCAACCTCTACGGCTTTCGCTTCCCTCGCATCACGGTTGGCCATGCCCCGAGAGCCGAGGAGCTCATGAACACGAGCATCGAGTACCTCAAGAGGTTCCGCCAAGTCTGGGACCTCGGAGACGGATGGGTAAGCCAGCACGCCTACTACGCTCGAAAGTGACAACGTTTCCTCCGCCAACTGACTCGAACCAGCTCAAGACGATACAGAACGGTTCGCTCATGTACCAGCGCATCACCTCCAACAACCAAAAGTACCGCGGACTGTCGCGCTTCAACTTTAGCGTGCTGCACCAGTCCGTCCACGAGTTCCGCGTCGTCGACAGGTCGGCGCAGCACCTCGAGGAGATTGACAACGCGGAGCGAAGCGCCATGAACTCGCCCGGCGGCGCAGAGCCCGGCAGCGTCGACCGTTCGGCGCAGAACACGACGGGCTTCGTCGCCCAGGTTCTGGCGGACGCCAACAGCGGCAACATGGACGACCAGGGGTTGTGGCCGAACTGGTGGTCGATGCTCGAGGACGTCAACATGGACACGGCCGACGTGTTCAACCTGGGATGGCAAGAGAGACAGCAAGTTGCAGAGTGAAAAGAAGACAGAAGCTTTTGATAACGGTTAATTTGTTTGTGAAGTATGCCAATAACGCCGTAATTCGTAATCATCCCGGGGCCCGATCCCAAGTCTTGCCTTTTCTATATCCCTCCTTCATCTTCTTCGTCTTCTTCACAGAGTCTCTGCCTCGATCTCTGCCTTGATCTCTTCTTCTTCTTCATCATCATCTTCTTCTTCTTCATCATAATCATAATCATCTTCTTCTTCTCCATCTTCTTCTTCTTCGTCTTCGTCTTCTTCGTCTTCATCATCATCTTCACAGAGTCTCTGACTCGATCTCAGCCTCAATCTCCTCCACGGCCTCCCTAAACACCCTGCAAATCAGCTCAAGCTGCTCCTCGGTCGTCGTAAACGGAGGCGCAATCAAGACGTGGTCTCCTCTCGTGCCATCCACCGTCCCGGCGCCAGGATACAACGCGACGCCCTTCTCGAAAGCGCGCTCCTGGATCCTCAGCCCAAAACGCTGCGCCAGCTCAAACGTCTCCCTCGTCTCCTTGTCCTTGACAAACTCGACGGCCCAGAACAGGCCGCGTCCGCGAACATCCCCAACGGTCCTGCAGCTCTTGAGCTCCTCGCGCAGCAACCGCTCCAGCTCCTTGCCCAGCCGCGCACACCGCTCGACCAACCCGTCTCGCCTGATGATCTTCTGCACCGCCAACGCGGTCGCGCAGGCGACGGGGTGCGCCTGGTAGGTGTGGCCGTGGTTGAACGCCCGCGAACCGCTCCGCAGGGCCGAAACGACCCTCTCGTGCACGAGAACGCCGGCAATCGGTCCGTAACCCCCGCTGAGACCCTTGGCGACGGTGACAATGTCCGGCACGACGCCGCCCTCCTCCTGCTCAAAGGCGAAGAAGCTCCCCGTGCGACCGGTGCCGCACATGACCTCGTCCAGGATCAGCAGCGCGCCGTGCCTGGTGCAGATGTCGCGGACGCCCTTCAGGTAGCCCCGCGGCGGCGCAACGCATCCCGCCGTGGCGCCGACAACCGTTTCCGCGATGAAGGCGATGACCCGGTCCGCCCCGACGCGCTGGAACTCGGCCTCGAGCTCGGCGAGCAGGCGGCCGGTGAAGTCGGCCTCGGACTCGGCGCGGCGCTGGTAGCGGTACGCGTAGGCGGGCGAGACGTGCGAGACGTGCGGGTAGCAGAAACCCTCGTACGGCACCTTGCGCGCGCCGACGGTGGACACGGACATGGCGCCGATGGTGTTCCCGTGGTACGCCTGGCGGCGCGCGATGAAGTGCACCCTCTGCGGCTCGTTCCTCTCAAAGTGGTACTGGCGCGCGAGCTTGAGCGCCGACTCGACGGCCTCGCTGCCGCTGCACACGAAGAAGGCCTTCTCCAGGCCGTGGCGGTTCCCGGAGAGGATGGCGTCGGCGAGCTCCTCGGCCGGCTGCGTCGTGTAGGCCTGCGTGTGGACGTAGCTGACCTTGCGCGCCTGGGCGGCCATGGCCGCGATGACCTCCTCGTTGGCGTGGCCGATGAGGGCGACGGCCGCGCCGCCGCAGGCGTCGATGACGGTCTGGCCGCTGGCGAGGTGGAGGTTGATGCCCTCGGCGGACTCGACCATGGTCGGGTGCTGGACGAGGGAGCGGTGCATCAGGTGGCCCTGTGTGGCCTTGGGCTTGACGGCGACGGGCTCCTGGCCGTTGTTGAAGAGCTCGTCGTTCCTTGCGGGAGCCATTGATGGATGTGATGTAGGAATTGGTCTAATTGGAAGCGAGTGTTGGGTTGGTAAAGAGTGAATAAGTTGATGTTGCAGTTGAGTCAACAAACCAAGTCACCAAGCCAGAGCAGAGGTATATGAGTCAAGGTTAATATACTGACTACATCAGAGCAACAATATCGAAAGCCGAGATGACCTCGGAGCCGGCACGGTGCCGTTTGATCCCGGACGCGGCGAGTCCCAGCCGGACCGATCGAGACAAGCATCGGAGGATATGCACAAAAGTCCCCATCGTGTATGAGTGGTACGAATCGACGTGATCGGGCGTGTTTTCGGGAATTTGCGAGAAGCAAGAGATAAGAGCGAGAAGAAAAAATTCGCAAGTCGGTTTCCGCAATCATTCCCGAGACCCGATATCCGACTTGCAACATACGATGCTCACGATTTCCCATAATAAAACGCCAACGCAGCAAGCTTTTTAATATTGTAGTAATGTATAGTAACTCCAGTCGTCTTCTAAGGGTTGGATGCCAAAAAATGAGCGTCGAAAAGAGCACCGAAAGCCTCCCCTCGCCCGGCGAACCTCTTTCAACCTCGAGTTCCGTCCGCCATCATGGCCTCGACTCGGACAACGCCAGCCACACCTCCTCGCCACCGCAACCCGGCACGAAGTCGGAGCACGCGCAGCAGCAGACGTTCGACGACGCGAAAGCGTGGATCGCCGTCGTCGCGTCCTCGCTGACCATGTTCGTGTACCTCGGCGTCGTCTACTCGTGGGGCATCATGCAGGTCCGCCTCGTCGAGACGACGGGCGCGAGCCTGACGACGCTGACGTTTGTCGGGTCGCTGGCGACGTCGTTTATGATTTGCTTCAGCGTCGTGTCGGACAAGATTGTGTGCAGGATAGGGTACCGGCTGACGGCCTTGACGGGGGGGTTCTTCATGGGTCTGGGCGAGGTGCTGGCGAGCTTCCTGACGCATCACGTTGTTGCGCTGTACTTTCTGCACGGCTTGGTGTTTGGGCTTGGTGGAGGTTTGTCTGTCTTTGTGAGTTTATATGATTTCTTTGCTTCCTCTCGTGTCGGGTGATTGTGTATGATGAAAAATACCAAGACACACACCTCCTCGTCATAGGCCGTCTCAACAGCACCCATGGGCTTGTTCAGGAAGCACAAGGCGTTGGCCATGGGCTTCGTTTTCGGCGGTGGTAGCATGGGTTCTGCCGTCATGAGTGTGGTGACCAGCTACCTCGTCAAGGACCTCGACGTGCCGTGGACGTTCCGCATCCTGGGCTTCATCCTCTGGGGTGTGTCGCTGCCCGCCTCTTACTTTCTCCCCAAGCGAACCAAGTCCGTTTCGAAAGCGTCTAGACAACTGCAATGGTGAGATCACGTCTCCCTCATCTTCACTTGAAGTCTCTTGTTTCTCACACCCCGCAAGGTATCGCTTCAAGCAACCTCGTTTCCTCCTCCTCGTCGCCGGCACAGTTCTGGCCTGCTTCCCCTTGTTCATCCCCCCTTACTTCATCCCCATCTTCTCCCGTTCCATGGGCTACCCCAAGGAGATCGGGGTCGTCATTCTCGCCGCGTGGAACCTCGCCTCGACTCTCGGACGCATCGGTGCGGGTTGGATCGCCGACTCTGTGCTCGGTCCCGTCGAGGGTCTCGCCATTTGCATGCTCTTTATGAGTCTCAGCTCGCTCGTCGTCTGGCCCTTGTCCTCTTCGATCGGCATCTTCGCAGTGTACCTCGTCTTCAACGGCATCGGATGCGGCGCCTTCTTCAGCTTGACGCCCATTGTTGTCAGCAACACCTTTGGCGCAGAGAACACGCTCAGCATCATCCCCGTGCTCTGGACGACCTGGTTCTGCGGGTTCTTCTTCGTAAGTGAAGTGAATTGCCAGTCTCATCATGCTCAAGTTGCTAACACTAGCAGGGAACCCCCATCGCCTCCGGGCTCTACTCTCTGTCGGGCAACGCCGATGGACTCGAGGCATTCCGGCCTGCTGCGTACTATGCTGGAGCCATGGCGATGGCTGGGTTTGTTTGTATTCTGGCCATTCGGTTTACAAAGCCGAAGCAGGTGCCGGAGGAAAAGGTTTGAAGCTCCTGTTTATGCTGTGCAGCATCGTTTGGACATGGCAGCATCGAGACCAATTCATGTCTCTGGCTGGTTGACGGCTGGGACATTAATGAGAAATGACTTCAAGATGGAGAGCCTCGAGTGGTTCCACATATCATGGGAGGCGTTGGTATAGAAAGGTAACTACAAAACGAGACGCCGACATTCGGGAGAAATGGGAGTAGACAACACTTGATTGAAGCATATCGAGAGTACTGGCAACCTACTTTAGAATAAAAACATGTACATTTACAATTGTTTTGATCACCCTCTTGCAACCATTAAACAAAAACTCGTCACCTTCACTCCGCTCTAGTCAGAGTAGTTGTGTGGCACTCATATGTTGACGTTTACTAATGCCATAGGGGGCATCTGGTCAAGTTGAAGCTTTAGATAGTTCATCCGCACATATACCTCTAGCGACATCCTCAACGCTTTTCCTCTCACGTCTTACCAATTCGGGTCTGCCTCCAGATCAACCCTCGTCAGAACCCCATGCTGCACCAGGTCCGACAAGCTCGCCGACAGGAGGAACTGCAATCCCAGCCCGGGCTGCCCAAACCACGGCGCAATCGGCCCGGCCTGCACCACCAAGCTCCTCGCCACCGCGTACACGTAGTAGTTGTACGGATACTTGGCGTCCGGCGCCGCGTTGAGGTTGTACGGCGGCAGGCTGCGCTGGGCGTACGGGGAGCCCGCGGGGGCCACGTACTTGCCAGACTCGCCGCCGAAGCGGTCGATGTAGGTGCCCGGCGTCAGCGTGAGGTTGAACACGGCCGGGCGGCCCGCCGTGTCGATGCTGTACCCCTCGAACGGCGGGTACACGATCTTGCCCTCCTTGTCGGTGAACTCGGCGAGGAACTGGCCGGGACACAGCCCGCCGAAGCGCCGGTACGTGCTGTCGATGCCGACGATGCCCTCGAGCGGGATGCTGGAGGGCAGGGTTACGGGACCGAGGCGGGGGTCGCCGCAGATGTAGAGCTCCGGGTTGGCTTCTGTGCGGTTCGTGCCGGCGCAGAATTCTGGGCATCGGGAGGCTTCGAGATCAGACTGGGTGATGGGGGGGTTTAGAAGGACGACGGAGTGTAAGGGCTGATGAGGGTGCTTACGTCGCGTTTGAGCATGACGGGCGATCCGAGGACTACGACTACGCTGAAGAGAAGCGAGGACACGGCGGAGATGTGCATTTTGGCTGTATGTGTGGTTTCGACTGGAGGCAGAGGAGATGGACGAAGGGATGGTCGACCGGGGGCACATCCGGTTTATGAGAGTGTAGCGGTCTGCATGGGATCGAGGCGGTATTACACATCCAATTTCCAAGTCCATAACAAGCTGCATGAACCATCCCATCGTTTCTTTTTCGAATCATTGCCAGGTCTCGGGCGGGCGGGGCCGTTCCTCATGACTCTCAGCTGGTTCTGGCGCCATGTCTCGAAGAGATTTTCAAATTCCTCCGCACCAAGGTGACAAGATGGAAAGGAAACGGTATCTTTTGCCATGGTCTGCCAAACAGTATTTCCTTTCGTCTCGACTCTCCCATCATCTATCCCTCATCTCAACGTGTATTACATTGTTATAAGGTAAGTCATTGCTGCTGCGTTACCTCCTCGCGTCATCTACAAATCCAACAGCTACCAGGAGTATCTTCAATGTTTTCGTGAATCACAGCCGTCGCATCGGCTTCGCACCGCATTCCGATGTTACAATTCGGCCCGTCACGGGGTTGTTCGCATGATTCCGGGGAGGAATCTCACCAACCTGCTCCGTGATATGTTGCACATTCCACTGGAGGAGCCCGAGACTCGAGCATGTCCAAGCCAATCTTCATCGCCCTGCATCCCAGCGAAAAGAATACTCAGTTTTCACCGATCAAGTTGGGAATGCTGTGCGGAGAACCCGATCGATTCGGCGTAGATACAGTATAGCCCGCGCTCTCTACCCACCCTTTTTCTTGACATTCTCATGACTTCTTCAACACCGGGACCACCAAACAAGATCCATAGTCTCCCCCAAATCGGATAGTATGCCTCGCAGGTCTCAGAACGGTCCCCGTCGCCGGATCCTTACCGGTGCCCAGGTTCACCCCATACTTGGGGAAACATCCTCCTGCTACCACCAGTCTGACCCGAGAACCTGCAGGCACCCTGTAGGCGGTATCCGGCATATCCAGGGCAATGAGCTTGCCGTCTCGGCTCGCCTCGATGCGCCTGTACTGCTCCGTCACATTGCGAGATCTCCCTTGCGCGTCGACCACACTTAGTCGTACGAAAACGTCGCAGAAGGGGTTGTCGCTCGAGTGCACGATATCCACCGACGGGCGTCCAAAGATGTCCAACGCCTCGTTTAGTGGTCCCGTGGTAAAGGTGACAACATCCCCTCGCGAGCACAGGGCCGTGTCGTCGACGCTGCCTCCGCCAAACAGCAGAGCACCGCCGACAGCGGGCGTGGGACGTGAAGGGTCAAAGGTGAAGCTGGCCGCGTCTGCGTGCGACGGCTCCCGAGCTCTGAGCTTCCCGTCCGACGCGAGGAAGAACTCCTTGTGGTTGCGCGGCGGTGGCCACTTTGCGAGTTCCAGCCAGTCTGCATCCTCTCCCTCTCTCCAGATCTTGACGGGCGGCACACTTTCGACTTTTCCTTTGCCTGCGAGATGGCGCTCCAGCCATTGAAACGTGACAGTGGTCGATTCGCCGCTCTGGTACTCGAGGTGCCCGCCAGATCTGATCCTCAAAGCAACGGGACACCCTCTCTGCGACAAGGCCTCGTACTGCTCCATGGTCTGCTCGAAGAAGAGGTCGTGCCAGGCGGTCACCAGCAGGATGGGTATGTCCGCCTTCTCCAGCGCCGCGCCGTGCCTCGCGGGCGCCCAGTTCTCGAGCTCAATGTCGGACTGGCCGACGTGGTGGAACAGCCACGGGACCCTGCCGCCAAAGTGCCCGACGAGCGCCGGCTTCAGCGGGTGGCGGTTCATGAGCGAGTCCAGGCGGTTAGGATTCGCAAAGTTCCACACCTGAGCCCATACGCTCCGCGTCTCCTGGTAGGCGATGCCGTCGGCCCAGAGGATGTGCTGCTGCATCGCAAAGGCGCCGGTCCCCCAGGTGCGCTCGGCAAAGTCGTGCGGGCCGGCGTCGATGACGGCGGCGACCATGTCGTGCGGCGGGTCGGAGAGCAGCGCCCACTGCGTAAAGCCGAGATAGGAGCCGCCCAGCGTCGCGAACGTGCCCGTGTACCACGGTTGCTGCCTCATCCACGCGACGACGCCGTGGCCGTCCCGGGCCTCGCATCGGAACGGGTCGAATGAGCCCGTGGACCCGAATGTGCCGCGGGAGCTGACGAAGAGGACCGCATAGCCCCGGCTGGCAAAGATTCGCGCGCTCAAGAGAGAGGGAGCGAAACCGCGGCCGTACGGTCCACGCACGAGAATCGTGCCGGATGGGTTGTGGTCGATTGGGCGGTAGAGGTCTGCGGCGAGAACCGTGCCGTCTGGGAGTGGGATCCTGACGGCCTGAGTGGTGTAGTTGCACGTCTCGGCAGGGAGACCAAAGGTCCAGCCCACGGCACGGTCGATGGTGGCAGCCCAGAGCGGACGCGGGGACGGAGTTGCTGCTGACATGTTTGGCTTGATGAGAAGTCGAGTGGAGGGACGACTACCTCTCCTATTTGACAATGCTGTGATTTTCAAGGCGAGGTTGATGTTGTTAAGACAACCCGAATTCCAAGGGGTTGATGAGAGTCGGGGCCTAGGACGGCGCTAAACTCCGCCACCACCACTTTGCGGTATCTGGCTAAGTTGATCCAACCTAGTCTGGGATAATCTAGCGGTAAATGGTGTGTTGAAAGGAAGCACAAAAAGGGGTGGTCTTGCGCAAGAAAGCGAGGCCGAGGGCTTGAAAACGTCGTGAAATGGGTGAGAAATGACGTACACTGGACGCGGCCGGAGGAGTCCGATCTCCGGTCACGGCCCGGACCCATGGGGCAAACGGAGCCGCACCGAAGGGATCCATAATTACGGGCCGAAGGCCGAAGGACATCTCTTACTGCTGCGTCTCGTCCATACATGACACATCTCACTGCTGCGCCTCGTTCATCTCACTGCCATAGCCTGAGCCAGCGTTTCACTTTCCAATCAGATCTATTCAATTTTTCCAATCACTCATTTGCGGACATTCGTGATGCGAATACCACGTTGAACGTGAATGACGACGACTACGAGGCATGTTTGGTCGCTGCTATCTAAAGATTGAAGAGGTGACCCGACGTCTAAGTTCTTTGCCTCGTCACAATCATCCATTAGTAGGTGAATTGACATTAAATATCACATTCTACCATCGACGAATACTGCGCGGCTGCCACTTGGGCGTCGTTGTCTATGGTCAGAACAGATAACCATGCTGCCCGTGTGACTTCCACATATTTCTTGCTTCTGCAAATCATCGATGATGTTTAATGATATACTAGAGCTACTTGCAGCACAACATGCAGGGTCTTATTGAAACAAATACAGTAGTTGCGCTCCACTTTCTGTATCAGGCGGGATGCAAGCCCTCTTGCATTCAATACAACAACCAGATACTCGAACAGACACTTCTGCTCAGGGAACAGCGCAACGACCATCTTCACCTAGGTTATCAAAGTATTATACCAAAGGTATATATCAATTCCAGAAACTACATCCACCGATGTATGGCCTGAAAATTGCGTGTTGCCAGAGAGCATTTTACGTCACCAGGCTAAACGTCCACCTGATGTTGGATAAACCCTGATTCCGTTGGCACTGGAAGTGTACAACACAAATTATGTGCAATTATAACAATGATAAAAAACCATGTCATCCAACATAGCCAATCAAACTTTTGACGAACACAATAGAAGATAGCTGATATGTCGAATCCCTCTTCCAGCATCAGACTCATGAAGCATGATGCCTATCCGCAATGAGCTGGAGTGTTTCACATCCTCACCTGCGCCCTCTGCCCCAAGCGCGAGCTCGTGCCCTGCCTCGACGGCTACATCCACGCCTACTCGGAGCTCTTCGAAGGTCAAGGCCACCGTCACCGAGGACAGCGTCGTGGCGTGCGAGGCCTCCATCAGCTGCGGCAACTGGGACGACAAGTGCAACAGCATCCCGAGCTTCGACTGCGGCAACGGCTGCACCATGGGCTGGCGGTGGAACTTTATCCAGCTGACGAGCCCCAAGTACGCGGGCGCAAAGTTCCCCATGTACCTCCAGCGGACGACGACTGCAAAGAACAAGTCTTGCTGTAAGTTGAGTTTCCCTTCCTCTTGGAGAATGTCTTTGCTGACAGTGTGTCAAATATCAGGTCAAAAGCTTCTTGGGGGAACGATGCCGACGTTCTGTCTCGAGAACAAGATCAGGTGGACGGACGGGCCTTGTCGGAGTTTGAATGCCGGACGATCTCTGAACGAGACGTCTTTGAAAGGATTTCCAGAGTTGGAGGGTTGACACACCATAGATATTGGAGGCACCTTAATTGAGACTGGTTCGATTCTCAGTAAAGATCTGTGGTTTCTGTCTGGGCCACTTTTGGTGCCATGGCTGGTATTAGCAGAAACCAGATTCAACGCCATTGATATCTCGATCCCCCATCACTTACCGAGTGACTCGTATATTCAAGGTCTAGTCCCAAGGAAATCAGTCAAACTGTCAAAGCAAACCGGCGTCAAAGAGTTCAGTGCTTACGTAAAGTATCAGACGTCACGTCCTCATAAAACGATGCGGGGTTCACGCTTTCAATCCGCGACGACGTCCGACCTACAATGTCGAGCTGACAAGAGACGTCACCATTCCTGGCTTTTGTAAGAGAATCATTGTCAACTACCGAATATCATGTCTAAACCGGGACAATTTCGTGCCAAGTGGGTATCCTTCCAACCCATCCGTGATCATGACTGTTAATACTCAAACAGTCTCCCTGAGCTGGCTCAGTATCTTCTCAAGAACGGCCCCCGGAAGACCCGGCCAACTTCTCGTCGCGTCCGTGTCATTTTGAACCACACATACATAGTGGACACGACAAAGGCCGTTCACGTGTGGGAGCACGACGGATACCCGCAGTACTACATCCCGACATCCGAGCTACGCAATTGCAACTGGAAAGACAAGCAGAACATCCACGCCGAGAACGACGGTTCATCCAGCGCGGCATCGGTGGTGGAAGTCACCGTCGCAGCCCACGATGGTCTGCAAGAGTTCAGGACCGATCGCGCGCTGCGGTTCTCGGATGACGACAAGGCTGCCGGGGTGCTGAGCGGGTTGATCAGGCTCGAGTTCGGCAGTATGGGTGAGACAACAACTCACCTTTTTAACTACCGGATGCTAACATCTTCCTAGACCAATGGCTGGAAGAAGAAGTGCCCATCCACGTCCATCCAAAGGATCCCTTCAAGCGAATCGACATTCTGCCATCGTCTCGCTCCGTCGAGGTTCGGGTGGCTGGCAAGACGGTCGCCAAGACAGACTACGCAGTCCACCTGCTAGAAACAGGGTTGCCGACTCGGTACTACCTCCCACTCTCAGCAGTCGACCAAAGCGTGCTCCGGAAGAGCGAGTTTACCTCGCAGTGTCCTTACAAGGGCGACGCTGAGTACTACCATGTCGTTGTCGACGGGCAGGAGCACAAGGATATTGTGTGGTATTACAGACTACCGACGCACGAGAGCGCGGCCGTTGCGGAGTTGCTGTGCTTTTACAACGAAAAGGTTGACATCATTCTAGATGGAGAACTGCTAGAACGGCCGAAACCCATGAGTTTTTTTGCCAAGCCTGACGAGGTCAAGAAGTAGCGAGAATGTCTAAAGAATTATGCGTCACCTTTCTTCTCCGTGATTATTTCGTCAAAATTGCGAAAAGACTCTCACGTGTGAGATGTACAAGGAAACAGCACTTCAAATTACATTACGGGTGTAAGGGTATCTCCAAGTCTAGTCTAAAAGCTCTTCATGACGCGCTTCCACCAAGGGAGTCTGTCCAGGTCATGCTCGCCCGCCTCGACCTCGTGCGACTCGTCCAAGTCCCTGCGCCGCCCAGACAGCAGGTCAATCTCGTCCACCCTCCAAAAGTGCGTCTTGAACCAGAACTTGTAGCCAAAGTAGATGATGGGAAACAACGGCAGCAGGATATACGCGTCCACGAACGCACCCGCGTCAAAGGGTGACAGCGTCGTCCACCCCTGGACAAAGGCGAGGAACACGTTGGCAGCCAGGCCAAAGTAGGCGTTCCAGGGGTAGAGCATCGAGACAAAGGGCAGCGAGCTCTCGTCGTGGCCCTGGGCCCTCCAGGCCTGGCGGAAGCGGATGTGGATGAAGGAGATGGAACCCCAGACGAGAAAGGTCGAGACGCCGCTGAGGTTGACAATGTACGAGTAGGCCTTGCTCGCGCCGGTGCTGATGTTCATCATGGACAGCGCGCCGCAGAGGTTCGTGAAGACGATGGCGGGGATGGGCACGCCGCGGCTGTCGGTCCTGCCGAGGATCTTGGGCGCCTTGCGGTCCTGGCCCATGTACAGGAGAGTGCGTGAACCGATGTCTGGGGCGTGTGTGTAAGCTGGCAGTTTCCCTGACACACACACATACAAGTTCTTCAAGAGGTAGGTAGAGGCAGTCGACGACTTACAGATGGACGAGTTGCAGGCGCTCAGGCAGGTGACAAAAATAAAGGCGTTGATGAGGTGCACGCCGCCCTCCCAGCCGGCGTTCTGGATGGCAATGGTCATGGGGCTCTTGACGGCGCGGGAACCGCCGTTGACGAGCTCGTCGGCGTTGGCGGGACAGGTGAGGCCGAAGAACAAGGCGGAACCCATGTAGATGAAGATGATGCGCCAAAAGACCTGGCGGATGGCGAGGGGCACGGCGACGCGCGGGTTCTTGGTCTCGGTGGCGGCGACGGCGACGGACTCGACGCCGGCGTAAAAGGTCGAGCAGAAGACGAAGACCTTGGCCACGCCGCGGAAGCCGTCGGTGAAGGCGCCCGGGTCGCGCCAGTAGCGGAATCCGAGGGCTTCCTGGCCGGGGATGCCGCCTGCGACGTAGCTGAGGGGAGGAGTGTCAGTAGGTATCGTGGTGGGAAGACAAAGATGGGAGGGTCGAGATCAAGACTGACACGATGGAGAAGAGAAAGTAGGCGACGAGGCCTACGAGTTTCAACAGGGCGAGCCAGAACTCGGCTTCGCCAAAGGCTTCGACTCCTAGCAGTTGGAAGCCGAGGAAAACGGTCTGCAGATCGTCAGCATCTCACCCATCTCAGGATGCTACCACAGACGTCACATACCCAGAAGATGAGAAAGTATCCCCAGAGTGGCACCTTGTCGCTCCAAAACACAAAGATGCTGGACAGCACGTTGTACTCGTTGGCCAGCACGCACATCCAGATGATGTAGTAATTCCAACCCAGCGCAACACCAAAAGCCTTGTCGACGAAGCGGTCCGCCAGTCCGGTGAAGGCGCCACCACTCGGATACAGCGTCGTCAGTTCTCCCAAGCTCTGCATGATGCTGAAGGCGATGATGCCAATCACGCCGAACCCGATGAGCAGCGACGCAGGACCGCCGTTGGACAGCGCACCACCGGCACCAATCAGCAGTCCGGGGCCGATGATACCGGCGAGGGCCATCATGCTCAGATGCCTCGTTTTCAACCCGCGCTTGACACCGGTCTCGGGGTCGATGGAGGCGAAGTCGGCGTCGGCGTCGGCCGACACGGAGTCGTCGTGGGTGTAGGCGCCGCGGACGCCCGTCGTATCATGGATGACGGGGACGTCATCGTCCTTGTCGTACGCTCTGTAATGTGACATGATGGAGTTGATGCTGAGCAGTGGTGCTCGGTCGATAAGAGCGCGAGCTTATCGGTGAAACACAGGCAACCCTGCAATGCTTGTCCAACACCTGGCGATGGTAGGGTCAGTCGTTCGTGGGAGGGTGGGATGGATGGGGTCGAAAGAGGTTTTAAACCACTCGAGAGTCGACAAACGACATACAACAAGCCCGGCAGTTCGGTCGAGAGACCCTGGCACGTGCATTACCGCGGGAATAAGAGCCACATACCGCAGAATTGGCGTTGCTTTCGTAAAAAGAAAACTGCAGCTGATGGACGCCTTTTTGCCTCAAAGAGAGGCGAGAGGCAGTTTGGGTAGATTGCGGATTTGCGCCGCGCGATCGCGTCATCGCTCGCAAAGACGCCAACTGACAGTCTAATTGGATGTTTCCGGGGCCCCATTGGTTCGAGATCCGCATTTCTCCCGTCCTGGTGCGGGGGCAGTCCTGGTTGACTCTCACGATCCAGGGCTGTTTTGGGTCTTCTTTATTGTTGTTTTCGACATTCTGCATGGGGCGCGAGTAAGGTTACCGCGCGAGAAACGCTGAAATTGCGAAAGACGATGTATTATGACTACGAGGAGCACGCGCCACTGGTCGATTCAATGGTTCATCTGAGTCCCTGGTGTCGAGCAGTAGTGGTGACAGGCATCCTTTTTCTCTGACTGTCGAATCACAAGTGTTGTGTGACGATGATTCGTCTCTTCTTTCTCCCGCAAGCCCGTAAGAGGCGACCAACCCTGTTAATGCAACAGGATGTTGACTCGCTGTTATAGCTCTAAAGTTGTCTATTCCTTTCAGTCTCTCTCGTTAAAAACAGATACCATGACTGGTGTTCAGGGTATGGATTGTACCACTACAAAATGACAGATTTGAAGTCATCGTCTTGCAGAGATTACACAGCTTTCTCACGGATCAGTTGGCGAGAATGGCGACCATCTATGCAAAACATGGCTGTCAACGTAAGACCATCAACTGGTTCAACGTGATAGACACCCATGTCTGACGGAATCGGTCCATCTCGACGACGACCATCAACGGGATAATGTTGTCCGGTCTCTCTTGAACCGGCCTCTGACTCTGTTCGATCATGCACAGAACATGTTATGATAGCTTCAGGCCTGTGGGCTGCTATCCCGGGTCACGTGGCCCGCTTATACAAGGTGTTCCTTATATAAGATATACCTATAAACCCATATATCAGATGATACCGCTTGAAAGATAGCTTTCAATATAAATAAGCCTTTACCTACCTATCTCCGTAGGCCTGACGGTACGGTTCACCACAGAACATGATTGGGACGTTTCTTCACTATGCCGATTGATGGATTTTCATTCAAAGCGTACTGTCAATCTCCGTACTCGCATCCTCTTCTAATCAACAAACATGATGCTTTTGCGTCTCTGAACGAATGAAAATTCGTCAACAATTCATTGTTTACCATTGCCTCCAGGTAAGCAAGCAGTCAGCCTAAATTGGTGTCTCTACTGTGCTGACGCATAATTCGGCGATGAGTCTCTGCGGCGCAGCAGCGAGATGGAAGAAGGATCTACGCGGCATGACAAAGAGCCAATGATGTAATGACGCATTGGTACACCTTGTACGGCTGTTGCCAGAAACAAGATGCCTGCTTATCTGTCAGCTTACAACTGCTTGCGCAAGGTAAGATACAACTTCTACTCGGAAAGATATGTCGCCGTCAGCCTTCCACTACACCTCGTTTCGCAACCATGTCGGCCGCTTCGTCTACTGTCAATGAGAAATCGGTTGGAAGAGAAACCTACTTATGCACTAAATGCTCTCAGCTACCCATCGAAGAAACCCTCGACTCCATTTTCGAAAGCAGGGCATATGCTGCGTGGTCTCCCCTTCGAGACTCCTGCTTCAGAAGCAAGATCGCGGACGTCGGCAGCTACTATCGACATGCAACCGGTCTTGACTGTAGCTTCTGTCACATGCTGTCTGATTCGCGACTAATTCTGAATGGCTTCGCAGACTCCGGAGTCGATGAATTGTATGCCGTGGGTCTTCTGCAGCATCTGAGGGACGTCAACCGCTCCTTCTTCGACAACACTAATCCTTCGCGAGGAGATCGCCTGTCGATTCCCGCCTTGGCAAGCCACAAGACTCTCTATCTTCTACTCGTCGACTCTAGAAGCGACTTATCAAATCGACTGATTGGGCTAGAAGACCCAGCCGGCCGGGCAATGATGACCAGGGGACTTGAAAAAGGCTTCTTGGTTGTCCGCCGCGACGGTCATCGAGAGCCGAGCGTCTTTGCAGCGAGACGCGTCAGCCCTCAGTTTGAGGCGTCTCAAGCCGCGAAGTGGATGGAGACCTGCCGCTCTCATCACGACCCGGTCTGTTATCTGGACAGCAACATTACCGAGGGTTTGCGTCTTATTGACTGTCAGTCTCGCCAAGTCGTCCCTGCTCCCAAAATGACAGAGTACACAGCCCTCAGCTATGTATGGGGAGAGGTTGCAAGCGAAAGCATTTTGGCAACAGAGAGATCAACGTCCATGGCGGAACTTCCACGCGTCATTGAAGACGCAATCACCTTCACCAAGGCGATGGGCTTGCGATACCTCTGGGTAGACCGATACTGCATCGAGCAGGATTCATCTGTCAAACATGAGCAAATCCGGCAAATGGACAGCATATACGAAAACGCGCAGTTGACAATAATTGCCGCCGCCGGACAAGACCCAGGTTACGGCTTGCCAGGTATCAGCAGGCCGCGATGCATCCAGCAGACCGCCAAAATAGGTCGCTATACTCTCATCTCAACCATGAGACATCCGAGTCTGGAGATAAGCGCCACGAAATGGTCGACTCGGGCTTGGACCTACCAGGAAGCTGTTCTAAGCCGCCGCCGGCTGGTTTTCACGGATACACAAGTCTACTTTGAGTGCAAAACCATGAGCTGCCACGAAAGCCTTTCAGGTTGGATGGGTCTATCAAACACCATAGGCGACGAACAACTCCAGTCTTTGAGCCCACCGGGCCTGTTTGAATCCAGTAGCAGAACCTCTCTCGCTCTGGACCCAGACGCAGGCTTATCGGCCGCTCGCTTTTTTCATTTTCTAGGCAGGGTTGAACAGTACACGAGTCGACAATTGACTTACGAATCTGACTCCCTGAACGCGTTCGCCGGCGTCATGCGGAAGCTTGCAGGTCCCCAAGAATATCTCGACCAGATCGGGGGTATTCCATTCTATTTGTGGGATAATCTCACAGAGAGCCTGTTCACCCACGGGCTCACGTGGTACCACCCGCACGCAATGGACGACAACTCTATGTTTCCTATTGTTTCCCCGCGAAGACCCGCATTTCCTTCATGGTCTTGGGCCGGTTGGGCTGGAAGGGTTGCTTACCCTAACCTTTGGCCGGGTTCCCATGAGGTCATGGAGGGCCAAGTGGTTAAAGTTGTTCTAATGAAGCAGGATGGCACACGCGAATACCTTCACGCTCATTTTTTCGAGCGGGAGGAAGGCAGTGAAGTCACCACTTTCCCCCCCCCCTTCATCGAGATCAAAGCACCAAGACTACCGTCATGGGCCATTACATGGGATACGTCATGCTCGCCACCTCAACTCATGATATTGGGGCGACGAACGCAGATTCATTTGTCAGTCGAACACCCTACTGAGGTGGACTCGTTGAGCTGGTACGCCAGCAAGTGTCTTTTTTACGTCGGAGCTGGGTTCACTGGTCAGGTTATCTTGGTGTTTGAGTTGAGTGGCGAGATGATGTCAAGGGCCATATGGACCCGGGTTGGATTGATCCTCGTCAACGCCATTAGGAACGACTTTCTTCGTCGGTGGGCTACAGGAACGACAGCCACAAGGGTTAGACGCACAACGCCGCAAACGTCTGAATGGCAATCTACGGTTCAAGCGTACACGTACGAAGCTTTGATCGGATAGAATTCATTGGTTCGTTGTTCTTGAGGGCACGAAATGGAATTCGCTGACGAGTCCCTCCTATAGAGAGTGTCAAATTCATGATACCGTCGGTTACATGTAAGTCACAAGGATGTTTAGAGTATGAATACCAGCCAAAACGATGGGTACTGCTTTGAGAGAGCTTACTGGTAGCCGACTGGGTATGATTCACCGCGACTGCGAATATAGCAAGACGATTTTCATTCTGCCAAGAGAAACATACACACCATATTCGTGATTTAGGATCAGAAGACCAAGTTTGTCGTGACCTGCACTGGGACTGCCTCACATAGCAGCCAAGACGAAGTAATGCTGAGTATCTCGCATATCCACATGAATAGACCATAACGGTTAGGACCATGACATGACCAAGCAGTGCGTGTGGAGTCAGACTGTCAAGATAGCATCGCTAGCCATTTGTCTTGCTGTTGATCCCAAGTCGGAGTATTGCTCCTACGCCCATCTGAACATTCACAAGCCAGTTGTCAGCGAACTCCATCCTCAATACAACCTCGTCTCCATACCTCGTTCATCATCTAAACCCCAAAGGATATCGACCCCTCCAGCTAAACCTCAGGGGTCTGTCTCCGTTCCGCGATGACACTCCATCTACCCCGCCACGACCAATTGCGGAACTATTCCCGTAGCCGGACAATAAACTTGCGTATTCCCATGGGTCTCTCAGTCCGCCGGTTTCCACACCGCGCATGCTTTCTGGGTCGTGGCTCCAGAGATGTGCATAATGGGGTTTGATAGCACACAGGCAGCAGTCGAGTTAGCTCGGAAACGACTCCGTATTAGTCTCCATAAACCGTCCGACGCTGGTCATCCGGTTGCTGATTAGTATGCGCGTCAGGTCTGGAACCGGAAGGATTCGAATCCCAACACACAAACACCGGAGCCCAAAGGGCATTCATTGTACGAGGGGGAGGGTCCGATACTGCAGCATGCGGACCAGCCAACAGGAACCAAACAAGGTGATGTGTCGTGCTTGAACTCGCCACGCCGTGTTGCCATCCATCTCTTCTCTTGAAATCGACCCATACACGTCTGCCAAGCAGAGCAGAATCACCACACCGCTGTTTTTCCACACTTTTTTTCTAAACGGCATCTCTATTACTTTGTTTACATCATAACCTCGTTAGATATCTAGCGCGCTTCTTAAGCCCCAGGGCCTGCCGGTCTGTCTACGCAATACTTCATGCCGCCTTGGTGATGAACATGGACTGGGTGTTGCAGTAGGCCTTGAGCCCGCCGGCGCCGTACTCGTACCCGATACCGCTCTGCTTGTGACCGCCAAACGGCGCGTCGTACTGCAGCTCCAGGTGGGTGTTGATCCATACGTTGCCGGCCTTGAGCTTCTTGGCAATGGTCTGCGCCCTGTCGAGGTCCTTGGACCAGACGGACGCGCCGAGACCCATGAGGGTGTCGTTGGCGCGGCGGACGACGTCCTTTTCGTCGCTCCACTTGAGGACGGGGAACACGGGGCCTGTCGGACGAAGAGAAAGCGTTCCCGTCAGTTACAATATGCAGCCCTGCAAAAGAAGGAAAAACTCACCAAAGGGCTCCTCGACGACGATGCGCGAGTTGTCGGGCGGGTTGTCGACCATGGTGGGCGTGATGAAGTATCCCTTGCCGTTGGAGGCCGGGGCGGTGGAACCGGCGGCGAGCTTGTGCTGCTGCTCCTCAATGTCCCTGAGGAGGTCCTTGACGCGCTCGAACTGCATCTGGTTCTGCACGGGGCCGATCATGGTGCCCTCCTGCTGGCCGTCGCCGACGGGGAAGCTCTTGACGACGTTGGCCATCTCGGCGACGAGCTCGTCGTAGATGGACTCGTGAATGTAGATGCGCTTGATGGCGATGCAGACCTGCCGTGTGCGTGTTAGTTTTGCTGCACGAACTCGAAAGCTGTGGGTGGATGGAGAA
Organism: Colletotrichum lindemuthianum; assembly: GCA_001693025.2. Lineage (NCBI taxonomy): Eukaryota > Fungi > Ascomycota > Sordariomycetes > Glomerellales > Glomerellaceae > Colletotrichum > Colletotrichum lindemuthianum. Next base: position 314,073 of record MASP02000226.1, on the reverse strand, counting down.
ATAGATGTGTAGCTTGGCTGGGGGCGTACCTGTCCAGAGTTGTACAGAGCCAGAGTCACAATCTGTCCATCGTCAGCTTCGATACTCTCTCACGCTGCCGAGAGGAAACAGACCTTGGGCGCAACAGCCTTGATGTCGACGTCGGGAAGAACGATGGCAGCATCGTTGCCGCCGCTGTGATTTCACGCGAGTCAGTCAAGCTACCCTTCTGTTCGAGCTTGATTCCAATCATGTCCACTCACAGCTCCAGAGTGACGCGCTTCAACGTCTTCGCGCAGCTCTCCATGACGCGCTTGCCGGTGGCGGTCGAGCCGGTGAAGCTGACCTTGTCGACGCCGGGGTGGGAGGTCAGCCAGGGGCCGAGGTTGTCGTCGCCGCTCAGGGCCTGGAAGACGCCCGGGGGGAAGACCTGCTGCGCGAGCTCGGCGATCTTGAGGTCGCAGTAGGGCGTGAAGGGGCTGTTTGGTTTTCGAGTCGTGTTAGCTTGCGTCAAGGGATCCCGCCGAGACGGGAGCGGGAGCTGGAGCTTACGAAGGCTTCAGGATAAAGGCATTGCCGGTGATGAGCGCGGGAGCGATCTTGCCACTTGCTGGAGGACGTCAGCACACATCTCTGGTCGTTGGAGGATGATCGCCCCGTGTATCACGTACCGAGAAGGACGGGGACTGTTGAACCGTGTTAGCAGATAGTCCAACAACGTCAACCATGTCGACAAGACTCACAGTTCCAGGGCACGATGCCCACGGCCACACCGAGAGGGATATATCTGGTGATGACGCGGCGGTCCGGGTCGTCGCTGACAACCTCCTCCGGAAAGGGCAGCGTAGGCACGCCCCTAAAGTGCTTGATGGCTTCAGAGATTTCAAACTGAGCAAATCCCAGCTACGGAAGACGAAGAGACATCAGCATTACTCGTCAGAAGCGTCCGCGCACCAGCCAAAGAGACACACGCGCGCGGTTCACGTGCTCCCGTCCTCTCTCGCCGTGTATCAAACTCACAGGCTTTCCCTGCTCCTTGGTGAGCAGCAGCGCGAGCTCGTCGATGTTCTCCTCAATCAGGTCGCCGAGCTTCGCGACGGCCTTTTTGCGCTCCTCGTAGGGCGTCTCGGCCCAGGCCTCCTGCGCGGCCTTGGCGGCCTGCACGGCTCTGTCGACGTCCTCGGCGGTCGAGAGGGGCACCTCGGGGTTGGGCTCGAGGGTGGAAGGGTTCAGGCTATGCCTCGTCTTGGAGGTCGTCTCGAGCTTGCCGTCGACGATGTTGTAGAACTTGGTGAAGTCCAGCTTCGCCGAGGTGCCGTTGGCTGCCATGTTGGACGTATGGGCTGGAGGAGGATTCGGTGTAAGACCGTTGGCTGAGTGGACTCGTGGGAGGGGATTACGGCAAGCTACGTGACTCGACGGAGGATGGGAAAGGGGAGGAAAGTAAGTTTGACGGATGGTGTAGCAGGGTCTATGATCAGGTGAAAGTAGAGCAGAGACGGACGAGTAGAGGGAGGCAAGAAACAATATAGAGAGAGGGATGGGACAGGTAGCGTGCGCAAGATGGGTATCGCAGGAAGCCGACCCTACATCCATCGACATCGACATGGAGCTCTCTACCCCTCCTGCGCCTACATAGTACGGTTTGTACTTGTAAGGGGCTTTGCTGATGGTGACGGGTGCATCATGAACTAGTGGAAGGACGTGGAGATGGACTGGGGTTTCGTGGGCTGTTGCTGGGATTCCACGTCTCCAACCCAGGCCCCGTCGCCATCAACTCCACCGTCAGTGTCACGATGTCTGTAGACGATTGACATGGACTAACGGCAGAAATGGAGCCTCGTCCGCGGGAAGCGGGGCCCAAGACAGCAGAGTTACTCGTTTGGGCTTCACATGACCGAACAGCATACAGCGGACCCTTTCGTTACATTGGCTGTTTTACCGCACCAACGCAAAGTGGCTAGAGGTGAGACGGAGTAGAGGGTTGAAACGTGTTGGGCCCCATTTTCTTCACGAGATGAGGCGACAGATGGCATACGACGCTTAGTACGCAGTGGTAATGTAAAACCAAGGACGAAGTACTAGCTACGTAGTAAGCTAATCAATTAGTAGAACACATGCCACGACTGGCCAAGGCAACTTGTGCAGTAACAAAAGACCACGGAAGTCTTGAAGGATAGCCTGCATCACTCTGTTAGTGTGAGGTCTGTTCGGACATCATCACAGACTCTCTAGTATGCAGTAGCTCAAAAGGTGTGCGTCTGGTCGTGGGGGGAATACTCACACTACTAAGTATGTGAGAGAGAAAGATGATGAGACGAAGATGAACGTACGATTCGGCAGCGTGCCGCTTTCTACTCTCACATTTAGACTCACACTCACTTCTCGTTCAGCTGATCTTTTGTCTCTCTCATCTCATACGGCTCACGCTCACCCACACTCAATTTTCATCACGAGTGAACCTATAGAAAAGCTTCCCGGTGGTCGTCTGACTCGACCACCCCGCGAGCAGTGCTGCGCCAATCTGGATCGCTCGGCGGGCCCGTGTTTTAGACCCCGTCGTCCTCTCCATCTACCGCCTCAGTATCCGTACCGCACTACGTTATGTAGACTGCTGCAAGGTAGGTAGGTCATGCATACAGACTCGGCTCTTCGAGCCAAGGTTGACCCGACATCTCAGTGCCGGCATACGAAAGACCGATCGCGTGGCCACGTCGGCAATTGGCCCTGGCCGAATACGTTTGCCTGGATGGACGACCTGCCGAGGGTAGAAGGGGAATCCTTCCAAGGCAATTGGGAGCTCCATCTCATCGTCGCGGGATCCCACGCGTTTCGGGTTCGGCAAGTAGGTAGAGTGAAGTGGTATCCGTCCAATCTGTCGGGATCACTCTCAGCCTCGAACGGCTTCTAGCTATAATGACATGCATCCCTCGCAAACACTCTAGTCATTTGCCGGGTGAGGACACTCTTCGAGCGACTGAACGATTCTATGGCGACCATGATCATGGGCGGTGAGAGCAGCTTCAACCGCGCCGTCGTCTACTCTGAGCCTGGCACAACAAAGACTGAGCTCGTGGAGCTTCCGATTCCAAATCCCGGACCTGGAGAAGTCCTAATCCGGCTGTAAGAGGACACGATGTCTTATGAGTTCTCCAATTTGCTGATGATGCTCCGATGCAGACAATACACCGGCGTGTGCCACACCGACTATGGATTCTGCATGAATGCCTTTTCATCGTGTCCATTTCCAACACCCAAAGGTATGTCATAGAGTAGATACTTGCACGAGCGACTTGAATCTGACAAGAGACAGGGCAAGTCGGTGGTCACGAAGGTTAGCAAACCCACCCTGGGCAACCATTCCGAGTTGTCCAAGAGAGTCAACACGGCGTGACAATCAATTCACCTGCTTACCTTTGGCATCTGTCCAGGGGTCGGAGAAGTCATTGCGGCTGGCGTTGGCGTCACGTCGCCCGCCGTCGGATCCAGAGTAGGCATCAAGTACGCAGCCGACGCCTGCTTGAACTGCGGTACGTTCGTCTCGTGACTCGTCGGCACCCTCACTCCTCTTCTGACTGTCCGCCGCCAGACCGGTGTCTCCAGGGAGGCGAGTCCTCATGCTCGGACGTGAAGCTATCCGGTTACTTCACCCCGGGAACCTTTCAGCAGTACTGCCTGTCAGCGGCGCGATACGTCACACCCATACCCGACGAACTGGACTCCGCCGATGCCGCGCCGCTCATGTGCGGCGGCCTGACTGTCTACAGCGCACTCAAGCGCGCGCAGGCCAAGCACGGCGACTGGGTCATCGTCGCCGGCGCGGGTGGCGGGCTGGGCCACCTCGCCATCCAGTACGCCAACGTCATCGGCTGTCGGGTCCTGGCCATGGACTCCGGGGCCAAGGAGAAGTTCTGCCGGGACCTCGGGGCCCACGAGTTTGTCGACTTCACGGCGTACCCCTCGGAAGAGGCATTGACCGCGAAACTGAAGAGCATCACGGGCGGCGGAGCCAACATCGTGTTGATGTGCTCTTCCAACAAGAGGGCCTACGCGCAGGCGCCGAGGTGGCTCGGTTTCCGCGGGAGGTTGGCCTGCCTGGGCGTTCCCGAGTACAACAGCTTGGCTATCGCAGACGTCGAGCCGTTGCTTGTCGATGAGCTGACCATCTTTGGTGCGAATTCCCACGGTTGCTTCTTCTTGTTGACTATACTGCGAGAGTGAGTGAATTGCATCGACTGACGCGATCCGCAGGCGTCAAAACAGGCAATCGTCTCGAAGCCAAGGAATGCCTCGACATCGCAGCACGCGGCAAGGTCAAAACACACTTCCAGCTCCGGCGAATGCGAAGTTTAACCAACGTGAGCCGAATCCGAGCACACAAGAAGCATGAGACGGTTCTTCCATGAGATGATGCTGACGTGGTTGATAATTTTAGATATTTACAGAGATGGAGTCGGGCCAGATTCAGGGTCGTGTAGTCATAGATTTGAAGTAGATAACTTCATGCACATAATTTTCAGAATACTTCTCATCGTCAACCACAGCTCGCTCGAGCTTGTGGGTTTCTTCTGCGTGAACTTGCGTGTGGAGGATGAAATATTACGTCCAGTGAAGACTCGCGTCGAGACGAAGCCAACAGAGCGGCCGGCAAAGGAGAGGCAACGTGGCTGGCCAGAACCAGCCCTCAAGCAAACGCAAGCAAAAGCTTTTCATAGCCAGGGGGCTGTGTTGTCGCGTGTACCATACCAGACGTGACCAAATCAGACGTCGTCCCCCAAGAAGGAAGTTCTCGTCTAATAGAGTTCGGCTGATGCGCAGGCTGAGATGCCACGCCGGCTTCTGACTTCGGCATCCCGCACCGCCATCACGCGCCGCTGATCAACCTGACCCCATGCGGGGTAGATACGGGGAAGGCGTTGAAAGGATCTAGATCGTCTTCGGGTGTCGAGATCCGGGGCACCGGAGAAGCTCAAAGTCAGAGACGACCAGTGGCCGAGAGATCTTCAGACTCTCCCCTTTCTCCACATCCTCCTCCCGGGGACCCCACGATTTACCCCAGATAAGTCGAGTCATGGAGAAAAGATGCTTCTGAGTCGACCAGCGGATGGTGGGATACGCAGGGATCTTGTCCAGCAGCTCTCCATGAAAGTGGCACGAGGCGAGCGCAGTCGATTGGAACGATCCAAGACGACAAGCAGGTTTACACGTTTCTAGGCCAATATCGCGACGGATGCCTTCGAGAAAAAAGATAAGAAGCAGAACTTCTGACTCGACTCGTAACCGGATAGATAGTCTGGGCTGGAAGGGACTCAATAATGTTCTGACACGACGTCCAAGATCCATCTCGTCAACTGCCAAGTTTGCTCGTCGATGGTCGCCGTTGGCCACCCGAGGGACGACGATACGCTTCTGGTGCATGCGCTGCAACGTAACAAGCTTGCCTGTCGCCATCCTGCGGTGATCATAAGGTGTGTTGTTGATGCGATAACGATTTCCAAGGGGGAGGAGGCGGTATTGGACGCATGCAAAAAGAGCCTATTTCGCCCTACCGAACCAACATCGTCGTCAGCAGATTCGATCACGGTTGGTACCAGCCATCATGGAGTACGTTCAGATTACCCAAGTCTATGGCCTATTCTTTGGAGCCGGTGTAATGCTCCATATCTTTGTTTTCCGTGTCGGAGAATGGGACATTTCGACAACCAAGTTGATCAGGAACTTCACCGTCGGCACGGGACTGCTCGCCGCCCTGCTGGTCCAGTTTCTACCAGAGAGGTTTCCAACGGCGTTGGCTGCTCTAAAGACATCATTCTCGCTGGTGGTGATGCTTATTCTGGGAATATACACCAGTCTGGCAGTTTACAGAGCAGCCTTCCACCGCCTCAACTCCTTCAACGGACCATGGCTCGCGCGAATGACGAACCTGTACATCACCTCCCGGGCACTAAAGAAGCTTCACCTGTACTCCGAGGTCCAGGAACTTCACGCCAAATACGGAGACATTGTTCGAATTGGTAAGACGCAGAGGTAAATCTTTAGTTGCGGTCCACGTGCTAACGGTAGGGATTGTTCGAGGCCCCACGGAGCTGTCCATCAACAACCCCAGAGCCATCATGCCAATCCACTCGAACCGCTCGCCCTGCACCAAGGGGCCGTGGTACGGCGTGCTTCACCCCATCTACTCCCTGCAGCTGGTGAGGGACAAGCAAGAGCATGCTCAGCGGCGCAAGGCCTGGGATCGAGGCTTCGCTTCCAGAGGTGGGCGATGATGTTCTGGCGCGGTCACGAGGCATGTGTTGAAGTCGGGTCTACTAACATCAAGTCCAGCCCTCAGAGACTACGAATATCGGGTCGCCAGCTATACGGATCAGCTGCTGTCCCAGATCGAGTCTCACAAGAACAAACCATTCAATATTGCAGACTGGTTCAACTTTTATAGCTTCGACGTCATGGGCGACTTGGCCTTTGGCAAGACTTTTGGTATGCTCAAGAAAGGTATCAAGCACTACTTCATGACCTCGCTGCACCAAGACATGCAGGCCATCGGGTCGTTCAGCCACATGCTGTGGTTGTTCCCCATCTTCAAGAACACGCCGGTCCTGAATGCCGACAACAAGAGGTTCTGGAAGTTCGTCACGGCCCAGGTCGACGAAAGGATCAAGGTATGACAACGACAGGACATTTGCGATCAAACGGGAGTCGACACAGCAACTGATGAACCGTTCAGAACCCCCCGGACCGCCCCGACGTGTTCTCATGGGTCCTGGAAGACTACCAGGCCCTCAAGAAGCCGACGCGGCAAGACACCCTCAACCTTTACGGCGACGCATACCTCATCATCGTGGCCGGAAGGTAAGAAGCCCCACCCCCAAATCATCCTCCGTGAAGTCGAAAATAGCTTCCGCTGCTGACTGATACATCGCATCCGCCAAAAACCAGCGACACGACGGCAGCATCGCTCACTTGCTTATTCTTCGAGCTAGCGCAGAAGCCCGACATCTACCGGCGACTACGGGAGGAGGTCGACGGCTACTTTGCGGAGAACCCGGACCCGGAGCACGCCGCGCTGTCCAAGCTGCCGTACCTGCAGGCGTGCGTCGACGAGGCCCTGCGACTTCACCCGCCGGTACCGTCGGGCGTGCAGAGGATGACGCCCGCCGAGGGGATCGACGTCGACGGAACTTTTATCCCGGGGAACACCATCGTCCAGGTTCCTACGTACACCATGTTCCGCGGTAGGTCTCAGTTGCGTCCGTCGTTTGCGTATGGGTGTCGCGATGTGTGTGTGTGTGTGAGTGTGAGTGAGTGTGAGTGAGTGTGTGTGAAGAGAGAGAGAGACTTGCGTGCCGTGTTCATTGTCTCAAGCACGGCCGTGGCTGTACCCGAGCCAGAGAATGTCGCTGACGGCGTGGGATTGGCCAGACGAACGACTGTTTCCGTCCGCCAACGAGTTCATCCCAGAGCGATGGACCAATCGACCCGATCTCGCCAGGGAACCGGCGGCCTTTGTGCCGTTTGGGACGGGTCAGTACTTGTCTAGTCCCCACCCTCCCCGTCTGAAGAGAATGCCCTCGCTGCTGGAGACGAGGTTGTCGTTGGACGAATTCAAAGATGGCTGACAGTCTCTCCGCAGGCAAGTATTCGTGCGTGGGTAAACAGCTGGGTTTGATGGAGATTCGATACTGCGCCAGCCAAATCGTTCACCGGTATGACGTGGCGTTCGCCCCTGGCCAGTCGGCAGAGGCCTTTGTCCAGGGCAAGAAAGATGGCTTCACGTTGTCGCTGCCGGAGTTGGAAGTGATTTTCAAGCAGAGGGAGGATGCGGCACGAGCTCCGTGAGGTGTCTGAAGTGCAACATTTGAGAGTAATGGCTGGTCGTGGGACGTATCTGTGTATCTGTTTGGGCTAAAAGTGCATCAACTCGAACATGGAAGAATGTATACGGTCTCCGAATGACATATATCTGAATATCATCTGAACAAGAGGACCTGATGCTTGGCAGATGCCTGATACCTGAGCAGCTGAACTCGGCACCAAAAGAAAGATTGGTCGGGCATTTAGAAACGTTATACTTGTGTGGCTACGTGAGCGGCACATGTTGCAGGGGTCGTGGCGATCTCTAGTCGTTGATGGGAATTTCAGAGTCGTGACACGAGAAAGGTTATTGGGAGACCAGAGCATTGGGTTACACGAACTAACTGTGCCATGACCACTTGCATGCTCGTCTCTACCCTCAGTGGAATGTACTGCATCATGGCATAGAGTAACATGTCGTATGTGTACTTTGACGGGAGACCAAGACGATTTGCAGCAACCAAGACATTTCAAGACCATTTGAGCCTTGCTGCCCTCCTCGCTGCCCTTGCTCGTCTTTGTTTCTTCACAGATTTTAATTTGCCACAGCTCCGGGGCTAATTCCCACATAGGCTGGAGCGTCCAGTCTAACCAGCACAATTACCGGGATTATCTGTGAGCTACGCCAAAGCCACGCGAGACCATGGACATAAGGTTCGCGCCAGCTGTTACTTGACAGGGAGCCCTGGCTGGATCCTGACTGGGATGATGCTATTTGGCAGAGGCGAATACTGCTGGTATGCCCAGGCAAGGGTGGAAGAAACGGACCAGGTCGACATACAATCTGGGCAAAATCTCGCAGTAGCCAAACACATTCACCAAGCAAATTATTCAGTGCTTTACTTGGTATATAACAAGTGCTAGACACCATGTAAAAGCCTAGGATTGTCTTGCTTTAACCACACACCCATCTGCCAAGGTTGTCCCGTCGTCTCATGTCGTCCCGTCTGCTTGCCAGTGCTAAACCAAGTCTGTGGTGCATACTACGTATGATGTATCCATGGCCAGAGTAGGATCCATACGATTACTCGTTGTTCCTCTTCGTCTGCCGGATTTGCAGCTGACGAACCTTAAGCCCCTCACTCACACGTTCCCTCACTCCCTCCTTCACTCTCACTCTCTCACTCTCTCACTCTCTCACTCTCTCACTCTCTCACTCTCTTACTCTCTTACTCGCTCCTTCTCGGATAATGCCCAACCGCTTGCCCCATGCTCAAAAGCTCTGCATAGGTAGTCGCACCGGAATGTCCCGTGAAAGATGTCGGTCTCGGCTGGAAAACTAGTTTGCCCGCTTTAGCCAAGGAACCTAACTCAAGCTTCTTCGATACCTTTGCCTTCCAATTTGTCTTCCTTCAACCCAGTTTCAACGCTGGGATAGCCCACTCGATCCACTGCTGCACATCTGTCGACGACAACCCTACCTACTCGACATTACCGCGTGGCTACACTACACTACGTAGTCGATGTCACCCGGGCAACTTTGTTCATCCTGCTGACATATCCATCTCATCTCGTTCAACGCTGCGTGTCCGCATTCGACTTCGAACATAGCATACCCAAAGGCTTGGGCAGAGTCTGGCGGAACAACATCAACAACAACAACAGCAGCAGCAGCAGCAGCAACATCTCAAGCATCCATAACCAGCACTACCGGTACTCTCTTCCTCGGTCCCCTCCGCCAGTTGACCCAAGCAACGACAAAGACCCCGCGCCTTTGCGCGCGCGCGCCTCTCTTCTCCCTCTGACCAACCCGGGAGCATGGCGTCCAACGGACCAAACGATGCCCCTACCTCCTCGACAGCAACATCTGGCGAAGGTCCTCCGGCCAAGGTGCCGTCGGAGAAGGAGATCGCCCGCAAGCTGCGGAAGCGCGAACTCGATCGCAGGGCCCAGAGGACCGCCCGCGAGCGAACCCGCAACCGCATCGCCGAGCTCGAGGCCCAGGTCACGGAGCTCAGAAAGGACGATTCGACGCGCCTCTCGGCCTGCATGGAGCAGCTGGCCACCGTCAGCAAGGAACGAGACCGACTCGCCGACACCCTGAAGGTCATCGAGCAGACCATCCAAGATAACGTCCAGCCGAGTGCTCCGCGTCCCGCCGGCAAGCGCTCCGTTGCGTCGACGACGTTGACATCCCTGTCCGACCCCCGGGATGCTGCGTCATCGTCGTCGGCCACGTTACTCACCTACCCACCGGGACACACCGCACCTGCCCACGCCATGGGTGCTCCCGAACCCCTCTCCGCCGTCCACTTCCACGGCTTCCACGGGTTCCACAGTCACGGACACGTCATCGGCGGCGTGCCGAACGGCATGTCGACGTCCAGCGTGCACGCGCCAAGCTCCACATCCGAAAGCCAGGACCTCGGCGAGGACGTGGACGTGGACGTGGACGTGGACGTGGAGGACGACGACGACGACGACGACGACTGTCTCGAGGGCCACGACGACCCCAGCGTCATCGTCCCACCGCCCGAGGTGCCGTGCGACTGCCTCGCTGTCCGGACCCCGACCGGCCCCGCTCCGCCGAGAGTCAACGTCTGGCGGGCCGTCAACCAGGTCTTGGCGAAGCGGACGAGGATATCCAAGGAGTGGCACGCGGCCGAGGATGCCACCGACGAAGACATCCCCGTGAGGGTACTGCTGGAAGGTTGGGACGCCGTCGCGAGGTCGAGGCCGCTGTCGAAACTCTGGAGGAAGCTGCGCCGCGTCGACGAGCTGTGTTTTCACTCGTCCCCAAAGACGGAGCGGTTGGCCATCCTGCGAACGATGCATCTTTTGCTGCAATATCACTCCGATCCCACGCCACATCGCTACGCCAAACTGCCGACGTGGTATCTCAAAAGGTCTGTCGTGTCGAGATACGTGTCGCTGTCACGGCCCGGACGAAGCACGTTACTGACCATCACCAGACCCTCGCAAGCCATGCCGCATTCCTACGCCATTGACTTCTTCGTCTGGTGAGTCACCAAACCGCCACACCGACGAGCAACATCAGAAATCATGCCCACTGACGGTTTCCATACAGGCCCGGCGTGCGGGAGCGTTTCGTCTTCGGGCAGCATCACTACTGCAACAACCAGTTCTGGGAGCTCTTCGGCCCCAACTTCCACATCCTCTGGCCGTACGAGTTCCGCGACGCGTATAAGAAGAGCCTCGTGACGGGCCGGTACCAAATCTCCCCCATGTTCGAGCAGCGGATATCCGACATCAACTCGTGGACCATGGGCATCGACTTCTTCACCCGCTTCCCCGAGCTCATCGCCGACATCCCGGCCTTCCACTCCATCTCCCAGTCCCTGACGCCGACCGTCGCCGCCGCCGCCGCCGTCACCTCGCCTCTGCTGCCGCAGCAGGCGTCGCTGTCGCAGCTTAAGCAGCGGGACGAGAACCGGCGGATGCTGGACCAGCACGAGCACGAGCACCACGACGCCGCCGCCGCCGGGGAGCGGGATTCCGGTGACGTTGTCGAGTGCTCTCAGCACATGCAGGTGTACCCTCACGACATGTACAGCATGGCTGCGCCGGGCTTTTTGGAGGAGTATATTCCGCAAGTATATGATACCACGATCGCCACGGCGACGTACGGGCCTTTGCAAGGATACTTTTGATTTTTTTTTGTATCGAAACGTCGAAGGCCACGGCACGTTGACGGAACTGCGGACGTCGACTTTGCAAATCACCGCGATCACAGTTTTCGATGGAGCTTTGCGCACAACTTTAAAGACGAGCCTCGATGGCGCGTAAAACCGAGACATGAACGACAAGACTCTTGAGCGTGTGAGCTCGTCTCGACGAGGCTGAGGAATCCCACCGCCGTCAAAAGCTAAGAATATCAGGTTCCTGGGTCTTCACAACAGGATTTGGAAGCCGTCACGAGAATCTTCCTACGGACCAAATGGTACGAATTCAGTAGCAGAAAGTGCGAATTACGAGATTGATCGTCTGTGAGGGGTCGCCTGCTTCAAGGACGACCGACACCTTGCTCTTTGATCGCCCGCATACGACGCGGGATAAGATCTGCAATGAAAACTCTTAATACCCATCCGAGTCACCGTGTCACCCCTGGACATACAAAAGAAATAGATGTTAAATGCAAGAGTGGCGTGGCTTGGAAAAAGACATGAAGCCACCGAGTCATGGACTACCAAAGGTGCTGTCACGTGACCGTAAATGGCACGGCCCCACATTAGGTCAGCATGGCATATGGGAGGCTCCTCTGAGCCACGATGGGTAGGTAGTCTAGGCTCTACCCGATACACACACACTTGACCAGTTGACCATCACCAGATTGAGGGTGTTCAGCCCAGAGGCAGTTCCCTCTCTTTGTGACATTCAGCAGATGACTTCACATCACAGGTGTCACGGTCACTGAGCGGGAGAAGACGGTGAATACCAGATTCTTCACTTGCGCGGCTTTCGGGGTAGGATGAATGGGGAGTCATCGTGAAGCAATCAACTTCACGACGGGCGATGTCGTACTGGGGGAGGATAAAGGGTAGATGGACAGAAAAGGGATCGAATCACACCTTCGTGACGTTCGTGAGAGGCATAAGCTTAGAAGCTTAGTATATTTGAGTCACGCCAGGAAGATTCTCGGCGTTTGAGCTATAGCTCGACAGCAACGAGGTGCTGTAGTCAAGAAAAGAACGTCGAAAGACGCTGATTGATCAGCTACTCTATTTGCCTTCGCGGTGCACATTGGTGACATGACTAGCTTGACTGTTTCTACCCCAACTCCAATCAAACCTACCTAGTGTCCATCCAGGTAAGAAGATCGGCGTCGGAACTCGGTGTGTCCCGAAATAGGTAATCCAACTCGGAAATCCATTGAAGCATAAAGCCAAGACGTCAACTCGCGAAGTGGTGAGACTGTCCAGACTATTGGCTGGTGGCCAAGCAAACGCATCAATAGATTGGCCCCCTGTCATAAAGTAACTGGATCAATTCAGTCAATCGCCAGAGCATTTGTACTTTGTCAGCTTCGTTGACGTGAGCGAGTTAAACCTGGCCCTTTTTTGCGTAGCTCGTGTCGCGCCTGGCCCGGTTGGGTTGTGATTCTACAATCATTTCGGTCCAAGCACACCTTGTTTCTGATGAATTCATGTCTGATGAGATCATGTTTGAAAACGGACTCGACAATCACTGCAACTCGAAGAATAGAGGCTGGCTTGGTTGTATTAGACTTTGGAAGCAATGGCCACCGTCTGGTTGCACGTCAACAGAGGTTATTGCTGGCTACACCCAAGAAGCTTACAAACGCTTGACAACAAACCCTACATCTAACGTATGGGCATCGGCTTCTTGAATCACACCTGTCCATCACATATAGACGTCCAGCAAGATTGATTTCCTCCATAGCTTGATGGTTCAAGTCATGTTGCATACCAGGTCCCGATCTCTTCGCAGAACCAACCCCAACGCGTGGCATGCCGGGTTGGGTGTGCTTACAGATTAAGTCTCTCCATTCTCCAAGGCGCGTCATCCAAGCACGGGGAATCGGTATTCAGAGATCCGGCGGATCTGAAGCTCCACTCGGGCCGTCGATGGAGCCCGAGGAGCGACAGGCGGAGTCAACAAAACGAATGTCGAACCAGACGGCTGCCAAATCCAGGCGTGATCGAGTCATTTCTAGCTGTCACCAAAGGATAATTAGCAAGCAGTTTGTTTCCTGTATATTATACTTACGCAGCTGCCCATTTCCGCATATCCGGTCGTCTTCGGGCTACTACCATGAACTACAAGCCTGGTTCGTGAGGCGTGGGTATGGCCCTCATGATATCCGCGCGCGTCTTTTCAACACGGCATGCTGAAGGCTTTTTCTGTTGTAATCAATTTATTCTACAGTTTGACCCCGAAATGTGACCCGTGGCCGGGCGACTCCGATTTGGTTTTGGTTTTGGTGGGGCGAGGTTATCTCTATTGACGTCTTTGACAATGCGACGATTTCAAGTCAGGTCGGAGCGTAAAGGTCATCGTCTTTGAAGCCAGCCGCCGTTGATCTCGAGACCAACTCCGCGTTGATTTCGAGACCAACTCCGTCCCACACACGTTGTCCGTCTCGCTCTTCTTGGCCCTAGCATATCTCTATTATAGTCCCCCTGAGACAAGGAGCCGAAAAAGCGGACCGCCAACCAGGCCCCAAATCGGTAACGGACGAAAGACCTGCCCCAGGAGGGTTCTGGAGACCAAATAATGAGTTAATGTTCCGTACGCTCCGCTAGTTCAATTATTCTATATCAGGACCAGCTTGGCGTGACAGGTCCACCAACCCGGCGTCGGTAGACCAAAGCCTATGCCCCGCATTTGAGGCTTCGCTATCACGAGCATGGAGCTGTATTACCGTGGACGCATGATGCTATGGTCTTGGAATAAGAGGCTGTGATCGTGGAGGGGAGGCTATGGTCTTGGAACAGAAACTGGAATTGGGAGTCGGCAGTCCAAGGCGGTTGAGTCTCATTTGGCATCCTTCAGCTACTAGTCTCGAATATATAACTACCGTCAAAGCGCGGTATCCGTCCAAGATCCTCATCACTCAGTATCAGCACGCTCACCATCGTCTTCATTCATTCTTTCTGGAGAATTGCCACCGTTGCATTCGTTGTATCTTCTACTTCCGCTCCTTTTCTCCACGAGGCCGAGCCACCATACCTGGACCCCCTTTTCAGTCCTTTTGCCTACTTGGTAGCCCACAAGATGCGCTCCGTCTCTCTTCTTGCGGCCCTCGCGGCCTCTTGCGTCCCCAGTGCGATGGCGACGCCCCTTCCCCAGTCTAGCGGCGTCGAGTCGTGCAAGGCTGAGGACTTGACTGCCGATACCTGGAACAAGCTCAAGATGGACACTTGGGTGTCCAGGATCGCCGATAACGTGACAGACACGGCTGGGGATACCCTCCAGGCTCTAGCAGCTAGCCAAGGAGCTCCCAACTTCTTCTGGTGAGTGATGCCGTTCTCCATCGTGACATGTGTGTGATGCGAGTCGACGATGCTCACACGACAAACTCACAGCGGTCTCGACTCTTTCTGCAACGCCGGTCAGCCTTGCATCCCTGTCCAGCTTCCCGCTTGGTACGCTTCTCACATATCCCATCCTCAGTCCGCGAGCGGACATGCTCCCCGGGAAGACCAACTGACAACTCTCCAGGTACGCTTTGGTCGCCATCCAGAACTGGAACAACTACATGAACTCCATCAACACCGCCGTCACATTCGCGTCGAGCATCATCTCCCTCGTCCTGCCCGAAATCGTCGCCGACTTCTTCCCCGAGCCGCAAGACAACGTCACCCCCATCAAGCATGTCATCCGCATGTTCACCACCGTCCTCGGCATCGTGCCCCTGACCGGCGCCGTCAGCGCCTCCCAGTCCACAGTGTCAGGCGGCCTCAAGTTCCTCTCCGCCTCCCTGGTGACGCCCAGCGGCGAGAACGAGTTCCTCACCTGGTCGAGGGTCAGCAGCTCCATGGCCACCGTCGTCCAGGCCTACCAGCGCGCCGTCTCCGACTCTGTCAAAACGACGCTCGAGGCGCCCATCCTGCAGATCCAGGGCGGCATCTCCACCGCGCTGCACGGGGGCCAGTTCCTCGGCGCGCACCAGAACGTCACGCAGGACGAGCTCTCGGACAGGGTCATCGACACCTTCAAGATCCGCGCCGCGGCGCTCGCGCTGCAGGCGCAGCGGGTTTTCATCTACCGCGCCAGCGGCATCTCCGACGGCTGCAAGGGGCGCGCCGAGCAGTCGGCGCAGATGTGCATCCAGGGCGAGGAGTTCGCGACGAGTTACGGCGTGCTCCGCCTCGACAGCGACGAGAACGGCGATCCGCAGAACCACGCCATCGACCTGCTCGTGAGCAAGTACGGCATGACCAGGGAGGAGATCATCCTCGGGTCGACAAAGTGCTTCGACGACAATGGCAAGCAGCAGCTCGTGGACGGCTTCGACGACGACGCGCTCCCGCTGGACCCCAAGGCCCCGTGCCTCTTCATGCTGCCTGTCTGCGATGTGCGGATGCTCTCCACGGGTGTCACGGAGCCCAAGGGCAACGGCTTCAGGGCGATTTGCGAGCCTCAGGGTGTGACGCTGTAGATGGCCCGGCGGCTGGTTCGCCGAGCTGGACAGTTTGGTTCTATGATTTTCGGATATCAGGACGTTGATGTGAGCCAAGTTGGGTAAACAGATGTCTGTTATGTTGATACTTATACCTTGAGAAGCTTGCAAATGATTACATCACATTTGTTGAATGCCTCTCGAGAACTACCCTTGTCACAACTTCACCCAGAAGTTCTTTCTTCAGCTTCCAGTGTCGACGTCAGCGAAGGATGCACGTTGTTGGTTATCGAACCACTTGGTGGAATTAACACACGAAGACAATTGGCCCTCAAAACGAATCTCAATTACGTTGTGAGAAGCTTCCCTGTCTGAGCTACTATAAAGCATCATCTTGGCAGCATTCCTGGCTAGACGAAGAACGTACATCCCGTCGCATCTCCTCCTAGACACCGCAACAAGCAGCCTATCGGGGATGGCTCGGATTCCTTGCAGGTTCGGGAGGATAACCTCCGTTCCAGGGATCGTCTCGGACCTCCAACTGACTACTGTGAGTAGGTTAGATCAAACTTGCAAGTAAGGCGAGTGGGTCATCGTAAGGTCAGTACTCAGTCTGGAGAGGCAGGGCGACAGCTACCGACACCACTAAGGCCATGAAGAAGGTAATGATCTTCATCTTCTGGTGCAAATGTCAGTCTCTTTTGACACAATTACATCTTAAAGACTGACTCTGTACTGAGTGCCGGTTGAACTATGCTTATGATAATGAAGGTGATTAGGCTCAAATGGAGTAGCTGCGAGTAAAAGCGGCAGTGATGAGACGACTGAAGGGCTGGCATTCATCGGCTCGAGGGAAGGGTTTACCTTTAATATATCTGTCGGCAACGTAATGGCCACCTGTCAGGAATCACGCGCTCGAACGGTAGGTAGTATCAGGAGGAATACTACGCTCGAGAGGTAGCGTTCTGTGTCAGGAATCACGCGCTCGAGAGGTAGAGTTTGCACCAGTTAAACATTTAATAAGCGGCTTTCGAGTCAGACTCCAAGCTAATGGCACTGCATGCGAGATCTTGGCTATGGTGAAGCTAGACGGGCTGGTATCGTCACGGGGTGAATACTCCACACTTTGAAGCATTGCTAGTTGCGATGACTCTCTCGATTATTGGCTTGGTAGCTGGTCTGAGCCAGCACGCGTGGCTGTGAATTCGGACTTTGAATTCGGTCAAGCTCGATCACGGAACCGGCACTTGAACCAGAGAGAGTCAGCCTCGCTTCATTCGCTTGATGCTGGGGCCTGGTTCAAGTGTTTCTTCATACATGTCACCGATGAGAAAGGTGTGAGAAACGGCTTGGAGTAGAAAGCTCTATTCTGGCCAAAGTTGATGTATACGTTTGGTGTAGTGGTATCCGTAGTACTCCGCATGCGCCTCACGATGCTTTGCTTGGGCCCAACACCGCAATCAACTTCTTGTAGTGGAACACATCCAGGGCAAACACTCCGCGTCTGGGCCACAGTCTATTCGTGACTGAGTTCTATTCGTGACTGAGTGAGGGTGTCTAGGCCCGTTTATGAGGATGCGCCCATCTTATCTACCAGGAGAAGGGAAGTTGTGGCAGCAGGGCTCGTCTCGTGTCTTTATTTCCACACTAGAAAACCTCATTTCTTCCAAAAATTCATCTTTTCTTTCCGTCAGTTGAGCTGTGTGGAAAGTACAATCAGATTACGCTGACTACAAGATATAAATGAATGAAAACTGCGAAACTCGATGAGATGATGTTTATTCTAAATGCGTTCCACTCATGAAGCCGCAGCATCTTATAGACAGACTGTCGTCTTCAGATGTCGGCATCGTGGCACTCTGAACAACACAATTTCTTAGCCCTGGCTATGCCCAGGCTTTATCTCCGTCTCGCGCTCTGAAAGCTGGAACTCGCTGTTGTTATTTTGATGAGATATGCCAGCGGTCCTTCGCTCGCTTGCTGGCCGTCCAAGGACTGCACACTTGACTTTGGACTCAGCAGCACCTCCGTTACAGCTGGGGCCATTGGATGGAGGAATAGCTTCTTCTAGTGGATTGCACCCGAGAAGCGAGCGCATAGTTTCATTGTGATGTAGCTGTAGACAATAGCTGCGCATCATATTGACCCTAATGAAGTGGTTAGTGAAAGTTCATCGACAATCGTGCGCCTCATGCTATACGACGTTTCAGCAAGCCTGGCGTTTCGAAGTCACTCGTACAGTAGTTTGATCAGATCAAATCCGCTGCTACACGAACAGCTGTAGCTAAGCTCGTTTCAATGACACAGCGAACAGTCCACATTGTTCTGTTAATCAAGTCTCCTTAGTCTCCCCTTTACTGATTTCCGCCCAAGTGATAGACTGCTTTCATGGCCTCTTCAAATGTAGCCCACGTGTCAGGATCGTGCTCCCTTGGAAAACAGTTGAAATACGACATCACGTTCTCATAGGAGTCAGTTTCGCGTTTCCGGTCCACTTCCGGGTTGTTGGTGGCAAGATGACTCTCCACGTCCTTCAACAGTTGGCTCTTCCAGACACTCGACCCCGAGCGAAGCAACCTCTTTACAGATCGACTAGCAATCGTTTCATATATAAATGTAGACGTCGTGAAGCTCTCATGACCAGCAACCTGAAGCCCCTGCGCCAACCTGAATCGGAATATCTCCGACGGTGGCCGACCGTGCTTGCCGAGGTGCGACAGCACCCGGTGATAGAGTTGAAAGGCGTCGATGGAGTAGTCGGCCAGCAGGCCGTCCTCGTCGTCAAATTCTGTCAGCCCGAGCAGCCCATAAACCCTGTCCCGGGGATCTGTGCACTGGTAATCTTTACAAAAGGCCAAGAGGCGGTTGAGCGTCGGTCGAGCCCCAAAGTCCGGCTCGCGGTCCGTGAAGGAGGGTTTCTTCGAATCGATCAGCCACGATCTCCGGAGTTTCGACAGTTCTCTGCAGCTGTCGACGTGCCTGCTGATGCTGTGGTGCGATTCCTGCTTTGACAGGTGCTTGAAACCGAGGTTCGTCGTTTTCGATATTCCAAAAGGGGAGAACTGCTGCAGCGAAGGCCATGAAATCGCGTGCGACCCGCACATTATGTAGAGTTCCCTCGCCAGGGTGAATTCCTGCACGATCCATATCCGAGACCAGTAAGGCCGCGATACCAGCCACCTGGCGTCTTCGAAAGCGAACCGTCGTTTCGAGTTGCGCAGGAATTCGCTCCTGTTGTTCCGGGGTGTGTGCTTGAGATCTTTCAAGTAGTCGAAGAGTGCCGGCAGACTCTCTTGGGACTCTGGCTCCCCGATCCAAGCAATGACGAAGCTGGCAGCCGAGAAGATGTCCTTCATGAGGTTGACCTGTTGACCTCGCTCCAAGTCGTTGTCTTGGTCGATACATATGGCGTCGATCCAGAATAACTGAGGCATTTTGTCCTTGGAGTTTCGCTGCTCGGAAAGCGAACTGTCAGGGCTGTTTACTGTTTCAAGTAGATATTGAAGAGCACTCCAAAGGTTCTCGCGAACTTGCAACCGTTGGCCATTCACAGTTATGCAATGTGATGGACCTGGGGCGCCCCAGACGTATGAAAGCCCCACGAAAGGCGGTGCATCGTCCAGTGCGTGGTTTGACAAAGCACATCGTATCGAGCCATCGTCGTCTTCCGAGATGAGTCTGAGTAGACGAGTGGACTTCCTTTCTGGGTCGAGCGCTGGGTATAAACCGTCTTTTGAGGGCATATCACCGGCTGAGGCATCGGACATCGTGTTGTAGGATATGCGTTGGACGTCACGCTCACCAAAAGTGGGATGCTGGAAGAGAGAGAGGGTTAACAATCAATGAAAATGCTACACAGGCTGAAATCTGCAGCCATCGTGGCACATTTATGCACGCTAGTGGATATAAAGGGTCTCAACACCAATCGATTACTTCTGATGATGACGTAGCCATGTAGCTGATGTTCTGGCGATATCGTCTGTTTGATTATGAGCTCCGCGTAAAACCATCTGGCAGCCGAACAGAAACTATCAACTCATCGCCCAAAAGATACAGCCAACTCTCCAGCCACCAATGATCAAGCAAGATATACCTAAGAGGCATTCCAGTAAGTCAAGTCAACCCACGAAGTGTATCCCGGGAGAATCGCGTCAATGGTGACCGGGGCCGACAGCTTCTTGGCCCAGCCAACCCTCGTCCCGCTCGCGCCCGTCCCCGTGTTGCCATACTCGGCATAGTAGACGTTGGCCGTCGGGTTCGTCCCCCAGGCAGACCAGCCGACGGGCTTGACGACGCTGCCGAGGTCCGTGTTCTGGAACACGGTGCGCGCGTACTCCCTCCACGGGCGGCCGAGAACGGTGGCCTCCTTGGCGACGCCGGCGCCCGACTTGGCCAGGACCTTGGAGTTGTTGATGACGTACCAGTACGCGTCGGCGCTGTCCCTGCCGCTGGCGGTGATGTACCCGGGCCCGTTGATGGCGATGGTGACCTTTTCGAACCAGGCGTTGCCGTCGTTGCCGAAGATGAAGTCCGTCGCGCCCTCGATGTAGCTGTTCTTGTAGACCTGGTGCGGCTTGTTGGTGTAGACGGTGTCCTGGTACCCGACGAAGCTGCAGCCGTAGTAGCCCTGGTACTGGCCGTTGGCGGAGACGGCCAGCGCCTGCGATCCCTTGCCGTAGCCGTTGACGAGGTTGACGTTGTACAGGCTGAAGTAGTTGGTCGCCACGCGTAGGGTTGCCGAGAGGTCGTTGCTGCCGGCGGCGGCGGCCGAGAGGGTGTTGGTCAGGGTCACCTGGTTCTTGGTGTAGTCCTGGTCGTTGGTGGTATAGGCGTAGATGACGAGTTTGCCTTTCAGACTGGGAATGGAGACCTGTCCCGAGTATGTGCCCGGCTGGATGAAGATGGTGGCAGTCGACGTTGAGCTCGTTGAGATGGAGTTGATGGCGGCTTGCAACTGTGTACACATCAGTGACGAAGACTCGCACGGGTTTTCAGGCTTGAGGTTCTTACGGAAGTGTATTGCCCACCAGACTTGGCCACGACAATCGAGCCTGACGGTGGTGACGTGCGAGAAGCTGCCAGGACGTTTGCCGCAAGGGCGATCAGAGACGAGAAGACACTCAGGAACTTCATGATTGCCGAGTGGTATAGTTTGCTGTTTGAATGTATTGGGATCTTCGCACAACTGGCAAAAGACCTCGTCCCACCTCGCGATGACCTCTTTTTAAGGATGAGTTGCCCAGGCGTTGGGCATCGCCGTCAACCTTGGCCGTAGCACTCCATCTAGATGGCGATGTTCTTGGCGCCATCAAACGCTCCAAAGACAGCTTCAGCCGGTCCACCCTCGGAGACTTGGTGGCTGAAGTTTTTAATGAAGGGTGACACCTATCGTCAATCTGGGACAGGATACGGAAGAAAGAAAACAGGTGGACCGTAATTCTCCGTGGCATCCCGCCAATGCCCCTGGCCGGCAATGCGAATTCCCCGCCGTAAGATTTTACCCCGAGCCAAGCCTGGCAGTAATCCCGTCCATACATTGCAGTCTAGAGCTGTCCGTACGCCATCAAGCCGAGTGTTGACGTCGTAATGCGGAGATCTTGGTCATGTGGGATGCGTCTGGACATTTGAGGGGTCTGGTGTCTCACGACAACTCGCGAAATGTTTCTTCTTTTGGCTTGGACAGCTCAGATCCTGTTTGGCCCACGAAGCTAGACTCAGTGATATATGCCAATGGTTCAGGTTGGAAAAGGAAGAACACGATTTCAGCTGTTTCGACTACTGTTGTCTTATATGTTGGCAGAATCACGAGAAGTGTAATGACGACTTGCAGTACCTTCACCACTCCCTTAAACACCTAATGAGACATGTTGAAATTCATTGAAGACATAGACTACTGAACTAATCGTTCGAAACACTTCGTTTCCACGAACACTCTCAGGAACTAAAAGGCCTCGTGCTGAACTAGGTCATTTGCACAACCGAGGGACCCTGTTCCGTCAAAACATGTTCATCTCCCTGCGTCCGACTATAAACGATATCAAATCTCTGCCATTGCCTTGATTTAAGAGCACACCGAGGCCTTAGGACCAGCGTTGGCTTGAACGTAGGCGGGCACATCCGCAGTCGGAGTGAGGGTGTACGAGTAACCCGGCGTAAAAGTAGTTCCAGAGTTCGCAGCAATCGTCCCAGTGCAGCTCTTGTACGTGTTTCCGCTGGCGTAGAGAACCGCGCCCGCGTCCTTGGTCAAGGGGTTCTTGCTGTTCTCAAAGAAGACGTTCTCGACTCTGGCGTTGGTGCTGCCGCGGGCGTAGTGGCCGTACGAGGTGATGCCGTACAGGTAGTTGTTGTACAGATGGACCTGGGCGAGGTTGTCCGCGCTGGGATTCCGCTGGTTAGTCTTGTCGAACCAGTTGTGGTTGATGGTGCCGCGTGCCGTGACGTTCTCCGTCCAGCCGATGCCGAAGTTCTTGTCGTGGTTGCGGAAGATGGTGTTGGAGACGGTGAAGTACGTGGTGTCCTTGCGGAGGTCCAGCAGCCCGTCGCCGCCGTTCTCGAAGAGGACGTGGTCGATCCAGATGTTGCTCACGGTGTCGGCCTGGACTCCGTCGCGGTCGTTTTCGACACCGTCGTTGAGGTTTGTGTTTCCGATTTTGAGGTTGCGGATGATGACGTTCTTGGCGCCGGTCAGACCAAGGCCGCCTGAAGTCATGTGAGATTTGACAGTCTAGTTTTGAGAAACAAATGCTTACCTTGGTAGAGTTCGCCCGTGGCTCCGAGTCCGATGACGGTCTTGTCGCTCGCGACTTTGATCTCCTTGCCGTAGGGGGTGATGGTGATACGGCCACTGACCTTGATCACGTACTTTCCAGATGCACTGGCGTACTTCTCAAGATCAGCCTGAGTGGTGACGGTCACCTGGGTGCCGCCAGCACCTCCAGTGGTTCCGCCATTGAGAGAGGCAAACCCCGGGGCTGAAGCCAGACAACCGCTGGACTGTCTTTCAAGGACAGTCCCGTGGGTTGAGCAGGCGAGCTGAAGAAGAATGGCCACGGCTCTGTTGATCTTCATGACTGACGATTATATTCTCTATTGCCTGATGATGTCTTGGGAATACTGAAAAGGTTTGGTTGCAACGGGGGGCTTTCCATAGAGGGTTGGACCCTATATCAATCAACTCGAAGCAGCAAACACAGATCATTGGTCTTGCGAAATTCTCCGGACCCCGAGATCGTTCCCCACAACGAAAGTCAGTCTTGCCGGGATTCTGAGTAGTGTTTTGTTGTCCTCAATGTGACCGAGATCTTGCTCCAGCATGATTTCCACGGCATTTGGTCATCGTCGTGACAGCAGATGTGGGCGTTCCACCAGTAATCCCATGAAATCCAAGAGCACCAATACGCTTTTGTTTTTGCTCCTCTGTTGAAGTCGGTAATGATATGCATAACGGGGTCTGCCAAGATGCTGCTGGGGGAGGGGGGGGCATTCCGGCTGAATTGTGATTAGTAGTGACGTTACGTTGGGCGTCAGATGGACAAAAGCCCACCACTTGAATGCCGATATTTCCCCCGCAACACAGGTTGCAGTCTAGTGTAGATGGCGCAAAGTCCCGCCAATGATTTTGCTTCTATTCCAGATCATCTTAGGAGATGTTTGATCAGGGAACTCAGCTCTCTCCCAAAGGCCGAGACCAATAGGATTGAAGATTCATCGGCGATTGAGAGGAACAACGACGCCTATTCGATGAAATGTGACAGTCTGTAGTCTAAGCTACTGAGAGGCTGGGTCTGAGCCCATGCGGCAAAGGATTGGATATTGTGATACAGTATGTCCAGATGAATATTCTCGTCTCGCCATGCGCATGCGGTTACCGAGAGTTGTAGACAGCAACATACTGAGCCTCGAAAATACCTCCAGAAGCTGTACTTGCCACCGGCGTCTTGGATCCGTAGAGAGCATCTGGGAAAGCACCTCCCATTGCCATGTTCAACAGCACGAACTGCGGCTTCTGGGTGATGTTCTTCCAGATAGCGGTGCCCACCTGAGGCTGCGAGATGGAGTGAAGCTGTTGTCCGTCGACGAACCACCTGATGGTCTCGGGCGTCTTGGACCTGTCAACCTCCACCGCGTACGTGCGGAAGACGCCCGGGCAGGGCGCGTTGTTGGGACAGGGCCGGTTGTTTGCCAAACCGCTCGGCTCATTGCAAACTCCGCCTGGCTGGGTGCCGCAGTGCAGGACGCCCCAGACGCGGTTGAGGTTGTTGACGTTTTCCATGATGTCAATCTCGCCGACAGAAGGCCAGTTCCTGTAAAGGGGTTAGAACGCAGGATTCAGCAGAACGGCTCAGTCGTTTCCTATATAGCTCACCAGTAGTTGCCTCTGTACTCTGCACCTAGTGTCCAGAAGGCAGTCCAGTAACCGATTCCACGAGCGCCCAGATGGGGAATCTTGAGAGCGGCCTGGATGCGCATCTTCTTCCCGGGTTGCGCCATGAAGGCCCTCTTGGTCTCTATCCTTGCAGAAGTCCATCCGCCCTTGGCGTCTCTGATGGCAGTGATCTGGAGGGTGCCTTGGCCGCTGACGGCGAGATTGCTGGTGCTGTTGGTGTACGACTGAATCTCCCAAGTTCCCCAGTTGGCAGGGCCACCAGGATAGCTGTGATTTGTCCGTCAGCATGACTTGCTCGAGCAATAATGTGCCAAGTGCGGGAAGTTTTACCTTGTCCCTGTGTCAATAATCCAGTTGTTTTGGTCTGGTAGTGTGCCTTTGCGACCCGAGAATTCGTCCGACCATGTCACCGCATACCCGGCAATCTGAGGAACGTGTACTTGCGAGTACGCTGCTGGAATGGCCCCAAGCAGGGCGGCGGTAAGAGCAATGGCCTTCATAGTGAGAGTTTGGCTGTAGTCTGGTACGCACAAGAAGACGGTAGCCGAGTTTGAAGTAAGTGAATGTTTAATCGCCAGAAGATGGAAAGTTTCTATTGGAAATGATGAATGGGATTAGTGCCCTTTATCCATGTTGACCATCAACTGTTGACAACCTGGATCTTGCAGAACGGTGGAACTACCAGCCACCCGATCCGGACCTCGACGCTAGGAGGAGGCGACTTGCTTGGAGACATTCTCGAGCTTGGCTTCTTCACTATAGGAGGTACGCGTGGACCCAACGTGCGAGTGGCGTTGTCTGGAATCCTGCGGAATTGGACTAACGCCAGACTCGCCAGCTCAGACACGATCCAGAGCATTCGTCGACAAGACACTAACGACTGGTTTAGCTCAAGGAATTCCGCACCCGAGGAAGCTGAGCTCGTCTGAAGGATGATCATTTCCCAAAGCCTCCCGAAATGGGCCTGTGACTGTGAATGGGCACTGGTCGGCCTTGCCGGTGCCCAGTCGGACTCTCTAGCTTTGTTTTTTTTTTCCCCTGGGCAAAGAAATGTCGTCGAGATCGTTGTAGACACGGCAGTTGGCAAGAGCTTTCATGCGTTGAGACCTTTCGCGTTCGATGGCGGCGGACCGCGGTGGGTGCTCTTGTTTTGCACTTTTGCTCGACTCTCCCACCCTCAGCTTGCTCAGATAGAAAGGTGGAATGTGAAGATGTCTCGGCTGCCTCGAACTGCACTACCGTTTCGCCCATTCCAGAACACCTGTGGTTAATGTCACAACCCAGTCGTCGGGTCTTGCTTGTTGTGTCTGGTGTCACGATCATGTACAGTCTCGGCTGTTTAGTCTTCTATTTTCCGATCCGAGTGGAAGCTACCGATTTTGATAAAACCGCATGGCGCCTAGCTGCAGTCATTTTCCTTACTTCAAACGATTCACCAAATGCCATTCGATCGTTGACGTCTCACTCAATATGAGCTGTCTCGACTCTCACGTAATCTCCGTGTCTGGCGCAGTGGTACTGTTTTCTTTATGAATCTTGGAGCACCATGTTTTGGGGCCTGTTTGCCGAAATGATTTTCTTCAACAATATCTAAACAGACTTTGGAACATGTCAATGAAGAGAACTTTCATAGGCGAGCGCAATGTCTTGTGAATGATGGCCCATGGGCGTGCCATAGTCTCGGAGATTTCACCTCTGTGACGCCTCTTCCCATATGTCAACATGGACACAATCCCTTCGACTTACCTAGTAAGGAAGATGTGATTAGTACCGGAATACAGATATAATCCCCTCCGTTATTAGATGAATACTTGCGGAGAGTTGCTGGAGCTGACAGGGACGACTCCTGGCCATGCCCTACGGAGTTCCCAAAGGGGATGTCGGCCTTACCCAATAAAGCATGTCCGAATACGCTCTGAGCCTCACACAGATGACAGCCATATCCCCCGCTCTTGTGTAGTCCACCGCGACTCCACCAACAAACGCGCTCTGGATCCGTTCATGCATCAATGATCACGGCGCGAAGTCAAAGTTGACGGCGGAGCGACCTCATTCAGTAACTTCCACGGTAGCATGTTCAAATTCATCAATACCACAGACGGCCGTCCTCAGAAGCGGAAACAGGCTCAGCAAGCTTGCGAGACGTGTCGGAAGAGAAAGGTCAGCAAGCCCCAGAGCTGTCAGATGTACGCCTCGAGGCGTGCCGCGTGGGGGAATAATCCCGCACATACCTAATATTACCATCCATCATCCACTTCAAACCAGGTTATTGGGCCAATCGGAACACTACCCAAACCGGCGACCCGACGTCGTTCGGCGCTCTCATCAGGAGTGGGATGACTGACGCGTCTTCCAGAAACGATGTGAACATCTGGACAACTCTGCGGTATCCCCGCCCGGAGCACCGGACGCGGCGGAGTCTGCAGCTCGAAACCCACCACGTTCCGGACCGGCCCGGAACACGACGGACCTCCCGGCTCCGCCTCCCCGGAGGACGTCTCCGAATACCCGGCCGCCGTCCAGCTCGACGGCGGCCCACAGCGTGACCTCGCGCGAGCCCACCCGGTCGTCGGCCGAGACCCCAGCTGGCAGGACGAGGTCTCGACCGCGAGCTGACTCTGCTAACCACGACGACGACGTCGTCGAAGACGCGCGGTTCGTCGGCGACTTGAACCCGGAGGTTGCCTTCCTTGCAGATAGCCCAGTAACCAAGCGAGGATACGCCGAGTCGCATTCCATTGGTGTGTGGTATTCTCGCAAAAATGCCAGGAGCCAAGTCGGCAAGGAGCTGGCGTCGGCCGTGTCCGTCGACCACGCCGAGCACCAGTTCCTCGCCGTGCTCCCCAGGAAAGCCCACTACGAGAGGCTCGAGGAGATCTACCTCCGCGACGTCCACGGCGTCTTTCCCGTCATCAACCTGGACATCCTCGCCCAGCCGAGCTCGACGATAACCCAGACTCTCTGCAGACAGGCCATATGCCTCGCCGCCGGCTCGAGTCCCAGCGCCAAGCCGTTTCTGACGCTGGGAGAGGACTCTTCAAGGACACTAAAGTACCCAGAGTTCGCCGAGAGACTCTCGTCCGCGATACGGAAAGCCCTCGGCCTGGGTTTGGTCAAGGACAGAGTCCACGCCACCGCCCTTTTCGTCATCCTCTCCCTCTGCACGTACTTCTCGGAAGACCGGCACCTCTCGGCGGAGCTGGCCGCCCAAGCTGTGAGCAACGCACAAACCGTGGGACTCCATCTCCAGAACCCGCCGGCCCGGAGCGATGATCCGGCATATCTGACGCGCCTGTTCTGCTGCGTGTGGGCCATAGACCAGCTCACGGCGGCCTTTCACGGACGCCCCATCATGATGCACGAGAGGGATCTGGGTCGAGACGTCACCCTGTGCATCGAAGAGCAGGGCAGCTGCTTCCGATTATTCCTCGAAATCGTCGCTCTACTCGCTCGCATCATCGATCTGTATCGCCCAGCGACAGGGACCTCTACCTGTAGTGATCTCGTGATGGAAGACCTGCCCAGTTTCGAATGCCTGGTAGATAGAGCGGAAGCCGCGAGGGTGGAGTCTCGGCTACTCGGTAAGTGTCTTTGTTTTGTTTGAAGAGAATTCCGTGTCTGATGATCCATCATGTCTAGCCACCGTCGAGCTCCTATATCACGCCATCGCCATACTCTCGTGCAGAATCCCCGTCGCCCCGGTGCCCTCCGCGAAGGCTTCACTAGCACACACCAGACAATCGCTGTCTGCACTAAAAGCCAAGACCATTGTCGAGGATTTCAGCACGTCGCTTTCGCACATGACATTCGTCCCGTACGCGCTGTCACTATCGCTACGAGTCTCTTACAGGGAATTGCGTTCAAGCAAGGTGCCCATGCTGACTGCCCGATCACGGCGTCAGCTTCAGTCGACGTGCAACCTGCTGCGAGAACTGGGGCCAATGTTTCGCTCGGCGCTGGTCATGGTCGATCTGGCGGAGCAGGTTCTCCAGGAGATGGACCAGGTCTGCTCCAACGCGGCCAACAAATCAGACGAGAACACAGCAAACGCTTCTGCTGTGGACTCGCCCCGTCAAGAAGCGGCTCCCACTCAGCACGGTGCCGAAGGAAGTGGTGATGGGGTCGCGGGCGGCCAGTCCGAGCAGCAGGGGCAGGCTGTGGCCACCTTTAGCAGCTTTGATCCGTCATTCTACGAAGGACCGGCGGGTCTTGATGTCTTTGAGTTCTTCGATCCGAGTTTCGACCTCAACGCCATCGATGCGATTCTGGGTGGAGAGGCGCCCCCTGAGTTTGGACAAATGCTCTCCATGGCTTGAGCTTGAGAGGTGTACATCTAGATGGTCCAAGTTTGCGTTGGCACCGGTATATAAACTTGCTTGTCTGGTCTTCAGGCCCAGCTCCAAGCAGTAATATGAAAGGGATAAGCACTGCCGCGAGGTTAACTTCCACAGGACGCGGTGGTTTGTCATGGAAATCCAGTTGGAGGATCTCATCAACCCGTCACGGCAAATAGCTAGCAACAAATCTGCTGGCTCCTGATTTCTTTCTGTCGCCATGTATACCTTATAAATGATGGCTGCTGAATCGACTGACAAATGCTCGATACGACCAATCTGCAGCGAAACACGCAAGTCAAAATGAGCATGTCTCAAGGGGGCTGTTCCAAAGCCAGGCGCCAAGAAGCCATGGCACATGAGATAACTGCCTCATGGCTTTCTTCGCTCTACCCACGGTGTGACACTCATCATGGATTTTATATCTCTAAGCTAGCCGAAAAGACTGTTACAAGTCCAACCACACGCTGATTATCTCCAACAAACGCAGTGGTCCAACTTGTTGAGAGGGCCACGCAGTAAGGAGCCCTTCAGTGCCGAGAGGACCTAGATGGAAAACGACACGGCCGGCATAGGCGACGGGGCAATAGGCCCCTGACTGGCACTTGTAGCTGCTTGGTGACATTTCTTGATGCCATAGTGAGCAGGGTAGTCCACACGCGTGTGCATGGTGGCACACTTATCCCATAACAGCAAGTCACCTTCTTCCTCTGGCGGTGCCATGATATACTCTGGCTGCAGGATGCGCGATTAAATCTCCGGCAGAATTCGGCGGACCTCTGCGACGTCGTCAATCACCTGAGGCTCCTCATCGGCACTCCGTCGGTTGAAGAGCTTCTTGGCGGCATTAGCCTGGACTTGGAAGCTTTTGCGGCCTGTTTCGCGATTTATTCAGACCATGGGATACTACAGCGTATTAATCAATAACCAAGTTCGAAGCGAAAGATTGTCAATGATTATGAGTGAGGATCTTACCCGTTTAGTTTTCTCTTTCTCTAACCCCATCTTAAGCAGCTTCTCATCAGACAGCTCTCTTCCTTGACTTACGATTCCCAGTTCCGTCGATTTGAATTTGCAGTTGCGGTTCCACTCATACGGCAGAGCCGCGTATTCAACCCAGCTGCTTTCGGCCATTCTTTTGTCCTCGTCACTGAGTAGTTCCTCGTACAGCTGAGAGCAGCAGAAGAACAGCGTCAAGCCCGGGGACTACTTCATGCAGTAGCCAGACCCGTCATCCCAGCGAATGTCAACATCGGGCCCTTGAGGAAGTCTCGACACGCGGAAAGCGGTAAACCACGGCGGGTCGCGGCTGTAGAGAGGGGCGTCAAAGTGCCAGTCTTGGAACCGTGTATGGCCGTTTTCAAGCTCTTCGGGAGGAAGGGTCGGGAGATGATTCTCATACGAGAACGACTTGTTTAGGTTCAGGTCCTTGAGACCCAAGTGATCTCCTTGGAAGCCCTCCCAATGACGTGAACATTCTCAGCGCCGGGTATACCCGTCACACCTCTGGTTACCTGGGCACGCTGTAAGTCGATGACCCAATTCCAAATACTGTTATACTTACAAGTACCCCGCCGCCTCTTGGATGAAAGTCCCTCATGAAAAACTCGTATTCTGCGGACCGGCATCCGGATCGAGTCTGGTTACCAGCTCCCAGTGTTTGATGGGCTTGAGGTTGTGTTGGCCCTTAATTATGATCAACTTATGGTCCCAGACGACTCTTCTGAGATTCAACAAATCCTCGTCTATTTCTGTCCATCAGAACACTCGAGCATATGTAATCAGACGCTGAATCAAGTACCTGAAATATTGTTGACGTCTAAGCCCGTAATCGTGGCTCCGAACTGGTAATCATCAGCTTTCCCCCTCAGTATTACTCCAAAAATCGGCCTTAATTTGTTCCACGGACCTTGGTCTTTTTACCTGGTTCAGGCGTCATAATCTCAATGTTGAACCCCATTCTCCCCGGACTCAGTCTTGTCACACTCTGTTCAATGTGTTATTTGACACGCTTTTCAACGTATACAAGATGATTTCTGAAAACATGGGCACAAGTCTCCTCGAATAAGTCGCCAGAGATTTCCACAAAGCTAGGACCGGGGCATGTTGGCATACAGGCGTCGTCACCATGTCTGCGTTGATGACTTCTGCTGAAACTCTAGCTCTCGACGTTGCATGATTCCCCTACATGAACCATCATCCTTGTCTGAGCTATCCGATCTACGCTGCCCATGCGGTTCATGCATGCGTTGACGCGTGCCCCTTGTCATCGAACTCGAAGTGCCTCTACCTGTCTCGACTTAGGTGTCTCCTTTTCAGAGTTTCCGGCCAACCCCAGATCCTGGGCCTTCTGGCCTCAAATGCGAACTACGAGCTCGGCGCTGCCGCCTTCTCCGCATTCAGTAAATCTAGGTCGTGGAGTTACTATTCGGGCAGCATCGCAAATCCGACTCCTGCGCAACACGAC
Source organism: Colletotrichum lindemuthianum (assembly GCA_001693025.2). Classification (NCBI taxonomy): domain Eukaryota; kingdom Fungi; phylum Ascomycota; class Sordariomycetes; order Glomerellales; family Glomerellaceae; genus Colletotrichum; species Colletotrichum lindemuthianum. Next base: position 283,009 of record MASP02000226.1, on the reverse strand, counting down.
GCGCGGATTTGGGGAGACAAACTTTAACACACATCCGGCGGAAAACCGGCTGCTGACGACCAACCTAGAGATAAACGTCAGAACACGCCATCATTGCAATAAAAGCTAGCTAGTCGCAGAGGTAGACTTGGTAGTTGAACTCTACTTACCACATCAACGAGGGTTATGGCGACTCGAATGATGTCCACCGATTTGGCGGAGATATCCTTGATGGCAACTCTACTTGCCCGCCTTCCACTCGGGGTTTTCCTGGCCCGAAACTTACCATGAATGACCACGCCCGTGGATAGCCAGAGGCATGATTTTCAAAGTTCCACCATCGGGGTGCCGAGATCTGTGTACTGGCCCAGCCCGCGTCGGCATACTTCTTTGTCCGCGGACAGCTGTGTTTCTGGAGCCGATTTGAGCCTGTTGATCAGTCCATGATGGAGAATGACAATAGGCGGTTCGGACGGCAGAGCGAATGCTTGGTCTGGATACTGCTGTCTGCCAGTCTTCGTACTGGGGCGTGCCGGTCGGAGCTGGTATACTTCGACACAAGAGGCACTGACCAAGCGTCTTCCGGCTGTCAAAGCAGCTCTGTAGTCTCTGTCTGTCTTCTCGCCGACAACTGGTAGAGATAGCTTCCTCCTAGGTCTGATCTCTAGTTTTGCTACTTGGACGGTCGCAATCACGGCAATGAAGAAAAAAAGCCCGCCCAAATTAGTTGTCTGTCGTCGCAAGAAGGTGGTAAAGAGTAGAAATGAAGTGGCGTCGATCATGTTTGAGTTCTAGGTGACGAGGCAGTGACTGGTCATGGGCAAGACAGAGGTGTTCGTCGAGGCCAGTAAATCATTATCAAAGCAAAGCAATCTGTAAACTACTCATCGAACATGGCAAAAGACACGACAAAACCTGACCTTCAACAATTTCGCTTTCCGTCAAGCTACCTTGATAGTTGATACCGCAAACCAGTCGTCCCTTGCCAGCTCCAAGTCTTAGAATCCTCAAGGGTAAGGTCAGCGACGGCAATTGGGTAAGGTTATTGACGTCGCTAACCGACTGTGTACATTATCCTTGTCGACCCTAGATCCCAGAGGTTGTCTCTCAGACCGAAGTCGATCTTTCAGCTTAGTCCCTGGCTAGGGTGCGTTGTTTTTCTCTACCCTTTTGATCATCACATCCAAGTCTTACACTTTGTCGCGGCGTGCTCCGCGCCCCAGATGCGTGGTCCCGACGTAGCGAGCCCATGTGAGCAGGTTACTTTGCCCAAGTTGGTTGGAGTCGCCAAACTGTACATATTACCATGCCAGGCTACATGTTGCTGACGAGCGGTGGAAGGGCGATAGTTGGACTGCCACTCTGCCATGCGAGTGTGCTCGGATCATCCACCGCCCCAAGTCATGCGGTCTTGGGCGAACTGGAGGAGCAGTCTCTTATGCTTCAACATCCTAGCCCCTTAGCCCCGTTCGAGACCGACTCCATCCGCTTCAACTACCATGGAAGCCTGGATCCCTGCAAAGCCACCCAGTATCAACATCACCAACCGAAGCTTTCGTATCGCTGCTCCTGGGTGGCCTCGCATCAGGTCATCGAAGTGTCCTTGAACTAGTCCGAGGAGCTCTCGCAGTTGGCCCGCAGGGGTCGAGCTGGATGCGAAAACTTGCTTATTGTAGTCGATACGAATGCTGTGCGGCCTCTCCGTGATAACAATTGGAAGATCGACATTTCCTGCGACCAGCCGCTGTGTTTGACCCACATATGAGATCTGAATAGAAGTCTCGTCAACCGACGTGGCGACTTCGGCAACTATTCTCAACATTGTTGCAACCCGGGAGATGGCAACGATGTTGTCATTCTCGGAGATGTCTCTGAAAGCACTGGCCATTTCCTTCGCAAGGATACGAACAGTCTCTTTTGTCAAAGACAGACAATGCCGCGGCTCAGTCACCACATCCAATCCGATGCCCTCAGCAATGACTTTTGAGTCCCGCAAGTAAATGTGCGGAGCAAATCTTGGGAGGCAAAATCCGAGATGATCCGGGAGCTGAGACAGGTTGTGGATAACCGGCACAGTTGTCCCAAACACCTCACGTGTGGAGTCTCTGGAAATGGGCGCATACAGAATGGTGTGGAGTCCAGCGTTGAGACCTCCTTTGATGTCCGTTTCGACGTCGTCGCCTATCATGTAACTGTTTTGGGTTGACGCTCCTAGAGCTTGGATAGCCAAATGGAACAAGCGTGTCTCTGGCTTGCAACAACCTGCTTCCTCGGAGGTGATGATCTTGTCGACGAGATGACGGACTCCGATAGCGTTCGCCTTCTCTAATTGATCTTTGACTTGGCCGTTTGTAACAATTGCAAGCCGAAAGCCTTGTTCGCGGAGACGAACCAGCATTTCGACGCTGTCTGGCGTCGCCCTACGGCTGCTTTGGTACGCTGGCTTATAGATATTTCGAAACTCTGTGATTTTCTCGTAATCCGGCTCCGGAAGTCCTATCTCACTGAAGAACAAACGGACCCTTTTCAATTCAGCCTCTTCGTAGGTGATTTCGTTTCTAAGATATTCGTCGTAGGCCTTCTGAAGTGATGTGTTGTACTTGGAAATGAGGTCTTGCGTGTCGTGTTGCTCCATACCATCAAAATTTCTTTGAATTGACGATATAGCTGACTTCAGCGAGTGATAATGGTCGAAAATGGTGTTATCCAAGTCGAATAACACCGCAGCGACCTTGCTCTGGGTTGAAATCATGACTTGAAGTTGCGTAATGTGTATATGCAAAAAGAGCATGAAATTGGAACAGTTTGCGTACGTAGCGGAGAAGAGGGGGGGGAGCGGAGTAAGTATGATTAGAAAACATGGAGGAAGCTGAAAACACGTGGTAGAAATTTATTATCGGCGGATTAGACCCATCAAGTAACTTTGCCATCAGACCACCTTGATAGTCGTATCATTGATAACTAGACGACTCAACTCTAGCAGAGTCTCGTTACTCCACCACCACCATCAAGGTTCTATCGAATATACCGGCTATCTCCTCAACTGTTTAGCCGTTCGTTTCTGGAAAGACAAACCATGCAAGTGCCCGGCCCAACATTAATATCGCCACGTAGACCAAGTAGTACCTCCAGTCAAGATTTTCCATGGCAACTGGGTTCGCGTACTGGCCGATGGCGGCACTCGCCATGGTGATGAAGTAATGTAGGGCAATCGACTTGGCCCTCAAGTGGAACGAACTTATCTCTGCGAGATATGCAGTTCCGAGAGGGGCATAGCCGCTGTCGAAGCCGAGCTGGAAGATGAAGAATAACACCCCAACCGCGTAGCCCGCTGCTGGTTTCATATTCACTGGGAATTGCTGGGCAGCAACGGTCAGACCAACCATGGCAAGTAGCATTGTGGAGGTTGAAAAGAGGTGCAGCATCCGGCGTCCTGCCCTGTCGACCAAATTTGTCTGGCAGTGTTGCTTTACGTCTTCGCGACTTGATTTCACTCAGACCCCTGGCTTTGGTTTCCTACAGGCTTTCTCTTCCAGACAGCGGACGTGTTCAATTGCTTCTCCATCATCCATTTCTCTGCTTTGGCCATCAGGTCTACCTCCGCTGCAGTGCATGAAAGCTTCACCTTTGAACAGGGCACGCAGTTCCACGTCTTTGTCATCCTACCTCGACATCTTACGGGTTCTTCGGTTTCAACTATTTGGGTGGCCTTGACAGCTCACACTCGGATCGGCATACCCTTCTTGGTCTGCCATTGAGATTAGGTGGTTCTCAGTGTCTCGTCTCCGAGATGATGTTCTTATTGACTCTAGTTGGCCTCAAGGTCCTGTCGATAGTCATCTTGTCTGTAAGTCCTTCCGTGGTTTAATTGCTCGGAGGAAGAACGTGCTGACTAGGATAGGGCGTCGTGATTTTTTGCATCGTCGATTTATAATCTGTATTTCCATCCGCTTTCTCGATTCCCAGGTAAGCGGCAAAATGAATACCCAAGATGCAAGAAGGCTGACCTCGAAAGGTCCATTTGTGGCTCGAAGCTTAAGATTTCTGGGTCTCACGTCGATGGTATTCTTCAGCAACTCTGCCAAACGACAGCGTCTGACAGGGTATAGGATTTCTGGTGACTGGCCATGGGCAATTGAGGCATTACACGCCAAATATGGAGACATTGTACGAATCGGTCCCAACGAGTTGTCGTGCGCTCACCCACAATTCATCAAAGACATCAGGAAGCGGTTGGCCCCTGGTTTCAGTGTGTCGGCTCTGAGCAAACAAAGCGATATCGTCATACGACACATCGACTCTCTTCTGGATCAGGTCTCAAGAAACGGGCAGTGCCAAAATGGCATGAACATGAGCCAATGGTTCATGTGGCTTGCGTTTGATGTCATTGTAGACCTCTCCTTTGGCGAGGAATTGGGTACAGTCGAGACTGGTTAGTCTTCTTGTTCATTCTCGAAACGAACTGCTGACATTCGCCAGGTACCGGTAACGACTGGATCAACATGCTGGCCACTAGCGGATTTTAGATAGCTCTGGGATACGTCGTTCGCCGCCGTTGGAAAGCTCTACAACATCTCGTCAGATACTGCCTGGTCAACAAAAAGAGCAAGTCGATGCGGATGAAATACGTAGCCAATGCCCGCGAGAAAGCCAGGCAACGTCTTGAAAGAGGCGCAGATGTCGAACGCTTCGATTTCTTCAGTCACTTACTCCGTGAGAAGGCCCCGGAGGCTAACATTGATTTTTTGCATCGCAAGGTACCACGTTGGTAGCGGCGGGAACCGAGACCACCTCGACGTTTATGTATGCTCTTGCGTACTACCTTTTGCAAAACCCCAGGGCATTGGACAGACTCTAAGAAGAGCTTTGTCGTGGTTTCAAACACCACTGCGAGATCGACGGCGAGTCTACAAAGTCAATAAAATACTTGAACACTGCCATCGAGGAAGGCATGCGTATCTTAGCTCCCGCGCCTTTTGGCTTGCCCAGAGTGAGCCCTGGGGCCACGGTCTCTAGGGAGTGGATTCCCAAAGCCGTGAGTTGAAGTTCATCTCGCACTGCTAGTCAATACAATTGACCTTGCTTGTAGTCTGTTATTGCCGCTGCAGCACATGTCACATCTCGTGATGAAAGGTGGTTCTTCGAGTCGAAGGAGTTCCATCCAGAGGTGGCTTCCACTCGATCATCCACACTACGACCACATTTTTCAGCAAGGATCGCAAAGATGCTTCGAAGCCTTTCTCAATAGGCTCAAGATCTTGCATCGGGATTCACCTGTCCTCCATGGAGGTTGAATATGTGTTGCAAAGCTTGCCTGGAGCTTCGACTGGGAACAGGTTCACGCACATGAGGATTTCGTTAAAGATGCGCGGTTACTTGGGTTGTGGAAAGCTGCGCCGTTTTACGTTCGCTACCAGCCTTACCCAGGAGCAGAAGTATGAGCTCCTGTGGATGTGGGTTTCTTGTTGGGTTTCCAGTCAAAGCCACAGAGGCAATTTCAGTTGGAATAAACCTATGCAGTCTGTCACTCCAAACCCATTAGTATGTCTAAAAGCCTGGCTTGTTCTTCCAGTTGGTCAACACAGCCATCCTTAAAACAGGCATATCGGATCTCAGGTAGTTCTCGCCATCGAAGGCGTCATTGCTCGGGAACTGCACAAGTTGTCGGACTGCTGCCGGAAAGGACTTAGAGAGCTTAATGCAAGCACATTACTATTCCGGAATGATACCTGAATGTCGTATACTCTGAGCTTGTACGTTTGATTAAGTGTAGGTTCAACTAGGTACTGGGATAAAGATACGTAAAGGGAAGGAAAAGAATTGCCGGGATGGCAACCCCTCCGTGATACCAAAGTATAGCCATGCCTGAACGCGAGTAATTCCAACACCTGGAGTCGCATTATGGCTTAATGACATGTGTCATGTCGCGAGCAATTGCCGGCGCATATCCCGCAATTCTAGCTGATTGAGTTCTGCCAATGGGCAGTCGCTTAAGCTGATGATGCATGGCACAACTCACATCCGAGTCCTGGGTACTCTCTACTCTTCAAATTATACGTGGACAGAATCATGCTTTGACTTGATGTCTGTCTCCGCATGGATTTTCTGATGGTGGTTTCACTTACCGACAGCAAGCAACCGGGTGTTGCGCGAGTGCCATGATCCTCAGACGTCGTTCACAACTTCACTTGATCGCTTCGCGCGATGGAATACCCGAGAGGCTCGCTCACGCCGCTCACGATACCCGAATAAGAAAACAAGCTCTTGCCCACGCGTTCAAGAAAGCTTACTGCTTGCTAGTGTGTAAGATTTGCGGAGACAAATCTTGTTGATTGTCAAGGCGGGGACACAACTTATGTCTTCCAACAAGGATTCTACCTCCAGTACCAGTCACGACTTGGGATAATCGCGGCCTCGTGTCATGAATCATAGCGAAATCAAGTGAGCATGTCCTGGTCTTGCAGTACGGCCACATAGTGCTGAAAATTTGGACAGTTCCGGCCTTGCGTAACGCGGTTTGATGCATAACATAGAATTCGGTCTAGGGAAGATACAGTCTGCGGGAGCATGGAGCTTACTTTACGCGATGCCTATTTTGTATTGCTGAGCCAGACTTGTGACATATCCACACTTTACAAGGCACAAAGGCGTTGGCGTATTCTACCTGGTTAGTTGTAGACACAGGAACAACGTGTTGCTGGAACGCGTCAATGGCCCAAGAGCGTTTCGAGCGCGGTTCTTTTAGCCTGTGGTTAGGCGGGCTTGCACATCTCTGGTAATGTCGTTTTCGGTAAGCTGAACGATTTGGCATATCTTCTTTTGCGTCAACTTTGTCCAGAAACGGTCATGACTACCATTTGGGAACACTGCGTTGATGTATTGTCGATGATGAAGTTGCGGCATCGACAGGCTGCTTAAAAGCCCTACCCATACGCATTCATCGCCGCAACGACTTTGCAGATGATGCTACAAAACAGTCGATCCAAGATTGGGGTGTCTACGTTAGAAATGGATGGGAACAGAGATCCGGCTCGTCTTGGAGCCCAGTCGGTAACTGGGGCGCCTTCATCTTCCCTGAGTCGTTACCCGACCGGCTTGGAGTAATTACCTACCTGGCCAACATGGGGAATATCCACGATGGTTTGCCATGCCATATTAAGGAGCCAAGGGTTCAGGGGCTGACGCTGTCTCGCAGACCTTTGCGATGAGCTGCCCTTCGAGTAGGCCCTCAAAGAGCGCAGCAATTTGAGTCAGGCTATGGAAGTCAGCAATAGCGATACCCGCCAGTGCAGCAAGGCTTCCGACAGATCCATGAAGATGAAAAAATACATCTCAAAGTGTCTCTTGAAGGCCATGGAAATTGATCGAGCCCAGGCATTGCGCATGATCAACTCTTACCGCTTGAAATGGCTGGATGTCATGGAAAGCCAGAACGTCAACGACATGCAAACTCTCGAAGAGTATCTGGGATTAAGAAACCTGAACGGTGGCATGGAGTAGGTTTCCACTGTGCTCGAGCATATCTCTTTTGCATGAGAGATTCTCTGCCCAGGGCCTTCTGGGTCATGGTAGAATTCGGCATGGCTATTGACATTTCCGAAACTGAGAGGGCACAAACGCAACCTCTCTTCCTAGCCGCTGAGTCGGCCCTTGTACTCACCAACGACTATTGGAGTTGAGATCGTGAATGGCGGCTGGCTCAGCGGACTCAGGACCAAATTTTGCCGGCATTGAAATCAAAACACATTTGCTTTGCGCCCATGAACAGACTGCGAGATATTATGTACAGGTAGGACTCAATCTTCTGTGTTTTATACAGCAATTCTGCTGGCAGTTTCTACTTTGCAGGTGAGTGGAGTCTCGAAGACTATTGAATTCGGCGTAAGATTTAACATCATCCCAGTTCCACCATGAAGTTTTATGCCCATCAACAAGTACACACGGGCAAAACATAGACTTATTAGGGTTTTCTCTTACTTTATCTGTGCCCAAGTAAACCTGATCAACTATAGGTGAGTGAAAGCTTAGTCGTTGAGTCTCGATCAGGCCTCAAGGTATGGTCGACTTCTTCCACCCTCGAAACAAGAACGACCCCCCAGCCGGTTGAGGGAATAAGCGGATAAGAATGACCGCATTGTCACACAAGATAATGAATGAGATGTCGACAGCGCTCCTCCAAGTTGCTTTCCATTCCCGAAGAATGGGACCATCTCATTTGTGGAAGCCAATGACGCTGTTGAATCATTTGATACACCTGGAAGAACTTGCAATTGTCATTCGGAATATCATCGAATGTGAGAAAATAAGGATGAATGACCCTTGGTTATGCAAAGGAAATTGAGCATACCGCTCTTCGTTGATCCCCAGCGGCTCTCTAACATACAAGTTGCCAAGGTGGCAATACCCAGATACGCTATTGTAGGTTGGCATTTCAGCCTAGCTGGCTTTCTTTCCCCAAATTGGATTCGAGTTTAGACGCCCTCATCTGGTCCATACGTACGTTATGACTCTCTTCATCCGGCATGGCTTCGATTCCATGGTACGGCAATACACGGTAACGAAGCAGGCTGAATTAGGGGTCTCTGCAGAACAGCAAGGTACCAAATCACAGGCCTACTCCAATCCTATTACTTGGTTCTTTGATAAACGCTACGAGCGAGTAAGACGACAGTCCGCCAAATCGCCTCCGTTGAAGCTGAAGCCGGAACGATGAGCGTTTTTCCCAGTCGACCCACCCCGATGGTCTAGATTATGGCCAAGAAGGAGAGCCGACACATATTCAAATTGACCCAACAGGGCGACCTGGACCGGGCCTCAAGCTGCTTCTGTTTTTCATTCATTTAGATTGGAGCAAATTAAGTGGCCATTAACTTGTATGGAAGGCTTTCAACCGGATACCACATTAGCGGCAGTGAAACCATTGGGCTCCAGACTCTTAGCTTGGCATCACAGAAACTGTAATCAGTTGCTAAAAGGTCGAGAAATAACATCTTATAAGACCAAATCTCCTTTCAGAAACCTCGCGGCAAGAACTCGAGATCCAACCGCCATCAAATTTACTGGGGCTTCACACTCGCGATGCGTGTTATGTTCCTGGCATGGCTTGGCCTTACGGCCCTGGTCAACGCTGCACCTCAGTTTGAGATCGGCGAGGGCTCTGTCATCCTCATACCAGGCGGCAGCCCGTCTCCTCCATCCAGCCCCGGTGGTCCCATTTTACTACCTCCCATCAAACCCCCTTTCATCAGACCTGGAAGGCGCGCAGTAAGTGTTGATTTGCATCTTCTCACATCCTTCTGGTTCTTCTTGTCAAGAATGTATCTGTATTTCGTGTAATGACTATGGATGTAGTTGGACAAGAGAGACGGCAATAACAACGCTCTCTCCGAGGCATACTCCACCCTTTCGAAGACATACACCCACGATGACAAGACGTTTGTCGGCACTTACATGGTCTTGCTCCATCTGGCAGACGTCCTGGCTGGCAAAGGGATCCATGTAGACACAACAGGCCTCGGGCAAGCAGCAGCTACATTTGGACCCTCCACCAAGCGCCAGATATTCGAGATTGGCGGTTGCAAAGAGTCCGACGTCATCGGTCTCCGGGCAACCCTGACGAGCCTGCTGCTCATCTACGGAAACACGCCACCATTTGAAATCTGGAACCTCGAGCAGGCAATCATCGCGGCGCTCAAGGCGTGCAAACAAGACGTCATCGTCGGTCCAATTGTGCCCGACAATCCGATCCCAGGTGGACCCATCATCCCGGACAAACCTACGCCCGGCGGCCCCATTATTCCGGACCAGCCGGTCCCGGGTGGACCCATAGCCACGCAGTCCCCCGTCCCCGGAGGTCCGATCCAGCCCAGCGACTGAGGTTGTCGCATCCCAACGCAGGTGGCTCTTTGCGAGGAAATTTCTTGGCACACCATGGGTACAAGGGGTGCACTCTATGTGTTATGCCTTGGACTTTGGAAGTTTGAGGAAGATCAGACACGGGAGGCGGCGAGGGTGGACCATTAAACTCGTCACGAGTGTCGGATTCTACGATGAAGCTTCACGATGTTTTTACTTTCCCATGTTTTGATTCTCCCTTTTTTTCTTTCCCTTCTCGTCTCTTTTCGCTCTGCCAGTTTCCACTATCTTAAAAATGCTTGATTGACTTAAGCTCGCGGTTCCAGCTTCGACATGAAATCCGTTTCACGTTTGCTGAAAGATGGTGATCAAAGCGGACAGCCCTATACTCGTCGTGAACTAAAGACCACTGAAGCTCTGCGTTCCTGCTCTGACAGTTCGTAACCCTAAATCTTGAGACCAAACAAGGGACAGATGCACTCGAAAGGTCGACGGGAATCTCGCCCGAGGCTTGCTTCTCTCCCAAAGCAAGCCTTGCGTGTTCAAAGTCATCTGGAGTTTGTCATCCAGAAGTTGGGCTCGTTCTCATCCCAAGGCCGATGAGTGAGATTGCAGTATGAGATTCATCCCATAGCTTCCGGCCGAGTCGCAAACGAGTATCAGCTATGATGCTTTCCGTCGCAGAAAAGGCCGAAGGCCGATGACCTCGCCGCAGAAACATCCCCCAGACTGGAATGTCACCATGCAAGAACTGATAAGCAACGACGCCCGGTCTTCACCTGGTAATACCCTCCCGCAACTTTAAACTTACTGCCTCATGTGCGCTAGTTGTAGATGCACTCTTCTCTGTTGATTACCAATTACGATTCTAGAATAGAACAGGCGCATAACAACTCAAACGTGACTCGGGCGACCTGTCACTGTCTCAACACCTTCGGGAGCGGAAGAAAAGTCAACCACTTGAGCGAAGCATCCCCTGTTTTCCCATACCTGCATACCTGGACCAAATAAATGTCTAATGAGGCCATCCGCAGGCGCACAAGACCTTGTCGTTGTCCACCTGGTTCGAGGCTTGCCCTTGGTGGCTGACAAAGTCAAACAAGGTCTCATCGCGGCCAGAATCAGAGTCGCTGGCTCCCATGCTTCACACGAAACGGCCGGCCGAACCCCGGAGGCTCTGCCGACGAGCACGACAATAGCTTAAAGCACCCATTCCGGCCGTACATGTCTTGTGCCAAAGAAACAAGGGAGGTGATCCCGAGAACTACTCCGCGCCATGAAGCTTGTCACTTGCTTAGGTCCCAGCCGTAAACCCTGACGCCAGGCATCGGGGGCGGAGGGGGATATGCTAAGTGAGGTGCGATTTTCCAAGGATTTCCGAAAACGATGCCCATCACCACCTCCCCATCTCCCAAACCGGACGGCACACACCAAAACAAGTGTAACCTTGAACCACTGCCAACGCCTGGGAGAGACGCCTACAGGCCAAGTCCTCCCTGCAAACGGACGAGGTGGGAAAGACCACGAGACAACAAGATGAAGCGTCTTCAACCCGTGTGCCTCGGGCGTCTTCCCGGCGGTGAAGAACAATCCCAGAGAAGCCGATAACTTCACCAACGGGCGGATCCGAGTCATTCAAGGCAACAAACTGACCACCACGATGCAGATCACGATGCTTCCGTTTCCCGCAGGCTTTAAGCCAGCAGCCATGATTTTGGCTTCTCCAACCTTGGACCTCTCAGACCGCCCCTTCATGGCACCACCACTCGACCGCATCGTGGCATGTTTCCCGTCTTCCACTAGCCTTCTTATCGTAGTTCTTCTCGCAAGCTACCCTCTTGCGTCGTACCAACGCCCATCCCAGGCACGCGGAACCTCCAAGCTAGAGAGCCAGCGGCCACAGGCCAGCCCAGGTCAGCAAGCAATCTCGTCCCGAAGCAAGCCGCACATACACTTACTGGTTGCTTGCGGCTGGCTTGTCGCATGGGTTCTACTTGCGCAAGTAAGCACGTTACCGTGTACTGCGTGTTAATCAAGGCCAGGCTCGTTTTCCCTGCTTATCCAAACGTAAGCTCCGGCGCCATCCGCGACGAACGCGTGCCCGCCACATCTCAGCACCACCTGCTCTAATGGAAAACCATCTCATCGCGAACCATCCTAACCAACCAGCCCACCCTCTCTCCATCTTCAGAGTTTGGATACCTTCACGCCGTGCGAGATAGGGTCACGCCGAGACGGCGTGGGCGTAGCAGAGGAACGCGGATAGACTGGACGAGACGAGTCATGGGGGGAAGGCCCAAACTCTGGCCAACGCGCGCGAATGGTCCCGAACTCTGCTTCGCTTTGGGACTATCACCTATCACGTACGGAAGACCAGTGTGAATGAAAGACCCCGTCGTCCTACAACCGTGATGGTTCCTGGAACTCAATCACGGCCCATCAAGTCAACACATGGCATGGCTTGAGAGGTGGAAGATGACGAGCTCTCGCACGCATGAACACGGCCGAAAAGACTGGCAGAATCCGGCAATGAGAAGAAACTGCCCAACGGCGTCTTGTGCGCAGGGAGTTACCAACCCGATTGGCACTCTCAGATCGCAGCACACTGGCGTCATGGTTCCCAGAGATGAGTCCGTCTGCGCCCAAACATGTCGACAACGCCACACTTTGCGGCGAGGACCTCTCCGGGACTTTTGGGTAGACGTTTTGGGCGTGGCAAGACTCATAAGGGTCCTCAGCCACGATCCGAGCGGCTGGCCAGGGGGGGGAGGGTTCACACGGTCACAATTTGACTCGTTTCTCTTCGTTTCTTTCGCCTCACGCAACCCATCAAGCCACATTTCATCACATCCCGACTATCAAGGTCCATCCAGGACGAATAGGAAATCCCCCGTTTTGCACAGCTCGTCTCGCGAGCCCGGACACATGCTCCAGCCCACTGTCGCATCACGATGAGATGGTGTGCTTCAACCCTCGACGGCCTCTACTCTCTATCTCGCGCCACATACATACCAAGAGTCTTGACATACACACACACGCACATACACACGCACATACACATACACCAGACGGCATTTTGCTCTCTCCACGAAGCGAAGGCCCGAAGATCTCGAACCACCTCACGTACCCTGACCCCTACGTCGCATTGCCCGTGAAGCAAACCGCCGCACAAACCAGCCCACACGCCTCCGTTTAAACTTGGCTAAGCCATGCCGTCAAGCCAGGCGTCACCCCTGAACCTCCCCATCCCGCGCTTCCGCGACGGCCGTGCTGGAGAGAAAAGCTGAGCAGCGCGCTCGCGCTCGCGTCCCGCAGAACCCTGACTTGTGACGCCCATCAGGGCAATGCGGATGGTCTTGGCACATTGACACATTACATGGGCGTACCTCTTCTCGGTCTCGCTGCCGCATCGGCATTCGCTAGGAGGGGGGAGGGGCTGGGCACCGTCACCTCAAGTCTCGAGCAGCCAAAAAGGTGTCGGGCCCATGGCCGGTCTAGACCCCGTGAGCTCTCGCATCCGCAAACAGCTTCCACGCATGAACCACGGACCGAAGAGCTGGGTCGGCCGGCGTCAGGAGCTCAAGCCACGAGGCGTATCGAATTCCACCACCAAGCAAGCCTCACGGCGAGCATTTCGTTTTCCTCTGCTCTCCCCTCCTCGCTTCACGAGACTCCACTTCTCCGGCCGGTGGCGGCGGAGGCTTCGGCAGTGGGCAGCAGCTTGACGCCGTTCATCACAGCCTCCCCCCACGGGGAGGGGGCTATATCAGCCTCAAGCCCGACTGAGTCGCTATCCTCTCTACCGAATCGTCCGGGAGCCCAAGAGTGTCTGCCCAGCTTACCAAACATGCGGATCGCTCGACGCCCCTCCCTCCCCATCCAGCAGCCCGCTCTCGGTCCTCTGTTCTTGTAGACTCACACGTACCGTGGGACAGTCCGCGCCAACGCTAGTGGTAAAGCCATGGCACACGCAATATCATCCCGCAGGGCGGCTCGGAGAGAAACACACACCGAGATGGGGCGTGGCTCGAGAGGACCGCGGTCCCGTGCGCCACCGCCACGCCGCGCCACCTCGCATAGAGCATCGTGTAGTGTCTGCGCCACGAGATTTCCGAGGCTGACGAGGACCTTGACCTTTTGCGTCGTGAGGACCCTGTCGGAGGATTTCTACTCCCCTCTCAGCCTTCCCTCTCCCACTCACTCACACACTCTCTGTTCCCGTTTGATCTGCGGGATGGAACCAGCGGCGCCCAACGTAGCGCGGGCACGGATGTGAGACTATTGGCAGACGCGGAACCGCGAACGGGGGGGCTTGAAGAAATCTGTCAAGACTACTACGAGTTAGACGCCTCATCGACTTTTCAACATTTGCCGTATGGCCGTTTGCGGCGGAAACATGCAGAAAAACGCAGAGCGAGAGACATCAAGGCCCTCGCCAAAAACACCACGAGGATATCGCTAACGACATCCGTGCCCGCAGCCATCGTGAGATTCGATATACACCAAGTCTGGCGTGTGTATTTTTTTCACGTAGCCCCTCTGGCCGGAGCTGGCGCCGTGTGTGTTTTCTCACGGACAGAAAAGACCACGCGGCGTGCCGATCGTCAAGCCTATCGTGCGTAGGAGAGTATTTCCACCACGTTCTCGTTTGATGGAGCGTGTGTTTGCGGTGGCTGGCGTTTTTTGGCTTTTGGTTTTATTTTATTTTATTTTTACACGTCTTCTCTTTCATCGAATCTCTTCCAGGCCCAGCCGGATGTGCTTTCCCGCAACCGGAGCGAGGCCACGGTGTTCGTGTTGCTTTCGCTGCCCTACGCGGCTCATTGGGTCACATGCGATGAGAGATGGTTTTCCTGCACGGGAATGGCTTGGGCGTATCTCGGCATGCTGACTTCATAGCGTCGCGATGGGGGACAGAAAACATCAGACGGCGGCTGTCAGAGGAGGGCAGTGCGTCGGAGATGGGATCGATAGTGCTACGAGACAAGAGATGGACGTGTGAGGATGAGAGCGCGTGCGGATGCATTGTTGACGTAGCGTACGTCAGAAGCTGTCGGAGCACTCGGACTGTTGACTATGACACCAGCTAGATAATTGGTATACGATCGGGACCAGGAAACACTTTGACCTGCCACTCGGCCGGTGGGATGTTGAGGGGTTTTCGCGGGTTAGGGAGTCATTCGTTAGCATATTGACCATGGACGCGCATGCATCAATGCCGGACCTGAGCCCTGCAGCTAGAGAATGTCACTTGACGAAGCTTCTGACAGCCCGCAAGGCCAAAGTAGTAGCCAAGGGGTTTCGTATGGAGAAACATGGAGAGACGTCCCAAGCCTTCCCCGTCGTGATGGGACGACTTTGCGGCCTGTTGCCCGAGACGGTGACTTTTCCTTCTTCTGCGTATCCGTACAGGCAGCGGCTTCGCTCGTGGTTGGTCCGGCGAGCACGGCGAACAAGGCATGGTCCGACTCCTCGGCAATCTTGCCAGCGTCTGACTCTTTCGCATGTCGCGATCCGAGATCTCGATTTGTCGGCCGTTGTCGTCGGACGGCCCTGGCCCTAGTCAGCCAGCCAGCCAGCCAGCCAGCCAGAGGCTTCTTCTTCCGTGTTCCTTCCATCCAGGACATGGCTGACACCACGCTTTTACTGCTGGCTGTCGAGTTTCCGAAGAGGGACAAGTGTTGCGGATGGTTCTTCGCGGAGGGGGGGTGAAAAGCAGCCCACTTACACTCGGTCGTGATGAACCCACTTCTTCCAGTTTCCCATCGGATACAACATCGTCAAGTCGGCATTCCTCGAGGCAGAATCTCGATGATCGGCGTACCGGAACAGGGCAGAACGCTTTCCGACCTGTAGTCTTGGTTAATTCATTAGTGGATTGCCCAACATCTAAGACTTCGCGTGGTCGCCATTCCCACGCGCGAAGATCACTCCCTAACCAGAGCACCGTCTTCCCAGTTTCTTGGGCTGCTGTTTTTCAAGGGCGTAGACCGGGTGCAGAAACCGAATGAGAGGCTGGCATTGGTCAGAACCGCCCATGTTTCTCTTGCACTGCTAACAGATGAGGGGTTGATGTGGTTGGTTAGTCAGGGCCAATCCGAAGGCTTGAACGGGGGTGAGCAGAAACTCTCGAGATCGGGATGACGAGTCGCAATCGGAACAGGCGTTGAGGAGCCAAGACAACAGACAGACTAGTGAATGATGTCTGCCACCTTGGAGTCTTTCTGCTTGCTGGTTTGAATACGTGATTGGTTACGCGGCAGCCATCCCACGAGGAGGCTAGGGGAATCAGATAACGACGCATTTCACAATGCACTCGCCGTCGAGGTGGGAAAGGTGAGAGGCATTGTTGCAAGCAAACAATCGCAAAAGGCCACACACCCATGCTCCCAGCACCCAGATGTCCCTCGAACCCTGGTGTAGACCGTATTGCGAGTAGCGTACTGCTTGGCGTGTGTATCAAGCCCACTTCGCCCGCCCGGAAGAAGTGTAGCCAAGACGGTCGTTTGTTCGGCAGTCAAGGCACATCCCAAGCGGTTCTTGGAGATGACGTTTCGCCTCACATTGACAATGCCGTCCAACCCCGACGGGCCCCGCAAAGTCTCCGGACCAGAGAGCCGGAGCCGTCCGTGCAGAAAGCGGGGGCCGACACCATCTACTCCGCCGAGCTCCCGGAGCTGTGCCACCACCCTGTAGTCAGGACAGTATACTGATTATTACTGCGTACGCCCTGACTTGGCGGGGGTTCGCCACCGGCTGCCATGGCAGAGCGCCTGCTTTCTTGGTATCGTGTCCAGTGTGTTTGATGTCTCTCGGCACTGGAGAGACACCAGACGGTGATGATCCACACGCATCGCGATCGTGAATAATCCTATTCATGCTACCTGCCATAATAGTATACGGATACCAGTACTCCAGTTGTAGAGAACCCAGCGGGCCGGGAATGCTCGCTCACGGACTCTTGCGCCGGGCTAAGGGATGTGGTTTCTTCAGGGTGATACAACCGTCAAAGACGCGGGCCTGGTGTTGGTGCTTCAATAGAGGGACGACGGGTGTCGAGACGACATGTCAAACCATCCTTCCCCATCCTTGCCGTGAGGATCCCTTGGAAGAACAACCTATGCCGTGCCATCGTCATCTGGATACCTTGGAACGCGACTACTATTACCGAACGGCGAACGGTGAACGTTTGGCGATCGATGGAGGGAGCGAGCGAGGGACGTGCCATGGCCCGTCACACGACGAACCCCCTCACCGGGCGAGACAAGACGACGTAGGTCATGTCGTGCCACTGTCGCCGTACGACTCCCCTACCATCACCACTGCCGAGCTCGTGTCTCCCACCTCCGAGACACAAGACAAGACATGACGCGTCGACCGTTCGTTCTCGCGAAAAGACCAGCGACCCGAGAGCGATGGACGAGGCGACGCCCGCCCGCCTGCCGCGGCGCGCTTGGCCACGCCAGAGCCACGTTCAAACTGTCCGCATTTCTCCCACTTGTCACTTGTCTCGCTTTTTTCCTTCTTGTCTGTATACTTCATGTCTGTAAAACAACAAGGGGAGAGAGACCGATCGTGCTAGACCCTCCGCGTCATATAGGCGACACACGATATAGCCTGTCCCATTCATCCCACGACACGGCTTGGCCTCCCACCCTGCCGCCCCTCGCTCCCCTGCCTGCGTCGCACAAGACCGCCTTGTCCGGCATCTCGGTCGTTGCACCATCCCTTTGATGTCCTTGGCCGTGTGTGAGCATGTTGTGAGTACGAGTGCCGTGTGCGCTTGTGTTGAAGGCGAACGGGCTGGATCCATGTCTCCAAAGCTCTTCTGCGTCTTCACCATCGATATCCACCGGACATGCGAAATTCGCGAAAGCCGTCTAGCACCTTTCAAAGCGATGATTGTCTGGTGTCCATCCGAAAGATGTGATGGACGACGTGACAGCAGGTGTGGGAAGAACAGGGTGGCGGGAATGCATCCGAGCCAGACACTTGAATCGACTACCGACGACTATTCGCAGAACAGCAAGAGATGTTCGAGCCTGTATCCGCACTCTGTATCCGTACCCGTACACAACGAGCTTACGGTGTGAGGCAGGCCGAACTCGATACCCCGTCACCTCACTGGTCCGGCGAGATTCGCTCGACTTCCACTGCGGGTGCGGTAGCTGGCAACCAAGTCGTGAGGTCCCCCCAACCATGTGTGCGTGTGCGTGTGTGTGTGTGTGTGACTCAGTCAAGTCAGTCAAGTCAGTCAGTCTGTCCTCCCCAAGCCGCAGCTACTGCGTGGTAGACTGCCTAGCAGCCACGAGAGCTGCATGGTGACAGCGGAAACCAAACGCCCCAGCATGATGCGGGTGGTCGACAACGGGCTCGCCTTAGACTAACCATCCCGGTCCAGTCCATGCCTACAGATGCTATCCCAAGCCCAAGCAGGCCAAGCCACCTCTTCCATGTACGTGATACATGAGTTCAACCTGTCATGATTCTGCCTCGGGGCCGCCTGAGTCGAGTCCAGGCAGGCCGGTCCGTTCACCGCCATCTGCCGTGTCGTTTGGCTGCTTGCTGCTTGCTATTACCTGCTGCTCGCTGCCGATGTTCAATGTTGGATAACAGCTGCACCTCGAGAAAAGCCAGAAAACCGCTCAAAACACTCAATTTGCCATGGGCACCATAGGCATTGTCCGATGTTCTCGGACCCCCAATCTATATTCTGCACTCTACTTTACGTATGGTGATATGTACCCAAAGAAAATCCACAACAACCGCAACCTGCGGGCGGACAGGGAGACTCCCTGTCACGTCCATGTGAAAGATCGACATCTCCGAGGCCCCCAAAATGCGGTCAAAAGTCACAGCATCACACGTCAAGCAGGAAGAGAATTCGAACCCGCAGCTTGCGGCCCATGCTCTTTTTTTTTTTTTTTCCTAAAAAAAAAAAAAACCTTCCTAAAAAAAAAAAAGGAAAGAAAAGAAAAAAACCTCACCAACCAACCATACCGGGATGGCAGTGCTGTAAGCAGACTTTCTCGCCGTCCATCCGGGGAAGGCCCGGTTTGGCAGACTGACGACAGCCGGCAAGGCAAGGATCAGGGGAGCGTCCGATGGTTCCTCCATCTGTCGTCTCCGTCGTCTCTCCGAGTCGTCGAGTCCGCGCTGGGTCCGGAGGTCGTTCCTTGTTCCCCAACGAACCAAGGCCTACCCTTCAAAGCACCGCCTCATCCAGATAGACTTCCCACATGCTGATGGCACTACTGTGTACTATGTATTGTGTGCCTACTAACCACGCAGTGATACCATCTCCGGGGAAAAGAACGACACCCAGATATGGTGTGCTCTGCTCGTATTTACTTGTACCCGCCAAGCCTAGAGTGATCTACACAACAACACATTCTTCCACGACGTCCATCGTACAAGTGAAGGTGTTCCATGACGGCCCCGCCGCGGCCACATTGTCCATTCGGATAGCGAAAGAACAGGGGAGGAAAAAGATTGGCTCGTGGGCAGAACCAGGGCGGTCCCTTGCCGTCGCGGCGCCCCGTCAGCCAACGGCCTCGAGTCCGTCTCTCCCGCCGTCACCGACTCTCTTTCAACCCGGGAGAACCAGGGCTGGCATACTCAAAGAACCCCGAGCAACGGCGCAGAGACAAGCATCGTCATCACCGCTAGACAGTAGCGTTCCCCTCCTCCAACTCCACCCAGCCAGTCAGGACGCTGCCATCATGGGTAAGGACTCTCGGGCGAAACCCCTCGTTGCTCTAGTGTAGTAAGGCTACTATGGAATGCCCTCTTTCTCCCTCCGAACCGCCTCGTCACGGTCATTCCAGTTCAACCGCGTGGCAGGCTAGCAGCCTTATTTTGGCGTCATCTTGTCAAGAAGACCATGGCGAACCAAAAGCTTTTTTGTCCTTGTCAGCAAGCTAGAGAGACTTGCCTCGAGCCTCTTCTTGTACGCAAACTGTACGCAAAGCCGAACCTTTTGTGTTGATTTCTGTTTTCTCCCCTCTCCCTATTTTGGTCCTTGACCTGTGCTCTTTGGTCTGGTCTCTACTCGTATGTCGCGACATGTCATCCCATGCGCGCTCACCAGTCCGTACCAAGACGATTCCCCCAAGACTGAACCACCACCAAATGCCACTCGACCACCACAAGATGTGTCGAATGGTGTCAACTGACTGGCCCATCCAAGAATGTGCGAGGGTAAACGGCATCAATCTTTTAACTCGCATGCAACCCACGCACCTCGAGCGAAATCACACAACCCGCATGCGATATTGCATCAAATATGCCGCTCTAAAGCTGAGACCACCAATCCACAATCAACTTGCACTTGATCCCCGGTGCTTGCATGTTTCTGCATTTCGCACCCCTCTTTTTTGTCTTTTCTGTGATAGGAGGATCAGGAAAAAAACCAACTTGACAGGCAGACGCTTATGGTCACCTGCTCCCGAACCCGACGCAATGCTGTAGCCTGTTGCAGCCCTGGCCAGACTGCGACCTTGCCATACGTTTTCCTGTGAGAAGTAGAGTTCGTTCTTGAATCTCGACAGGCAGGTCGAGAGAACAGGATGCCCATCCCATGACCATGCCATGACTATGGTTTGGAGGAAATGAAGCCAGTTTTGGAAATATCCTACGGGCAAACCAGCAGTCACCATGATTGACGAGTTCAGAAGAGCATCCCCCACTCACACCGAGATCCCTTCGGGCCATACGCTGGCCATCTCGCCCCTCCATCTCTCCCGTCTCTTCCGCATGGTGAGAGTGTGTAATAAAAAATCCAGTTGTTCCCTGCCACCACCATTCCCAGCTCCGTGACATCGTGACCGGAAATTCTACTGCCAATAATCACACCTCACGAGCCCCATCCCGCCCCAGGCTCAAATCTCCCATCCGTCCCATCCATGTCATTAATAAACCCAAAGAAACAAGAAAACAAACCGAACCTTGTTAACAATAACGCACCGCTAAACCACACGGGGCAACCCTCACACCTACTGTACGGAGTAATACTACTGTATGTGTTTCCCCCCCCCAGCACGCAGGACAACACCATCCTACCTATAGTAGTGGAATATTCAATACTCGTCATGAAATCGTCTCACCCCAAACCCAATCTGACCACCTCCAGAACCAGATCCAGCCTTCGTCTCCCTCCCCCCCCCCCGGCAACTTCGGGAAGAAAGTAGAAACTAGCAGGGACGGGACAAGAACAGACGAGAGAAATCTCAAATATGCACACACGCTAACCAAATCCCGTCTTGACGTCCGCAATCCACAGACGATCTTCTGCCCCCGTCCCCTCCATCTCATGCCCTCTGTACTTGGCTTACTGTACAAGTGCAGCAGCACTCTTGGCTCTGTCTCTGTCTGGGCCATTGTCGCTGTAGTGGTGAAAAACAGGGCGAACGATGACCGTTTCCCACACATCCCGCCGTCCAATCACCAACCCAACCAACCTCCGTCCAACGGCCAACGGGGGAACCTTCGACAGCCCTGCCTTTTGTCTTTTCTTTGATTTTCTCCCTCCCCTTGCCTTCCCGACGAACGACAGCACAGGACAGGACCGCAAGTAGTTCTGCCGCTGGGCGTGATGCCATGCCATGCAAATGCAACGTGAACATCTCGCTCGCACACTCTCCTCGCATCCCCCCCCCCCCCCCCCCCCCCCCCCCCCCCCCCCCCCCCATCAGCAAGCCACCATGCCCTCCCGTCATCATCATCTCACCATCCGCTTCCCCAAAGACCAGAGCTAGAGATGGAAGAAGAGGGAAAATATCTGCCAGGTGGTAGATCCTGCATCACGCAAATGACGCCCCCCGCGCCCCGTGGCCACCACCCCATCCCACCCCATCCATAGAACTGCAAGACCAAAAACAAAAAACCAAGATAAACCACTGCATCAACTGCAACCACTTTAAACGACGGCCCGATAGAAAAGCAGGGAACAAGCACGCATGCGGAGTACAGAAACGATAACCAGCCGTGAATGAACCCCCAAATTCTGCACAACGGGCGCAAGCTGATTGCTGCTGCTACAGGCAGACTTTTTTAAGAAGAAAAAACGGGGGAGGAGAAGAGGAAAAAAAGTTAAAGATGGAAAAGAGAAACCAGAAAAGACAAGGGTTCTATCATCAAAGAAACAAGGTCGGAAAAAGTCCAACTACTCCGTACCTATACCGGTATATCATACGGATACAGTATGAATAGAAACACGTGTGGCGGGTTGCCAATGAACTCGTTCCATCCTGGAGAGTTTGTCAGAGATATCACCATAATCGCGTCCCGTCCTCTCCGTGACAGAACCACACGAGACGTTCTGGAAGAACCATCCAAATCCCACCAGCACCACCACCTATCACTACAGGCAAAACGTCCAAAGTGTAAAATCCCGCCTCTCCCGACCACTTCTCCCATACGCTGCTGTCCGCTGTCTACTGTACCCTCATCCCGAACCCAAAAGTCCAGTCTGGATGCCCGCCGCTCTCAAAGTCTGCTCATGTCTTCCACTACCCAATCCAGCCTCGTGTGCGTCACATCACTTGGCATTCAAAGCATAGTCACTCTGCTCACCGTCGAAAAGTGTCGGGACAACTCGTGTTTGAACGTTTTGTATTCTCTTTGGGGGTCAGAGGAAAGGCTTCTCGACCATCCCTCCTTGCCCCTGTTGCTCGAGATGCTGTTTTCGCAAAGTCCATTTCCCAAGCAATGGGAGTATTGCACGCTTGCCTGCGCTGACAACCCTCTCAGCAAAACGTATCTACCTTGTGCGAACATGCTTCGCAGCAAGACTTTGGGTCTATTGCCCAAGCCCTCTAACTCGTCTTTCCCTTCAGATCGCCGTCTGTTTCCCAAAACCCCTGTTCCATGAATAAAAGTCTGCAAGTGTGGTATCTCCAAGCGAATGTCGACAGACGTCCTCACTCGCGAGGCGACTTCTTCCGTGTGCCTGTACACATACAAAAATATGCATTAGAATCGAATCTCCTCCCGTGGAAACGACGTAACGCCGACAGCCGGTTCCTTGTATCCGGCACCGCCTTTGATGCTTTCCCGTCCGTATCCGTTGAGTGAGGCCAACCTCTCTCTCCTCTTTGCTGAACCCAACTCCACGCTAGCAAAAAAAGAAAATGTAATAAAACAAGCATCCGTCTCCTAAACGTATACATTCGGCGCCAGAGTTCGGTCGAGATCCTGACTTTTGTCCCCGTCGGACTTCTCAGGCATTCCTATCCGGGGATTGGGGCCGAGTAGCATAATGGTCCGCATTTCTCGTATAATAATTAAATATCCACGGTTGTCCGTGGCTTGAACGTGGTCGTGTTATCGTGTGTACTTGTCGATCCGGGATCCCGCCAGGTTGGCAGGGGGCTTCCGGTCCAGGTCATCTTGAGTTGGGCGTGACTTGACCAGGCAGTGCGCCTTTGTCAACGTATATGAAAACTAGTAACAGCCTTGAAGATGGGCGAAAATGGGGACCTGATGGTGGAACGGAACATGGGGGTGAATGGCGGGAGCATGCTGAGCATACTTGATCACATCGCCCCACCAGAAGGGGACGAACGACTTGGGCTGGCAGCTGTGCGCCTGCACCGGAACCTGGGGCATAGGCATCTGAGTACGTCCGAGATCCTGTGATGCCACGGGTGAGGGCACAGGTCCGGTGTACTGCTGAGGTACGAACTCCTGGGTCGCGTAGAAGGTTGTCCTGATTTCCTCTGCATCGAACGCTTGCGCGTTGCAGCTTTCTTGTTGTTGCTCCTGGAGAAAGTCTTCGTCGAGGTCGTCAATGGTAGAGCCGCTCGACGTGAGCGAGCCGTCGTCAGACGAACACTCAGACCCCTCGTCCGAAGAGGACGAGGCAGGCGAGAGGGCGGCATCGTAGGCGGCATCGTAGGCGCCGGTGAGGACGTCTTCGCAGTTAACGTATTCCGTGTGCTCGGGCGAGATCGGGGGTGTTGGGAGCCCGGCAGAGGAGGTGGCCGGAGAAATGGTGAATCGCGGGCAAGCCAGGATCCTGTCCCTCAACTCGGGCAAAGTAATCCTCTGGTCCGGGTTGCGGGCAAAAATCCTCCCCAAGATATCGTTCATTTCATCCGACACGGGGAGGATGTTCTTCAGCGTCTCCGGGCACCTGCTATAGGCCCGGTAGGTAGAATCCTCGAAGGAGGCCTGCTTCCATGGGTTGCGTCCACATGTGAGGTTGACCAGGATGACCCCGAGACTCCAGACGTCATTGGGGGCGCAGAAGTAAAAAGATCTCCTGGAGGAGTGATCCAGACATTCTGTAAAGAAAAGAAAGATATAGAGTCAGTCCGTGCCTCACGACCAAGAAAAAGGGAGTAAGGAAATGTCCTAGGAGTGAAAGCCTACCTGGTGACATGTAAAAGGTCGAGCCGCAGCCGTAGTCCTCGGAGCGATCAGACGACGTTGCTAGGCCAAAGTCGGCAAGCTTGACAGTTTCTCCCTGGTTCGAAACAAGAATGTTCTCCGGCTTCAAGTCCCGGTGGTAGATTCCCAGAGAATGGCAGTACTCAACGGCATCCAGGACCTGGAGAAACACCCTCTTGGCGAGGTCGTCGTTTCCGACATACTGACCACACTCGGTGATGTTGTAGAACAAATCACCCTCAGGGCAGTACTCCAAGATGACATAGATGCAGTCCGGGTCGTCCACGATCTTAAGCATCGACACCACGTTGGGGTGGGCCGAAGCAAGGTAGTGGAGACGGATCTCGCGATTCTGGAAGGCAACCTGGCGGCGGTCCAAGGGGGTTCCGTCTGGGTTGAACTTGCTGAGGCACTTGACGGCATACCGGACACCAGTCTTCACATCAACGGCGGAATAGACCACGCCATATGCGCCGGTACCCAAGATGGCGGTAAGCTGCAGCTTGCCCTCGAGATACCTTCCCAATCTTTCCTCTGGCATCAAAGGGATGTATCGTGCTTGGCAGTGAGGTGCGGTGGTGACGGGTTGCTGGATCGCACACTTGATGTTGTCGTACACCGGCGACGCGGGTGGGGTGGGATATCCAAATCCTGGCACATGCTGCATGTTATGTGATTTGCGGGTCCAAAGTGGAAAATGGTCCTTTCTTCTCTGGCGGTCTGGGAAGAGAATCTCGGGCGAGATCCTGATCAGAGAGATGAAGAGAAAAATAAGAAAAAGGAAAAGTAGAAAATGGCCTAGAGATCCTGTGGGTTGTAGAGAGTCCTTGGGAAACCAAAAGCAATGTCCTTGGGAATGTCCTGTGGCCTGTTCTGGGTTGAGAGAAGTCCTCTGGGTCGTGTAAGTTGTCGGGTTGGCGCGAGACGTCGAGTCAACGAGTCAAACGCATGCGAAGTCGCCGATGGGAGATGAGAGTACGGTGTGAAGAGTCGGTGGGCGATTTGGTATCGTTGTGATGAAAAGCGGATGGGCGACTGAGAGACTCCAGTACTCTTCAGTATCGCGAGGAGATGTTTAGAGGTCGACGTGAAGGAACGTGGTTGAGGAGGTCGAAGGTTGAAATCCAAGTTCCGATCTGGTAGCTACAAGACAACGATAGTGGGATATGGATGGTTGATAATAACTGCCTCCTCACAGATGGAGGAACGAGGCGAAATGATGTTAGCGCTACGTCTGCGTATCCTTGTCGACCGTGTGTTGCGTGGAGCATCCACCATGGCTGGTGGCTTCAAGGGGTCCCCAGTCAGGATGGATATTAGCAGAGCAGGGATGAGCAGCTCCCCATGTCCTGGGCGTGGATCCACTAATGCACCATCTATTCTTGAGTTCGACGTGAGCAGCGTGCCCCAGTGGGCTAGAGCTGGGAAGAGTAGTGGCCTGAGGCCTGAGTGTCGCCTAGGACACGGTGGGAGTGGCGTGGCGTGAGCGGTGGTGGTTGTGGTGGAGGGTGAGGAGGGCGTCGATGGAAGACCAGGTGTGTCCAAGTGACCAGCAGAGTTTCTTCGCTGGGGCGTCCACTAAGGCGTTCCTGGGATGGCTGATTGGCAACTCTGCGTAATATACGAGGAGGTGTTGTCTGACACTCCAAGTAGAGTGGTCCCCTGTACTTTCTGTCCACCACTACTGAGGCGTCAAGAGGGGGTGTGGGAGGGTCGACGATGGGCGTGTCGCATCAATCACACACCCACTTGTCGGTCCTCTCACTGGCTCATGTTCTCTGTTGTGATGACTCTGCTACTCTCGGGGGCTTGCCCACTAGCATCACCACCCCCAGCCGTGCTCCGTCTACCCCTGCCACGGCCACTGGCTGAGTGTGTCAGACGAAACGGATGGCCGATGGATGTCGAAGAAGCGGGGCGTGCGTGAGTCGTCGCCGCCTCCTAGCCACGTATGGGATGACCCTGACGGGGGACACGGACTGTCTTGCTCTTTGCCCTTCCTTTCCCTCCCATGGTGGTGTGCATCGCCCCGTGCGTGCCCATGATGGTCTCTGCTCCGGTGTGTCTTCTTCGCTCTGTGCTGTTCTGATCTGATCTGCGGTGAGCTGCACCTGTGGTTGCTCTACCGGCCCGTACACAGTAGCTCGGTGTCGACCACGATGTCATAGGTGCCCGTGTTGCCGTGATAGGGCCACAGCCTAGAGCCCTGACCAACAAGCTGCAGACTTTGCTTCCTTCTCCCTTTAGCTCAGCAGCTGTCTCCGCGTCGACAACTGCAGGGCAAGCCAGCATGTCTGCTGTTCATTGCTCGTCTTATCTGGCAATGACGCCTCACGCTTATAGCAATCGCCTCAAGCATGTGTGAATCCGCCATGGAAGGACAGTCGGGTGATGATCGAATGAGACATCCAGTCCTGCACCACGATCCATCCAGGAGCTGTGTTCCAGGCGGGAACAAGGTGGATATTTTGCGAGTTGCGTCGTATAAACTAGTGTAGCTGCAGCCGTCACAGGCGGTGTCGTTGGCACCAGGAAGGGCCTGTGGTTTCTCACAAACACTGCTACATTGTTCATACGCGAGAAGCAGGCAGCTCGGGATGTCCAGACAGACAAAGGTTTGGGATCTGCTCATTGGGTCGATGCCACGGTAGCAGAACTCCAGCTGGTTTTCGCTGTATGGCGCTTGGCAAGCCGTTTGCATTGAGGCCAGGGCATGGTTAGTGTGGCCTTCGATGGCCGGCTGCCCTTCTGTTGCAGAAGATGCCTCGTAGGCTGGCATCGGATCAATGCTGCATGGGAACCTGGGCATGGCTCACTTGGCGTCCACTGCCCGTCGTCTCGCGCCCGGCTGTCTTTCAGTGGCACTGATTGGCTCTGTCGATTTGCAAGCAAGCGACCTTGCTACAAGTGTAGGTGGCTGCAGTCTGTCAAGCCTTGTGGCTGCACCGTTCGTCTCTTGCAGTTTTTCGGAGATGCAGCATCACGGTTTGATTGGTCGATAGCTGAAAAGGCGACGAATCGAATGCCGCCTATGATGCTTGCGTCAAGAGGCGCGTGCAGTACGCACTTGGATGGTGCAAAAGGTACTCCATATTGATTGGTTAAACCAAGACCAGAGACCAACACGGCATGTTTCCGGGATGATGCAGACGAAGCGGGTGGTGGTAGTCGAGCTTCGTGACAGATCTGGATGGACATTTGTGTGGCCGGTTGAGCAGTTGGAGCCACGCGTGGCCCGATATTGCTGGCCAGTGTCTTTTTTTCCAACCACTCTGCCAATGCTTGTTTACTACTGCACATTCGTGGTTGCCACAGCTAAAGCTAGGCCGTTCACTTTGAGTGACACAAATGTCAAGTGAGGTGCTTCGAGTGTGTTCCGCCAGACCGGTCGACCCGGAGCTGTCTGGGCAGCAGAGACTTTTGGTGTCGAGAGGACACAGTTGTCAGTTGTCTCCCTCTCCCACTCCGAGTGGTATAGCAAGAAGCGGGTCAGTGTGTACTACATCGTAAGTACACTACTGCGTAAGGCACAGTTGATATCCGCACCACAGCGAGCCTGGGTACGGGCCGCTGGGTCTCGCTCATCAAGGAGAGCCTGATGGGCGCCATAGGAATACCGGTGTCGAGGCCAGGTTATCGGCAAGAAAACTTTCGGTAGGCCTGAGAAGATCCTCCGGAGGTCATAGGAGGACGGAAGAACAGGCTGTATTCGGTGATGTGTGGAGCTCGAGGCGGACGAAAGAAGAATGGGTTTGGGTCATGGAAACGGGTCCCGATGGCGGCCAGTGACGGCAACCAACGTGGTCATGGGTCGCACATTGGCCTGGGAGATTGGGAACGACCGTTGGAACGGAAGAAGCAGGGGTGAGTGCCATGGAAGCAGGAGACGATATGTCGGTGATGCAAGATGAGTGGATGAGATTGACAGTCTCTGATGTGCTGGGCTGGCCTTTGGCTGGGCTGGAGCGGACTGGTGCCAGGTGGGCGCCGCAACGCTGCGCTGTACATAGTATGCGGGTGGTGGTGGAGGACAGGCGCATGCGTCTTGCTGCAGGTCTGACTCTGGGCGATTCTGGGCGGTAAACGGGCAGGAAGAGGAGGGTCTGGCTGGGGCGTGATTTGCTGGCAGGGCGAGGCAGTAATGCCTCAGGCCCTGTACGTGTGTCATTCTGGTGCGGTCGGGAAGAAGCAAGCGTCGTGGTCGTCGACGGCGAGTGGAAGACTTCGAGAAGTTGGTGTGTGGACCCAACCATTCGTAGCGCTGCGTACTCCGTAGTAGCCATGGAGGAGCAGCCTCGCACCTCGTAACGGACAAATGGGGGGGGCTAAGCAGGGGACCCCAGAAGCAAGTTGCCGTCGAGTGAGGCTGTCGACGATGGAGCGATGATGGACCATGATGTGGGCATCTGCGGCGGACAGAGACAAAGGATCCAATGGGCACTTTCGGGGGAGCAGAGTTGACGCACTGCCGCGGCGTGTTGCAGCTCGCGGTACGGAGTAGTGATTTGTGAGCGCAAAGTGAGGTAGCGAGCAGTCGACCTCATCTGTCTCTCACTCTGGGCTTCCATCCATGGCCATGCCGTCTGCGGGTGTGGCGCGTCGCAATGGGAAAGGGATGATGATTGGGGACAGAAATGGGTTTCCATTATTTCGGCTTGCGGTGGTAGGGAGCTTCGATGGGGTTCTTTGCTCTACCTGTCGGATATGATGTGCAATCTGGTCGTCACCCTGCAAGACAGTCAGTCCAGGCCGGGCGATGGCCTCGCATCCTAATGAGCAGAAGAGGATAACGACGATCGATGTGGTCCAACCTGTTAGGCCGTCTGTGGCAACGCTATGGGTCGAAGGCTACGTTTCCGCAGCGGTCACGATGATGTCCAATATTCGGGCGAGACATGAGGTGCGCTAATGTTATCACTGACACATAGTTGTGCCTGTCGTTGCCGGATGTCTGTTCTCGCTTGCGTCAAGTGTCGCATCGAAGCACAGCGAAGAGGCGTTATTCCCCATCCCCCCTGCTTTGCTTGTCGCGGGTGCCTACCACATGTAAAGCAGGAAGGGAAGGCATGTACGTAGTTGCAGTTGCAGTTGCCAGAGGGGTTGATGATGGGTGCCTCAGGCGAAGTAGTCAGCACATCTTGAGTTGAAGAAGGCGCGATGTTGGCGGTCTGTGCTTCGGTCTTTCCCGCTACGCAGCAGACATCAAGACAGAGCCAGCCAACCATATCCCAGGAATATTGCTTTTTGGCCCAATCACGGAACCACACTTTGATCCACTTTCCCAGACGACCTGATGTGCACGTCCCTACCTGCATTTTACAGTGGCGGTTGTCGTCGACCTGTCACCAGCCACCAGCCGCCAGCCACCAGCCACCAGCCACCAGCCTATCTACTGCAACGACAACTACAACTGCAACGACAACTGCAACTGCAACTGCAACTGCGGAAGCAACTGTATCACCCAAGCTCCATCGAATTTTTCAACCCACCGTCAACTGCCTTGCAGCATACGTAACGCTGTACGGATATGACTGGCTCTCTTCGTTTCCTTTTCTTCCGACAATCATGCCACATTCGTGCGCACAGTGCCTCACGCTGCACGCATGAGGCATGAATACGGACTTAAGCTCTGTACAACTCATGGCTGCGAACCAGCCCCGCCTGTTGCTGCCTGAGGTGCAGTCCCTCACGACGTACTATGGTATCTAACAGTACCAGTTGTGCACCAAGGTCTCTCAAAAGCATTTGCATAAATGCCGCCGGAGTTTGTTGACGTGCAACGAATCCAGACATGACATACGTACCTGATACCTGATAGAAGGCGGTCTGTACTACTCCATACACTAGAAGCTCCTTCCATTTCGCGGTCGGCGCTTACCCTTTACAGGCTAGTGCATCTGTCAGATCTCATCGCCCAACTTTCCCCTTCCAACTCCAACAAGAAACATCCCGACCTCTGCAACGCGACGCGGCGTATCGCAACGCAGTGCTGCCATCTCTACTGTTGCTATGTCTTCCTGGGCAGTGATTCGCATTCGCGGCTCGTCGTTTACGTGTTGATTGGCGCCAAGCTGGACTGCATCAAGGTCCCGTGTCGGTTTATGCTTACCCCGGCCTACGTTTTATCTCGACGCAAAAGACAAACATTTGCAAGAGCCATGGACGCCGTGGCTAACTCACCAATACCATCTCTGAGCCCAGGGCCAGACATGCAACCTACGAGACTGCGGCTGCAACAAACTATCGCAGATGCCACTTCGATCCAGCCGTGCGCCTCACTATCACTGCGCACAACAATCCTTCATCTGAGGGACTTGGGGTTCCAGCCGCTGGGTGGCCCCCAGGCGACGAATGGGATACGTTGCAAGGAAGGACATTCCCGCTGGCCATCCGCGAGAGCCGGTAAATTGGCGACACCAACACCCGGTCTCGGTTTTGCACACATACGTACGGTACGGGTAAGGACTAATTACAGGGCCTTCCAGTATTATGTGCTGGCTGGTGAAACGACCCTCACCGAAAGCAGGGCCGCTTTCTCATCTGCCGCCGATCCCTCAATCTAGATGAAGCACTATACCGCTCCGTGTTCAAGACAACCGTTCTCCCGTTGCCGCCCCGGACGATGCACGACGCACCATGCATTGGAAACCCGCCCAGCTGAACCACTATCATGCCTGGATCCCAAACAGGGCCGACCTGAAGGCGCTTCCCTCGCCTGTCAACATTGCCAGGAGGGACGGGAATGATTTCATTGATGGACACGGCACGTCGTTCGTGGGTCATGGTGCTGCCACACTCTGGGGTTGCCCTACAGTACACACCGCATCATGCAAAAGTCGCTGCTGAGGCATTCCTTTTTGCAATTCGCCTAGAGCACACAGTTCACTCGGGCGCCTCATCACAGCTGACACGCGGTACGCACAAGATGAGACTACACAGGCACAGCCCATCCACACGCACATCGGTTCCTCCATGAGAACCTCCTTGCGTCACACACAACAACGAGCCGCAGTGCACGACGGGAATACAGAGTGCTTGTGGCCTTACGTCGACCCATACCCGCCTTGCTTTGGTTCTCACCTTTGCCGTACCGGGCCTGGTGGTTGATCTTCAGGTAGCTGGCAGTCGAAACCCACTGTGCATCCGTACACCGCTCGGGCGTGGCAAACGACAGACCCATCTCCCAGGAATCCCCGGCTCAGCCAATCCGAATCGCGGGGCTCGTCAATATAGGCATGTGTTCGATTTCCCGCAGGTTGGTATCCAAATCTTGAGCTGCTTCTCCCTTCCGGTTAGACTTGTTGCTAAATCACCACGCCGCAGCGTCTGTGCTTCGAGACCTGCCAGCTGGGATTCGAAGCGCATTGCCTCTGGGCAAGCCAAGTGAAGCATTCAAGGCCGGCATTGATGATTCGTCAACCGCTAATGTCGAACCGGCCTCTCTGTCGCCTACAAAAAAATACATACGTATTACGGATAGACCCATACGACTCGGAGCGTTCCAAGTGGCAGGTCGCTTGGCTGTCAACACTCGCACCCACATGCTGTAGGCATATGGAGTATACATAGTAGCTGTCCATGACACTCAGTTTCGCCGCCAGCAATCCTTGGTCGAGCTGAAGTTTAGATGGCGCATCAAATCACACATGGTGCCCACGATAACGGAACGCAGGCATCGATGCGTATGGAATGCCACTTTAGCGTCGACGATATTCGCCTGGAAATAAGCGAAGGACAGAAGACATGCAAACAAAGCTCGTGAAAGTGCAACTCCCAGTCACCGGCATGCCGGCTTTGTCTCTCGGAAGGATTTCTCCTGCGTTCCCTGCGGCGACCAAGACCGGCCGGCCCTCTTACTCAAGCGGCAACAGCATGCCTTTCACCGAACAGAAACCCCCCCGAATCTGCAGCGCGAAGCGACATTCCTGCCCCAGAGCAGAGGGGCGGGCGTCTTTTCTGCCTTGCCACTTCACCGGCCAACGAGACGGCAAACGCTCGAGATGAGAATTCCCAACTTCAAGCGCCCTTTGCTGCGGTGACCCAACGATAAGAGACCCCTGCGAGACTCACAGACCTGAGACTCGGACCATTATATACTGCTTGAGACCTCGAGACTCGCAGCCCTGCCCAGCGTCACTTCGCGGCATGCCATGGTCGCGGCTGAACAGCTCCGCCGCACGGTCTCATCACCTCCGCCAGTGACTGCGATTCGCGCATACTACGTAGAGTCTCCGTAGTCTCGCAACGAAGCCAGCCAGCCGCAGCAACCAGCAGCAGCGCGGGCGTGGCACAGTTCGTGATGACATGATTGCCAACGACCGCGGGTCACGTAAACAATTCAATCCAGATCCAGCAACCAGCCACCCGCCACCAGCCAGCCTTGGGTTTATCAGTTCGTCGCGAGCTTGGACACGTACGTGATCCGATATCGCTCGCAACGCACCTCAAACACAAGAGACCAGGCCACCCCGCCATTCACGGAGCCGATCTGTTCATGCGGTCCCCGGACTGCCTGGAGCGAGCTGCCAAACACGTCTGTGTGGTCCAACCACGGCGCCCGTTGCCTGTGATGACTGCGTCGGTTGAACGATAGCATGGGTGTTTTGAGCAATATTGTCCGCTAGAGGCTGCGCATCCTTACTAAAAACGACGACCGTGGATCCTTCCTCGACCTCGTACGATTAAAGCACGCAGTTCGGACAGGATGGGTAAATGGTTCGTCCAGCGGAAATATTGCGGGCCGTTGGCTATCTTACTTTGCAACGATACGCCGCGTGTTAATGAAGCTTCGCCCGCAGGTAGAACCCACCGCAAAAGGAAGCATTGAGCACGCCAAGACCAACGCAGGGCATCACTACCACAAGTATGTAGTAATTGCTGTGTTCTGTGTATCAGGGGTCCGGCCGAAATCAACGGAGCGACGCCGGTGAGGAAGAACCTTCTTTGAATCAATATTGCAACCCTTGAACGAGCCCGCCCTGTCCTGAACCGCATGGCAATCTCGCACTCCAGAAGCCAAGGTCGGCCTTGGAACGAAAGGAGAAGGCAGACCGTTGTTTAATTACCCTGCGGCGGATTGGAGTTTGCTTCCTTTTTTTCCCTTTTCCGGTCTCGCTTCGCTTCGCCTCTTGGATTCGTCACAGACCAAGCGAGCCAGTCAGCTCTGCAAAGCCTCGACTTCTGTGTCACTACACAGTATAGCCGATGCCTCTGACGGATCCAGTGCCCGCATGACCCTGTCATCGGCGTACTTGCTTCTGCTTCTGCCAGGAGCATCGCAATCTGCCGTGGCCTGGCTGCAGGAATCACCAGCGAACTCCCTTGCGAGCCCGAAGAAAAAGCAAGCAGAGATGCCCCGGTCTTGGCTTACAGATGGCTCACCTTTCGATGACAGGGGTCCACACCGAGACATGGATGCCTCAGTCGCTGTGCGCGCGTCCGTCTCACAGTCTCACAGTCTCACTTCGCTCTCAGCAGACTCACCCACAGACTCCTTCATCAGTCAGCATGGGGAAGTCAAATGTTGCACGGCCGAGAGAGCGCGGCTCATTCTTCCAATAGTGGCTCGTTCCGTCTCATGAACTAGCGGCAACCGACGCTCCTCTAGTGTGCGGCCCCCCAGCGTGCACGCAGAGGCCAGGCAAACGCCTGATGGAAAGTTCACGGACTCACTCGACGATACTCTCGTGAACTCGAGTGAGCGCCTCCACGGCGCGGGACCAGCTCCCATCCCTGAGGACCGTGTCATGGTCGATCCGTGCCGTGCTTTCCAAATTCCTAGGAGCAGAGCGCCAATGCCACGGCCGCCAAATCCCCCCAAGAGGCGCGTCTCTGAAGGGAGATGCCACTGCTTAGGGGTCCCGAGGGTCCAAGCAAGTTGAGACTCATGACGAAGCGGCGCTGCCAAAGCGACAATAGTCCAACACGGGAGACTGCGCCCCGCGACGGGTCTAGAAATCTGGGAGACTGGTGCTCTCGCAGGCAGGGAATGGCGTTGCGACAGACTTTGGCACGGTTGCACACATACGTATGCGCAGTTATGGACGCGAATACTGGAATCTCCAACTAGGCGAATTCTACAGTTTGCCACTTTGCACACGGGCAAGCAAACAGCGTGGACTTTTGTGACGCGCCTACGAGTACTGTGAAAGTGTTGCCTTGAAAGAATCCTCCAGGGGCGTGTTGTCTGGCGAAGGATCGTGAGTGAGTCAACATCTCAGAGAGCGGCCCACAGACGTCTCTTCCTCCGGACGCCGACAAAGCCGGTGATTGACGGGCGACTCCTTGGGCCTGGGAACTCTGATCCGCGCCGAGTCGAGTCGAGTCGAGTCGAGTCGAGTCGAGTCGAGTCGAGTCGAGTCGAGCCGAGTCGAATCGGCCGGGGTCGGGATAGGCTTCAGCCTTCGGGGGGGAACTTGCGAACTTGTAGTTGCCTGGACGGGACTGCGTGAGTGGATGATCAAGTTCGCAGAGGGTGCGAGTGGACATGATGGACACTGCACTCAACCGAAGACGACGATGTTGCAAGTCGCAAGTCCCATACCAAGTCCCATACAATCCCACATTAACGGCAATCTTTGCTCCGGCCAGGCCGGAGGCGACTGGGAGGCCCATGGAAGATGGATCACGGATGTAGGCAAGCCACCACCACAACCGTTCTGCTTCGCCGTTGGGCTGCATGGCGCCCAGGCTACTCTGCAATCCGCGCTCCTACATGGTACGCAGTGCTTTTTGATGCAGTAGGCTGCTTGTACGTCAAGACGTCGCCAGGCAGATGCAACAAGGACATGCCATGGTGCCGACAAGTGAATACCTTGGTTGTATCCGTATGCATGGTGCTGTGACCCGACCCGCAAATGGAAGCCGTGATGCGACTCTCGCGGAAGACGTGCTTGAGAGACTTCTTGCTCAGTAGGCAGTTGTTCTGTACGGATATCGAGAAGAGAGCGAATCCACCACCATGGACACAGCCTCGAGAACTCCACACTACCCTCGTATAGCTGAGGGCCAAGCTGAGACCTTCCATCGGGACTGTTTCTCTGACTTGGGATGGGCAATTCCGAGGGAGACTATTGCACTACGCATACGGATACAGTACCATACTATGGTACCGTAGGTATATTCCTTCGTGATAACCGGACACAGGAAGCCGTTGGACCATGACACACGAATCGTCAAAATGGGGTCAATATCGCATCAGGCATCACCAGCATCTTCCGGTGGGATTCTCGTTATCATCACCTTGGCACAACACAGTACGCTAGCTGCTCAGTGTGAGTGGTGCACCCTGTACGGAACGCAGCGTCCAACCGAATTAGACGAGACATGCTCAGCACGAAGCAATAACAGTACTCGGTACGGAGTAGAATTGCTGATGATGAGATCTCCACACGACGCCAGGGGCTCTGAGCCATTTCCCAGTACTTGATATATCCGTACGTGCGTTTGGAACAAGTAGTACGGATACTTGATTAGTTCTTGATCTCATACGCAGTAACTTACACGATGCCTTGCATGGCCGACCCACCGACGGTCAGTCGACGCTCGAAATTCCACTGGAAAATCCGCCGATCGTCAACTCCCGTGGTTTGACCGGCACGAATGCCACCAGCAGCGTCCCAGTGTGCCAGTCTCGTTGTGGTGTAGCATGGGAGGCGTCCTTCAGATGGCAGCCAACCCGTCATTGGATCCCAATGCGCACATCACCGCTTCCCGCTCCGTCCCACCAAGCGTAAGCGTCTATCTGTCCGTCGGTCTGTCGGCTTGTCAATAGTCAACAGTCAGTGGTGAGTGGTGAGTGCGGCCGTCGTCAGCAGCTCGTGCTCAAACCGCCGTTGCAGCACGGCGCGCATCAGTAACGACAATCATCAACAACGACCAAGTTGGAGCTAGTCGCCTCGTTGAACGGCGAGGCGTTCGCGCGTGAATTACGTGTGACCTCATCCCTTGCGTCAAGCGTCGTCACGAACGGCACCGTCGTCTGCCCATGTGTTGCATCTCCCGAGACACAAACAACGTGAACGGGCGTCTCTTCCTTCAGGGTCCATCAAGCAAGCCTCAAGGTCACCTTGCTGTGTAGTGGCCGATAATCGTACCTCGTCAACCTCGTGCACGTCCAACCAAGACCCGACGAGCCATTTTCCTCCCTCCTCCTCCCCCCCTTGGAACCGTTCACCTCCTCATGGCGGGCTGCTTTGTCTGGGCCGACCGACGATCAGTCTTTGCTTTGCAATGAGGGATAAACATGGCCAGGCACGCCAGAGAAGCCACCGCGGGTCCCAAGAGATCTGCGCATTCTTTTCGTGGAACTGCTTGATGCTGCCACAGAACTACGTACTACCTACGGATACATACGCAGTAATTAGTGTGTATCCGTAAAGCGTAAAGGGGAGAGAAGGTTGGATCTAAGGAATATGATGCCATCGGGGTCCATGGCCGTGGGGTCGATGCAACGCACCAAATCGCACGAGCCTGATCCAATCCTCCTCCTCCTCGACTGGTGATCATTCCACAAGTACTTTGTTACTGCTCTCCTATCCGTACTCCCATTGGGCTCCAAACAGACTGGCTCCATTCCAACGAGCAACGTCAGGTCCCATCAGAAACATGGCAAGCTTTACGATTACTTTAGTTAGGGGTGGGAATGTCACTGCAACTCCAGCCAACCGGTGACGATCCCTACCGCAACTTGTCCTTGGTTCGCGGTCCTTTGACTCCATGTTTAATCAGCGGCGTCGCCTTATTGCGTCCCGAGCTTAACTCGAGCTGATGGCAGGCACAGGGTCGCAAGGAACAAGGGCTTGCTTGCTTGCTTGCTTGCTTGCACCAGCAGCTGGGCTACGTAGTAGAGAAGGGAAGGGATGCTACCGTGTAATCGTACTGTTACTGTTGCGCTTCTTCGATCCGTACTCCACAGACTCTGAGCAGACGAACGAAGCACAGGACTGTGTCTGTATCCGTATCCTCTCTAGTACGTACGTACGTACGTGTACGGAGCACTGCGTACTGTTGCGTGTAGTGTACGCAAGGCGAGTCGTCCCGACGGCTTGCCCCGGTTATCGTCCCCCGCCTCGTTGATTAAGGGCCCCGCCGTCTCCGTTCGGCACTCCCGGCCGCTCGTGCCCCCCATCTCACCAGCTGCCTTGGTATCGGCCGCCAACGTCGTGGGATGAGGGAGATGCACGTCGCCGTCCGGTGCAGTGCGACGGCGGCATCGTGATACCCTTTACTCTCAGCTTGCTTGATTGGTCTGGCCTTGGAACCACCGCAGGCTGGGATGGGAAGAGAGTCGGAGAGACGGGGAGTGTGTGATGAGACGCTGTGCTGGGGCTATCTATCTACACTCAGCACCGCGAGGCCGTGGATCCAGCCCAGCCGGCGGGAGCGTGCATATCGACGACGCCGTACCGTGATTACAGTTTGGGCGCCGCATCGTGCCACATCACCGCTGCTGCTGCTGTCCGTGTCTCGAAGGTTGCCGCTTCCGAAGCAAGTTGACGATATGTGCGGATGAGCAAAGATATGCTTTGGGTAGCCACGGGCCATCGTTGGCCCAGGAATCCTCGACTGAGCAACGAAATCGAGGCACCGAAGCACGCAACGCAGAGCAAGCAAGCTACCGCCGTACCAGCAGAGCTCGTACACGCCTCACACGCCTCTCTCTCTCTCTCTCTCTCTCTCTCTCTCTCTCTCTGTGTGTGTGTGTGTGTGTGTCTTTCTCATGGTTGGAGGGGTCTAGCTTCACGAAAACCCCAGCCATCGGACAACTCTCCTGGCAGTGAAAGGTTGTCAGCAAAGCACCAGGCCTGCCCGATGTGCATTACTGTGAAAAGTATACACATGGGAACGCACTGGTCCTACTGCTCCAAACGTCCCGACGCGCCTTGCGCCCGTCGTGATCGGGTTCCCTGGTCTTTTGTATCACCTCAATCGG
The DNA here is from genome assembly GCA_001693025.2 of Colletotrichum lindemuthianum. NCBI lineage: Eukaryota > Fungi > Ascomycota > Sordariomycetes > Glomerellales > Glomerellaceae > Colletotrichum > Colletotrichum lindemuthianum. Next base: position 244,851 of record MASP02000226.1, on the reverse strand, counting down.
CCGTACCACGTTGCGCAGACCTGAATCCTGCCTCTTGGTCTCTCACCCAAGAGGCCCGGTTAGTCAGTCACCTGAAAGAGATGCTGCACGTCATTTCGAGGTCAGCGTCTCGCGGTTATTCACGGGGGCAATCTTTTCTTGTGCCAGCACGTAAACAGCTCATGCGCAATGGGCGGCTTCTGATCTTTCATGAAACGGGTTGTGGCGTGAAGAACAAGTCGTGGAGTTGTGACAGAAATAGAATATGCTCTTTACGATGACAGTTCCAACAAGGACTACTCTTTCCACGGCCACCGGACAAGAGAGGAATTGATTGCAAACCGGGGGGCTTTCACAGGCGCAGCGGGCAAACACGAATCAAAAGAAACGCCTGAACCTGAGATGCGTCAAAACCTCGACCTCGTCTCTGCTCACCCACGCTCGCCTGTTCGCCTCACCTCGCCTCCTTTTGTCGGCAGCCTTGTCACGGAGCCTCCCCACCTGGACTGAGCAGAAGCCAAGCGTGGGCTAATTACGATACGACTTGCTACTATTCGTCTGTCTTTCTCTAGGGGAGGCGGTTCGTAGAACCAACAAGGCAAGGCAAGGCAAGGCAAGGCAAGGCATGGCATGGCATGGCACACAGACCATCACGAACATTGCCTCTTCAGACCATGTCCAGCCATATCAGCAGGGGCGCACAAATGACGGCCGGGGGCCCCTCTCGTGTCTTGTGGTGATTCTCTTTCTCCGTTGCACATTGCATGCGTGCATATTCACACACGCATGTAGAAGTACACATTATACTATGCACAACCGTCGACGCCGACACCGAAGCACCGCGTCCTGTTTTCGTGCCCGATCATCTCTCCCCGGCAGACGCGCTGCACTCCCCTCCTCCCTCCCCAGGTAAAGCTGTTGGAAGGGAAGGTCTAGACGGCCGCCTGACGAGAGTACGAAGGCGAGAAAGCAGGCAAGCCATTGTTGGACCGGGACCACGGTACGCAATGCAGCTTTCCTTTGCGCGGGGGAGGAAGGAATGGGGCGACGCCGGCGATTCGCCTGGCGGTGGTGGTTTGGGACGAGGCATTGTTTGCTCGCTTCTGCTTTGCGCATCTCTCTGCCTTTGCCTTGCAGGCTGTTGGGTCCGGGTGGTGATGGGATGGGCTGGGGGCGGCTGCGTTGGAACTGGATATGCGGCCCCCCCGGACGACGTGATTGGGATGACTGTACTACTACATGCTACATGGATGTATACATCTACAGTCAATGAATTGTAGTAATCTGTATTCTGAAAAGGTCGTACTTCATACACGGCACTTCGTGTGCGAGGGATAGATGCTCAAAATGGGTCGGGTTTGGCCTTCATGTGACGTCCGCACGATGCGCGTGAGCTCACCAAGTACGTGCTACACGGCCAGCACCCGGTCTCGAGACGGGAATTGCAGTGACACCGGTCCAACTAGAGTGTCTTTTAATCGGCGAGCGTGTCTTGTCGGACGTGAACACCATCATGGAACCGTGTCCATCCTCTCTCGTTGGTTCTGGGCGCGTAATGGGCCCCGCGACATTGCGTTTCGTGATTTCATCTCGTCTATTGTTTTCAACCCGACAACTTGAGCGAGAACAACCCCATCCACGGCGTGACAAGCGACGAAAGCTGTCAGATAGAGCTTTACAGCGACGCCCGACTCCCTGACCCTTCCTCTCGTTTCTCACAATCACGACTATGCGCACCCTGTGCCCTTCATCGTTCCCTCCGCCACCCTCGGACTCCTGATATGCGAAATGTCATGGTGTCCTTTGAAATCGACGCGTTTGTGCTGCGTATACCACAGGCAGAACCGTCTCATGAATTTCAAATCGCCCAAAAGGTGTCAAAAGTCCGAATGCGGCGCTCAGGGGGGGTGTTCATCTCGTCTTGACACGACACACACGGCACGGGCACGCTCGAGGTCTATCTGAGATGCGTTACCAATGCGCGCGTGTTTGTTGAGATATCCGTCGTATCATCGGCATAAAGGTTTCGAAAAGGGTCCTGATGTAACAGAGAGGGAAAGCCTCATGCTGAAAGAGTGTGATGGAACGATGGCAATCAGACGTCCTCACATCTCGTCTTGTCTTATGTAGCTGCCCGACTCTATTCGAAAGTGTGCAAATTGTGTTGGGAAAAGATCAAATGTGGCCGTGTGAGAGTTACTATTCAGATTGACATCATGCTAGTTGGACAATTCTCCATTTCCCTGCCTGCGGTTTCGCCTCACCAACATGGGGATAGTTCTGATCTTGGTCAATATGCTTTGAAAGCAGTCCGAGGTCAACAGCACAGTGATTAGTCTGCCGCCGCGAGCGGAACTCGAATACTCCTCCTTACTCTCTAACATGACAGAAACACGATGGCAAGTCTTGACTTGGTAACTTTTATCAGATCAAGATGTCGCTACATCTGATGATGATATCAGCATATCCCAATTTTGGGTTTCAGAGGTGCCCTCAGAGTCGTACGAACTTGTCATGAAGACAATCCACAAGTGACAAAATCAAATCGGCCAGCTTCAAGAGACTGGCACGCCGTCCCACTCTCCGACACGAAACACGCATTGAAAGGGTCCCATTCCCAAATCAAAACCTTGCTCAAGAAACAACTGTTCCCCGGGGCCAGTTCAATCTCAGGACGTCGGTCTGTTCTCTTCCACATCTCAGGGTTATTGTATCTCAAGATGACCATCAGACGCCCTGCTGATGGGGGTGCAATTGACTGCCATTGACACGGACTGAGGATACAGGCGGAAGACAGATCATAGGCGTACCTCCATCCTTCCTCTTGTGGGATGAAACACGTACGTAAAGACGAGTTTTCCAAGATCCTTTGCAGATTGTTTCTGAGGTTCAGCGTAATCTAGTTGTTGCGGTAGAACTTCTCCTACCTCTTCTGCTTCTCAAGTAGTATCAGGGAGTTGCCATGACAGATCACTTGGTGTGCATGTTTCAAGAAAACTAGCTACCACCAACCTAGACATGTTACCTTGACTAGGTAGTGAGTCTTGACATTCGAAGTTCGTACCTCACTTCAGGGATGGAAGAAAAAGAGAGACCCACGATAATCAGCCTACGTCTTACAACCTCACATTGCTAAGCTGCAAATCAGATAATGGAAGAAGATGACATCCTGCATGACCTAAACTACCTTTTCCCCTAGGATATGCTTTGCATGTCATCTCACGACTGACCTTGACCCTTACGGTTAAGGCAAGACAGTAAGGGATGTTTGCTACGGTAGGCTGTCGAGCTGTTATTTCCAAAGTCTTACAAATCATGACCAGGTGCGATAAACCGAAGTGAATTCAACGTTGCCATTTGTCTACTTCACCGCTCCTAGCCCTTCTAGCCCAGCGCAAGGCAAATGGAAGTGACATTTCACGTCCGCGAATTCCTCCAACGCCATGAGTCTATACCTACATCATCCCGCACGCCAGGCCATTAGCGCTTCGCAGTGCCCAGTCTTGCTGTGAAGAAGGGATGCTTCAGCGCGTCGGCGGGCTTGATCCTCTTCTCTGGGTTGAGGGTAAGGCAGTGCTCGAGCAGATCGACAAAGTGGTTGAGGTCCCTTGTCTCGGCGTCGTTCATTCCCGCTGACGCGGCAAACAAGCGAGTGCGGAGGTCTCGTGTAGGCTTGACCACAGGCAGAACCCTTGCGGTAGTCTGTGAGGCGTATACTTGTTAGCTTCGGGGTGCCTCTGTTCGCAGATAAATAAAGAGCATGCAAGGTGATAATGTGGAAAGGGGTGTGTGTCTCGGAATCCAGCAAGCTGTCAAAATTGACAAATTGAACCGCAAAAGTTGGACCCTTTCTACAGAGACGAAACAGGGGCAAGAGAAGCTTGGGCGGAATAGACGCGACGATGGCGTCGTGGAATGAATGCGTCCTCCGAACATGGGAGGAATCACCCCGACTCGCACCGACAGCCCACAAAGTCATGCGAATCCGAAGAGTCTGAAGGGTCCGAAGGGTCCGAAGGGTCCGAAGGGGTGCTTGGTGTGCGGCCCATCGTCATGGGATCCAGTCCGCCCACCGGGGCTTCGTGTCATGAACTTCCGTGACAGCCGCTCTGGCCGATGACCGGACGGGCTCAGACTGAGTGGAGGCGCATACGCATCCCATGCAGCGCCTCACGCTTACAGCCGCACTCCGCCTCGAGCTAACGACGTCGGGCTTGACAGCTGCAAAAATAGCTTCTCGCATGACGACGGGGCCACGTGAGTAGGCATGAAACCCGCACATGCAAATGCAGAGGCGTTGGGAGTATGGGGAATGGAGAAGGGCAGCGCAGGTGGATGTAAACAACAGCGCGGTTAGGGGTTTGGCATACCTTTCCGAGAACCTTGTCCCTCTCCATGCTCACGAAGTTGCCCTGCTCGTCAAAGTGCATCCCCGACAGCTGGCCTCTCTTGTACAGCTTGGGTGTTATCCTGCCGCGGATCTCCATGATGGCCTTGAGCATCTGGTTGTTGCTATCCCCAGCGAAGAGAATCTTGCCAGTGTACAGCTCGTACAGCGTGCAGCCAATGGACCACATATCGATGGCGTAGTCGTAGGGCATACCGAGGATGACCTCGGGTGCTCTGTAGAAGCGACTGACGAGGTAGGGTGTGATTTCGTTGTGTGCCGTGGCAGCGTCCGACTTGTCGATACCCGTTCCCAAATCGCAAATCTTTAATACCTGGCGAGTCTCGTTGACCTGGAAAATGTAAGCACATCTCCTCGCAGCCAATGACGGGATACTGACCAGAATGTTGTCAGGCTTCAAATCAGCGTGGACGACGTTGCATTTCCTCATGTGAGCGAGACCGATGAAGATTTGGTGAGCGTAGGCGCGTGTCGCCCCGAGGTTGATGCCGACATTGTTGCCGAATTTCTTCAGCACTTCTCGCAAGTTCAGACTCAGGTTTTCGAAGGCCATACACAAGTGGCCCTTGTGGTCAAAATGCCGTTCAAACTTGACAATGTGCTTGCGGCCCTCTGGATCAGCGTCGTTGAGCTTCTGCAGAATGGCAATCTCGGTGAAACCGCCCTTGCGTAGCGCATCGTTGTTCCTCATGATCTTGATGGCAACCAATTTCTTGGTGGTAATATCCACGGCGCGCGCGACACCCGAGAACATGCCCTTCCCTAGAGTGGCTTGCACCTGGTAGCGGCCGTTGAGAATTTCACCGATGCGGATCTTGTAGTAGCCATCTTTGTCGTCACCGTCGAGAATGGCGCCATTATTCGGAGCAAGCGCCGGCGAAGCCTTGCTATCGTCCACCACCAGCACCTTGCCAGTCTTGGGCGCAGCGTATTTCTCGTCGTCAAAGTCCTCGGCAAACATGTCAAAGTCCTCATCGTCTTCGTCGCCCGAGGGCTTCTTGGCCGGTGCTTCGGGTACATTTTCCTGCGGTTGGGCTTGTGTCTGGGTGTCAGGAGCTTCGCCATGCAAGCCAACATTACCATGACGCATCTCATCACGCTTCTCGTCCTCCTTCATATCCGCAGTGGGATCGTAGTCAGCGGCCGATGGGCCATCTTCTTCGGGGTTGCCGCCGTGCTTGTTCATGAGATCTTTCTCGCTCAGGACGTCGATAGCCCCTGGCGAGCTGACCTCTTGCGCAGGCGAAGCAACGTCTGAGGAATTAGTCGTGACCGTGCAGCTGGAGATGGCGATCTCACCTGACATGGGAGTGTCGATGTCGCCGGCCGGAGTGCCTGGAGTGGCTTGACGTGCTGGAGACGAGACAGCCGACTTATCAGTTGCATGGAGCGCGTGCACGAGCAGGGGAGTGGCAGAGCTAGACTTGGCGAGCAACTCCTCTCGCCGCCGGCGACGGCGCTCAATCTCGGCATCTTCGTCGATGATCTTGGGTTCCTCGAAGTCGGGCTCAGGCTCGGGGTTCGATGGCTGCGAAGTCCTAACAGAGGGTCAAGTCAGCACACGACATGGCTCAGCACGGAAAGAAAGACGTACGACTGATTCTGAGAAGGACCGGCCGCCGCGTTTCGCGAGTCTGCAAAGTCTTTGAGAGGTTTAGCATCTTCTTTGGAAGCGCGCGAATCCTTTCCTACAGCGGCCCCATTCGTCGAGACTCCGTTTCGGACTTCCCGATCTCTGTGGTCATCGTACTTCAAGCCCCGAAAGGGGTTGTTGCGATCACGATCGCGTCCGCTGTCCCTGGCGTAACGGTCGTCACGGGCCCGGTCATTGCGCAGTGGGCGATAAGGTGATCTGGTCCGCGTGCGTACCCTCTTTTCGGGGTACCGATCTCGGTCGCGATCTCGCTCCCGCTCCCGATCCCGATATTTGTCCCTCTCCCGGCTTCTGTCTCTGTCTCGGCCGTCGTAACTGTGATTCGAGCCGCGCGAAACCGGGCGGTCTAGGTCTTCGTAGGAGACGCGATTGCGGCGGTATTCATCACGCTGGCCGTCATCGTAGTGCACGCGGAAGCGACGCGAGTCCGAACCTCCGCCTCGGGCGCCGGCGTAATCGCGCTCGTCGCGTGAGCGCTTGTAGCCATGGGGCGGCGGCGAGCGGCTGCGTCTCGATGATGTGCGGTTGTGTCTGGCGTAGTCGTGCTCGGGTGATTTGGAGGCCGAGTGTCTATCTCGGGTTCTGTCTTGACGGTCAACACCGTTTCCATCAAACTTCTTTTGCAGTGAAGTTGCCTTCAGGTCCCCAGCGTGATTCTCAACAATCTCGCCCTCGTCCGAACTCGACGTCATTCTGCGAACAGCGCGGACTCGGTTCCGAGACGCAGCTTCTTTGAATGTATGTGTGTGGGTATGCAAGTCAAGTCCGCCAAAGGGAGAGTCCCCTAAGGTCTTTGTGCGCGGGGCAGCAGCGACGTGTCAGCAGAGATGACCAGAGCAATTGATGCGCAGCAGGAGTAGTTTGCGAACCGGATGACTGTGTCGACTCAGCTCATGGGGGAAGAAGGAAAAGGAAGGAGCCAGCAATGGCGATAAGACCAGAGCCCAAGATGTGGGCAGGATGAGGTTGATGCAGAGCGAGGAGTCAGAAAGGGGACGGTGATGTTTCGTCGATAGCCGAGACGGGGTTCAGCGGTCAAGGGTCGACTGAGGTGTCGTACGGAGATATGATGAAATGCGACGAGACTTGTTTTCGGCGCACGAGACCCGCGGGACGCGAGTGGCCGGAGAAATGTGGCGTGGATGTTCCGAGCCACCGCCGTCCAGTGGGGCTGATTATGCTCGTAACCGACAATAACCGACAAATGCATGTAGCTGTACGGAGTACTCTAAGGGCTTTTATCTTACTAAGTGAGGACCCCTAGGCGCTGCTGACCAGGAGGGGCTATTTTCACCCCACGCTACGGCCTTCCTCTCCTTTCAGATTGCACGACTTCATTTGCGATTTTAGGCTTGCTACTACCTCTTCAACCAGTCGATCTTCTGCCCCAGAACCTCCAAAAAATATCAAAATGGGTGGCGCAAACCGCGAAGGTTAGTGTTGTCCTCGTCCATCTAGTCGCGCATGCTGACTGTTGAGCAGGTGGCAAGGCCAAGCCTCTCAAGGCCGCGAAGAAGCAGAACAAGGACCTCGACGAGGACGACCTTGCCTACCTTGAGAAGAAGCGCGCCGGTACGCCACTATAACCATGACCGATAAACCTAAACGGGGGAACACGGGACTAACGTGATTGTCACAGAGGAGAAGGCTCGCAAGGAGATGGCCTCCAAGGCCGGCGGCAAGGGACCTCTCAACACGGGCGCCCAGGGTATCAAGAAGAGCGGCAAGAAATAAGCGCATCATCCACCAGTCGATCGAGGAAGTTTTCTGGGAAAGAAGTGTCGCCGTGAAGGACGGACGCCGAGGGCGACGATGGGCATCAACTTGGCTGGTCTCCCATTTTTAGAGGAGTTTCAACGGCAGAGCGCATGCTTTTCATATCTACGCGAACATGCAATGAAATGACTTTACGCATATTTGGCCACGGACGCGCTGGAACATGTGCGATACGGCCTGGGTGGTCATGCTGGTCGCCTCCTGGCCTGTTTTTTGTGGCCTTCTGGGCAAAACAGTTTCGCGTCAGACGAGTCTGGACAAGTCGCGGCACTGCTGACATGAACAGCTCACCACAATATAATCATGCCATCCGTCTCAACAGAATGCGACCATGGTTCTAGGTGTGCTTCTCTGACGAAACGCTTCATGTGCAAACTGCTGATCGCATACCCACAAGACCCTTCGTACAGCATCGTCTCCATCCAGTGCCCGTCTCAGTGTCTCACAGTCTTGACCCACGGACGTACCGTGTACTGGAGAACAGAGACTGGAGAATCGTCTTCCATTACCCACAGGTCCGCTGCGGTCAGCAATCTCACCGACGGACCGCTCTGCCAACTGTCAGCAGCTGCAACACCATGACAGCCCTCCACCCCCGAACGGAAGCCGTCCAACGGCCTCGGAGCCGCTCCGCCATGAATTTCCGTCTCCAGCATGTGGGAATCCCAACAATATCGCCAATCCCACCAGCCTGCGATCCTCCCTGGGCCCGACCCGCCGCCTCTCGTACGTTCACACAGGAAGGACGCCGCAAGGGAACCACCTCCGTCTCCTAAAAAGACTGCCATTGACGCGCAAAGAAACATATAAATGTGCCCGAGTCCTTAATTTCATCTCACTTGACGATACAATACACAAGCATCTCATTCTCTGCCTACCATCATCAACAAGCACATCACCATGTCCGCCGACACCTCCGGCCCCAACGCCGGCCAACACGGCCTCAGATCCCGTACAACCGCCTCCAACACCACCACCACATCCTCTGACCCCTCCCCCTCCCTCCTCTCCAAGGCCGAACACGCCGCCCAGACGATCGAGCACAAGATCGAACAAACCCTGCTCGTCCTCTGGGACGACCTCCCCACCTGGCGCCGCGACAACGCCTACATCCTCTCGGGCTACCGCCCAGACTCCAACTCGTACCTCGCCTCCTTCAGGTCCCTCGCCTACCTGCACAACGAGTCCGTCAACATCTGGTCCCACCTCCTCGGCGCCCTGGCCTTCGTCGCCGGCGCCGCCGTGCTCTACACCACCGTCGCCCCGCGCTACGCCACCGCCTCGCCGGCCGACGTCCTCGTCTTCTCGTGCTTCTTCGCCGGCGCCGTGTCGTGCCTCGGCATGAGCGCGACGTACCACGCAATCTCGAACCACTCCCCCGCCGTCGCGAAATGGGGCAACAAGCTCGACTACTCGGGCATCGTGTTCCTCATTGTCGGGAGTTACGTGCCCGCAATGTACTACGGCTTCTTCTGCCACCCGCATCTGATGACCGTTTACCTCAGCACCGTAATTCACCACTTCTTTTCCCTCGTGATGAATACCATGTTCCCCGTCGCTGACATACCTCGCAGATCGCCCTTCTCGGCCTCGGGTGCGGCATCGTCTCCTGGCTCGAGGTCTTCCGCACTCCGGAATGGCGCCCCTTCCGCGCGGCAATGTTCGTCGCCCTCGGCGCGTCCGGCGTCGTCCCCGTTCTCCACGGCCTCCGCGTCTACGGCGCCGCCGGCCTGGAAGACCGCATGAGTCTGAGCTGGGTCGCGCTCCACGGGCTCATGTACATTCTCGGCGCCGTGCTGTACGCCGCGCGCTGGCCGGAGCGGACGTCGCCAGGAACGTTCGACATCTGGGGCAGTTCGCATCAAATCTTTCATCTCTTCGTCGTGCTGGCTGCCGTCACGCATTTGTTCGGCATGGTCAAGGCGTTTGATTACCACCACACGGTTATGGGGTCACGGTGCTAAAGTTGTAGAAATGACAGACTGCACTTGTCTTGTCACGTACTTGGTTAGAAATATTGGCTTTTGATAAGGGTATCATTCCATCCCGCTGCTTTCACGTTTTCAAGGCTTCATCGTCCCCAGACCCAGGTCCAGAACTCTCACCAAACCAGACGCCATTGCCACTGCCGCCCAGCACGAGTACTCCTCATTCGGGTTCCATGCCATCGTCGTCACCCGCGTCAGCGGTTCCGAGAGCACCGCCCTCTTGGGGTCGGCAAAATGGTTCTCCGTCTCCTCCTGTCCGCCCTGCACGTCCGCGTCGTCATCCTCTGCGTCGTCCTTACTTTTCGCTTTTGATTTTGCCTTTGACTTCTTGCCCTTCTTGTCCTTCTTCTTGGTACCCTGGACGGCCTTTGTCCTCCCATCGACTTTCGGCGGCACGTTCGGAACGGGTAGGAAGCCCTGCACAATCCTAACGAGACCGCGACACCCTTCTTCCGGCTCTGGTATCCGCTCCCGGGGGATGTACTGGTGTTCGAAGAGCTGCATCTTGTGGCCAAAGTGGTGCTTCGACGCGAATATGCGGTTGGCAGGGTTCGCACTCCACAAAGTGCCGTCGAGGTACCCGACCAGCGCAAACGGGTGATGGTGCCCGACGGCCAGCGACGTAGGTAGTCTGTCCCCGTCCATGACTTTGCGGACCTGTGCAGCGTACCAGCGCGAGTGAATGAACCCGATCGACGCGTTCAGGGGGTTGGCCGACGGCACGGCCGTGAAGAAACCGCGGAGGTGGTCGTTCCACTGCAGCAGGTTCGGCTGAGGGCTAATGGTAAAACAGGGGAAGCTCGACCTCTCGGCGTCGGGGTCGGAGAAGTCGACAAGCGTGGTGTAGCCCGCAACCGGGGTGGACGCGACTAAATAGGGAGCTGAGGGGTATGCGGTGTCGATGTGTATCACGTAAGTCGAATGGACTTCTTGACGGGCGATGAGGACGCGCGGGGAGATGGACCAGAGAGTCAGGGAGCCGTCGGAGTGGCCGACAACGATGCGGTTCATGTCGACCCATGCGAAGCACGTTGCAGTGATGTTGGTTTCTTTATCAAGGCCGAGGGAGACGATTGACGTCGATAGTTTTGCTGGATTTATTAGTTGGGCCGAATCCTCGGAAGGGGGGTAAAGGGAATCACTTACTAAATCTGTCTTGTTCATCGTCGGCAACCTCCTTAATGGAGACGACGTGAACCTCGCCATCGCCGGCGAGCATGGCTAGCAGACCTAGAGAACCTTCTTCGCGGTATGGGGTTGAACACCACTTCAGTCTCTTGACTCTTCCCCAGTCCACGCAAACAGTTCGAGCTAGTCGTGCTTGTTGGTTCTTGGGATATGGTATACCGTCCTCGTCCTGGCGCCCTTCGAGAACCCAGAGCTGCATAGTGCCCTTTTCTTCGTCGTAGGTAGTCTCGGGTTGAAGCACTTGGTCGGAATGCGGTATTACAGCAAGCGCGAGAACTTGCTTCTGTTCTCGCCTTGGAGCCCAGTCCATGCCGATGACAATACCGCCAACGTCAAACATCCATCCAGCTACGTTTTCCTCGGATTCCTTGTCCAAAGGAAGTCCGGAATGGGACAAAACAAAACCCTCATATGGTGATAGGATGTACTCCTTCTGCCCAGGATAAGGTCCAATAATAGTGCCGAGATGCCCGCCTGGATTTAGCCGGTACTCCTTGGCCTCGTCCTCTGTCATCTCTTCCTCGGCCTCTCCAGCTCCCCTGAGCCTCTCAAACCATGCCTTGGCCTTCTGACCCTGCTGCTCCTCAAAATCCTCGTCGATCCACGGACTCGGCACGGGACCTGCATCCTCAGGGACCTTGGACGGCAGCACCCCGTGCTCGGCCCAGCGACTCAGCAGCCAACTCGCTACATTCACCGCCTCCTGGTCAGGTCCGTAGAAGAATTCGAGCACCTGGATGCGCTGGCCTCTCTTGAGTGCACCGGTGTAATGGCGCGTCGGTCGTCCATCTGCGTGGTACTTGTCCAGCGCGCAGACGTCGACGGGCTGTTTGCGCAACCCGGCGGAACTAGTGTACGCGGGCTGCTCGTCGTCCTCGTCGTCACCCCCGCGACTAGGACCACCAATGGCGAGCAACGATGGGTCATCCGCCTCGAAGTCGTCGTCGCCGCCACCGTCACCCACGTCGTCCATGGGCTCGTCCTCATCGTCTTCTGGGTCCGGCGGCGGCGCCTCGAAATTTTCGTCGTCGGTGTCGTCGTGAGGTTCCGGCGGTTCGCCGTCTGAGCCATAATCTATAATGGCGACTTTTCGCGTCTTGTTTCGCGGGCGGGTTCTAACCATGGTAGTCTCTGGGTGTTGTGGGAAGTGGTTGGATGAGATGAAGTTGAAGAGTAAGTGAAAGGTCGTAGTGGATTTACCTATGGTGAAGTAACCTTTCAGGTTTGAAGGTGAAATGCGCTGGCACCGTGCGAACAGTGTCAACTTCAAATTCTGCAAGGGTTGGTGGGGCAGACCCAGCAGCCTGGTTTCCGGTACCAAGCTCGCTGGAACCGCAGAAAACACAGTGTCAACACCTCACTGTAGATGCACCGTGTTGGAAGGGGAGCACAACCAGACAGTATAGCTCTTTCCATGACTGGTTCCTTTGAGAACTGAGCGTTTGAAATGTATTACTGAAGAAAATTGGACCGATGAGACATCGCCGTTTGGATCTCCGGCGACTATTGGAGGGAATAGCGAAAAAGCCGCCGGCGTGACGTGACGGTATATCTTGAGGCACATGAACGCAGCATTTTGAACCAGACATCGATCAGCGACGTATGGAACGACAAGGCCATAAAGCGGTGGCCGTATTTATATTCATTTAATCTGATAAAAAGCGTATGTAGATGGTCCTACATGATGTCTGTGTGCGAACCCGCGTCGTCGAACCGTGAGCCTAATCGTCGTCACAACTCCATCCGTCTCATGGAGGAAATACTTGTCAGGCCATGCTTATTTTCATCAATGATCTCTGGTATCACTAGCGCAATGTCATAGATGATTACATCTATGCAATGCCAGGAGTGATCATCTGTTCTTTGATTTCCAGCTCCGCTGCAGTACGAAGTATACTGACATTGAGAATACACGGCATTGTATGCGTGTGGAGGCATGTTACAGATAAGTGCTGACCACGAAGAAAGAAAGTGACAACATACGTACTTGTTAGAACTTTCACTATTGACCTACTTCGGTGCCATGGTTCCCAAGCAACAGCCAGGCGCTGCAAGGAAAGATCACTGATCATCACCAGCATGGGTTGGACGATCTCTAGTATGGATCACGGCCACTAAAGCAAGAGTTGAATACTTCAAGGCGTCCTTTGCAGCTTCTGGTAGCGAAATCGCGTCCAATAGCGTACTGCCAGTTCATCTTCCTTCTCAGGAACATACATACCCTGGTATGGGTACGCTCAACAGCCCACCAACCTGTATGGTTTCTCGTCTGACGTCGTCTAGTATCTTTGTCGTCTTTATTCCAGTCCTGGAGCGAGAATCAACCCTATGCGCGGTTCGCGCCATTCGATGACCAAAGTCGTCGGCGAAATATCACCTATCATACGACCTGAAGCCTACCGAACCCCTTTAGCAACTCGAATAGGCTGATATCTTGGTCGTTCTGCATAAAACCTCCCGAGAATGTGCGAGTTCACGTACCCTTCTCCAGTATACATCCAACACTTGCTTCAAGTTCCGATCCTCTTCGTGTCAGCAATACTCCATCTCACCACCCCCATCCTCCCTCACCTCCGCGTTTCCAATGCCGTGCTCCCTCCCACACCTCATCTGCGTGTGGAAACACGCCAAACACAGCCCGACCACCTCCCGCTCTCTCCACCGCTCGCACGTATCCCTCATGGCCTTCTTGTACCACGGCTTCCGTCCCTTCTGACTCATAGGCTCCCCTTTGTCGTAGACCTTACTCAACGACGAGATTCTGGTGTACGCAATGTCTGGAACCTCGGCCGCTCTGCTTACGGCTTCGCAGATGGACATCCTTCCCATCTCCGTGGAAAACATTTCTCGATCGATGCTTCTCAAAGCCTTGGACACAGCCATGTTCCTCGCGTCTTGTACTCTGTCGGGTTGAAGCCACCACAGCAGCGGCCTGGTGCGGACGTAGTCGAAGAAGGGCTCGTGCATGACTCCCATGAGTTCCGTGTAGAGCGATAATCGGAGAGAATTCCTCCTTGTTTCCAGAGCCACTGCAGACGATCAGTCGCTTGAACTAGATCATCCCGAGCAATAGTGCAGAGAAGCATAAAGGAACAGGGTTACTCACGCGCAAGCCTCCATCCAAGACCTTCCTCCTCCTCCCCCAACCCTCCATACCCACCGGCAGCATTCGTGATCAAGAACTCGGTGACCTCTTCAAACACGCGCTCATGCTTGAACCAGTACGCCGCCATGAGCAGGTCGCATCTCCCGAACCCGATACACCCATCCCGCGCCGCGTTCCGCAGCCCCTCGAGCTTCTCCTCGCCCAGCCAGTACTCCACGGCGAGCGCCAGTGCCGGTGCGCAGTCGTACTTGTCCGCCGCCACGGCAGTCCTGAGAATTTGGCTCGGCGTCATTGTTTTGATTTCTTGTGGGATAGCGCGGTTGTGGGTGATGCGGCAGATGGTGTCCAGCGCAAACGCGTCGTCCTCGGGGAGAATGACCCGGGCGGGAGTGGATGGGGTCGCAGAACTGACAGAGGTCGTTTCGCTGTAGCAGTGCTGCGTGCTGCGGAGCATCGAAGAGAAGACGGGAGACGAGTTGCAGAGAATGAGAGCGTGGACGCGGATTTCGTGGGCAGTTGGGCCGACGAGAGGAGGACTTCGCCGTTGGGCGCAACTGGCGTAGTCAGGAGCACTTCTGGTGGTGCCTCTGGTTCCAAGTCGAGCATCCTGACATTTTCAGTAAGTTGTTCCTTAAAAAAAAAGCAGAATTGTCGCTTCTTACAATTCATGCAAAGATACCGACTGTGAACTGCTGCTGATGCTGCTCATCGTGTTGATCGACTGTGTGTGCTTAGAAGCGGCATGTGGAGCGCTCTCCATCGTGAAGCCATCGTTGGTGATGCTGCACCCAATATGTAATTTTCAGCGACAAGTCTATTTGCTCTTCATTTCATTTCCAGCCGCTTTCCAGCAGAGCTGAAGTTGGGCATGGCTCCAAAAGAAACTCTCTAGGACTCGATTGATATCCACAGCGTGGTGGCGGAGCTGCTCCGCGACAGCCTCAATCTAGGCCCCAGCGTCTCCTGCCCAGGACTCTGCGAAGGATCAGAACCTCGTCGTGCCAGATTAACATACTACCGAGAGTTACGCCCAAGATTCTGCCTTGCGCAAAATCAGTCTTTGCCAACCGAGCTAGCGAAAGCGACGTTGGCAGGAGAGCGACGCCACAAGGGCATTGACGATGCTACCTACGCATTAGCCTCACCTCCGGCTCTACCCAGCCCTGTTGCCCAAAACACCACCAATCTCTAAACATCTCCGTGACCGAACTTCCCATGCCGATTTCAACCCGTGCCGTGGAAATCATCCAGCAGGTACGCCCTCACAAGCCTCACCTCCGGCATCCCCTCCAGCGCCGCCCTCGTGTCCCCATCGTCCACATCCATCGCCATCGCCACCTTGCAACCATCGACCCTCGCGGCAACCCACGCGCGCGCGACCTCGCTCATCCACATCCCATCCAACATCTTCATCCACCCCTCTCCCGCCCTGTCGCACTTCACCCGTTGCGCGGCCCACGCCTCCAAGTCAAAGTCGCAGAAGAACGGACATCGCCAGTAGTGTCCCAACACCCCCCTCGCCCTCGCAATCTCCCCCGCGTCCTCGAGGTCCAGCAGTTCCACCGCGTCGCCGTCAAAGAACCGTTCCACAACCGCGCCGTCCCACGCGCAGCGGCTGGCGAGACACGTGTCAAACGTGACGCTGACCTGCTTGACGCTCTCCGCGTGCCGGAAAACACGGAGATACCACTCCGCGCCCGCCCTCGGGAGCAGCAGATGCTGCGCCGCGCGCACCACGTCTCGGATCCCGCGCGGCGTGTCCGCCTCGACGTCCACCCAGCGCTCCAGCACCAACACATCCCGCCGGCGATCGAACCACCGCCTCGCGCCGGCGAGGACCACGTTGCCCGCGTGCTGCGTCGCCACGGCGCGGGCTTCTCGACACACCGCCGCCGCCGCCGTGGGTGATCCCATCGTCGTGTCGGTTTGCTGCGGTTTCCGCGGCGGTAGACGTAGGGCTCGGGTGGGTAGCGTGAGCGCCCAGATGCGATGTCTGATTTCCGGCGGCAACTGCTGAAACTGTGGAAACCGCGCCGAAGCTGCCGTCGTTGCTGTATGTGATGCCGCGTGCTCGACGACCAGCTTCTCCATGGCGTCGATTCTCCGCGCGAGCGTCTTTTGCGACTGGGCAATCTTTTCGAATAGCGTGATGGTATGCAGTTGCAGTTCGCGCGTCGACATGCTGCCGTACTGGCTCTCGGCCGATGCCTCGCCCAGCAGCTCGGCGTTTTCCAACATTGTCGTACCGAATCGAATCTCTCCTTGTATGTTTCCCAAGATAAGCACCGCGAGAATCAGTAAAGGGCGAGGAGACAAAAAAGACACATGGCCGTCGAGGACAGACAAGTCGGACAAGAAGAACTAATGGCCGCGCGACTGGGCCTCTGGGCTTTTCAGGTTCACCTCAACTCTTCCCGACAGCAGCAAAAAGGACAAGTCCCGATCGCTGCCCACCTTGACCCCCTCCAACTTGCCCAAGAATCCGATAATCTTGGCCCATTTCATCACACGATTGGCGCGTCGTCTGTTGTTCAAGCGTGGGTTTGTCATTCGGCTACAGCATGCACGTCTTTAACTAAGCATCTTGGTAAGCCAGCGACGACAGGGGTCCCCCACCCCCTGGGCACCCAAGTATCGCTACGCGAAAGCCCCGGAGACTCTGCCAATTGGGCGACTTCGCAGACGCTGCAGTGGTGTATTTATGGGGAGACGCCCCCTGTAACTGTGGTTGGAGTCCCCACCCCTACTGCTCCGACAGTGATGGCGACCAAACACCTCCCACTTGGAGCTTTTCGAACTCCGTCGCCCCATGTGAGCTACAGTTTAAAGTCGGCGTTGTTCTTCTCCCATCCCTTGGACGTCTCGTCTTGCCCGGCCACTCGGTCAACCAGTCTCAGCTTCAGGTTCCGGTTCCGCTCCGTGCAGAGCTCGTACGTCGTGCAGAGGTTGAAAAGCAACGTGTGCGACGAGTAACCCTCGCCGACCATGTCTTCGAATCTGGAGCGAGCCTATACGCCGGCGGTGGATAATAATCCAGTCAGTCAGCACTTTGTCATGCCCTACGTAAACCACGCGTGATGCCATGCGAGTCGTCCCGCGGAAACCCGAAGATCCTCACTCGCATGGGGTGGGGTGTAGTGTAAAAACAAGAAGGGAAAAAAAAGGCAGACGAAATAAGATACGAAGGGGGATCTGACTGACCTCTGTCAATTTGCCCGTGTAGAGGAGGCACACCGCCATGTTGACACCAGCCATTTCGTCCATGACCTTCTCCTCGTCCTTGAGCTGCTGCCAGACCTGCAAGGCCGCGTCGTACTCCCCATCTGCCATCTGACACAGCGCCGCGACGACCAGTTCCGCGTGCTGCTTCCCGCTCTCGTCAGAGGTCTGCACGCATCGTCGCGCAGCCTCCGCGTCGCCGAGGTGCAGCCACATGAGCGCCCTCGAGAGCGCCATCTTGCCGTCTCCCGTGTCCCTCAGACTCGCCAAGTGATGCGCCGCGCCGGCGAGGTCGTCCATCTCGACCAACGCACCCGCGACGCTGACCCCCAGCTCGTGCAGCCTCGACTTCCACAGCTCCCGCGCCGAGTTGTCGTGCCGCAGCATCGCCTGCTTGATCTGCTCGCGCGCCTCGCGGGCCAGGTCGTAGTAGCTCATGACGGACCGCCGCGGGTCGCCGAACCCCAGCGCCTGCAGCCGCACGTTGAGCACGCGCAGTTCCCACGGCACGAGGTGCTCGCCCGTCGTCTCGTCCACGTACACCCCCGCGTTCAGGTCCTCGAGCGCCCGCACCTCCTGCGCCGCGACCGCCGTCGCGTCCGCGAGCGTCAGGCACGCCAGCCGCGTGTAGAGCAGGTCAAAGATGCGCCGGTGGTCCGACGCGTCGACGCGGGGTCGCTTCTCGCCGCCGGTGCCCGTCAGCTCCTGGACGGCGACGATGGCGGCGGCGCGGAAGTGGCCCATCGCCAGCAAGTCTTCGAGCGAGGCATCAGCGGGCGGTTGTTTCGGCGAGTTCCGGAAGGCAACGGGGACGTTGATCGGCGTGACGTTGTGGTAGATTTCTGGTTTGAGGAGGAAGCTAAAATCCTTGGCGACGGAGGTTCTCACCGGCGGAGCTGGAGAATGGGCCGCCGGGGCTGGTGATCGTTGGCCTGATAATGGTCGCTGCTGGGCAGCTTCTCCTGCCGCAGCAGACTTTGGCGACAGGGGATCGTTGAGAGGCGTGCTTATAGTCGTCAGCCTGGCACGTCATCGCGAGAGGATACGGCTCACTCTGCCAGATCCAGCGGCCCTTTTGTCGCAGTTCGCGGACGAACAGCTGTACTCTGTGTCAGTGGTGATCATTTTTTGGCCATCCCCTCGCCATCAGGTCAAGTATCATCCTAATCTTTCACGATGGCTGTCCATGTAACACATGGCAACCAAGAGCTGCCGCCGTAGATGAAGTGATGCCAGTCTCATCACCGTGAGGCTTCGCAGCGGTAGTAATCCTTGGAGCACTTACGCCGTGTCACCGAAATGTTGCGGCCGTGGCCACGACTTGCTGGAGGCTCACTCATGATGTTATGCTGACAAAACGAAAAAGAAAACCGCTTCGTTGTTGCAAGATGATCGAGGTACTTTTCTGCGCACCCGTCGATGGTTGTTCACTGTGAGATACCTACTACTGTGGGGTCCGTGCAGCTGAATGCCCCACGGAAAATCACCGGCCAATCCAGGCCATCAGGTTCCCAGCAATATCAACAAAATATGCCTCAGTTCACTAATCATCCAAAACATGTGGCAGAGACTTCTATTAATCGGTGATATCTAAACCGAAAGGCAGAGCTTTTGACCAATCCTCATATCTAAATTTCCATCAGATATTCGTTCCTTAGCCCTTGGCAGCACCGGCCTTGATGAGCAGGATGTCGCCGTCCTCGACCACGTAGTCCTTGCCCTTTGTCATAACCTTGCCCTTGGCCTTGACCTCGGCTTCGTTGCCAAGCTCCTTGAGCGTGGTAAAGTTGTAGACGAGGGCCTGGATGAACGTCTTCTCGAAATCCGTGTGAATGACACCGGCGGCTTGCGGCGCCTTGGTGCCGTTGCGGATTGTCCACTGGCGGACTTCGTCGGTACCAGTGGTGAAGAAGCTGCCAAGGTTCAGGACCTTGCGCATCTGAAGAATGATCTTCGGCAGAGCGGACTCGGCACCAGCGTCCTTCTGCGCTTGCAGGACCTCGGCCTCGGTCTCGAAGCGGGTAAGACGCTCCTCGAAGGCAACGGAGATGGGAATGATGGGGTCGCCCTGTGCGTTGGTCTTCACCCACTCGGCAACGCCTGGAAGGTACTTGTTCTTCTTGCGAATGAAGTCCTTCTCTGACAGGTTGACGAGGTACACGACCGGCTTGGCTGTGAGAAGGAACAAAGGGTTGATGACCTCGACCTGAAATACTGTGTCAGCAAGGTTACAGTAACTCTTTTGGCAGTAAACGATAGGTAAATAGTGCGTTGTATCAGAACGGTTTTTTGTCTCACTATGCCTTGGCATTCGAAGAGCTGGGTTTATAAAGAGGCCTAAGGCCTTGATTCATCATTTGACGTGGGGGCGGGGTGGTTCCATGAAAGAGAATGGCAGAGAAAATGGGATGCTGTCTTACCTCCTTGGGGCCCCAGGTGCCCTTTCGGACTTCGTTGCCATCCTTCAAGAACTGGAGGATCTTCTCTATGGTGGCCTGCTCCTCCATGGCCTTCTTGTGCTCAAGACCCTTGCCGCCGGAGCGCGTCTTCTTCTTCTGGGCCTCGAGAGCCTTCTCAGTGAACTCGATATCCTTCAGACGCAGCTCGTCGCTGATAATGTCGAGGTCACGGGTGGGGTTGACGTCACCCTCGACGTGGATAATCTCGGCATCGTCGAAGCAACGGACGACCTGGAAGATGGCATCGACGGCGCGGATGTGAGACAAGAAGGCGTTGCCGAGACCGGCACCGGTTGAGGCACCTCGGGTCAGACCGGCAATGTCGTAAACCGTCAAGTTGGCGGGGACGCGCGACTTGGGGCTGTACTTTTCGCAGAGCCAATCATAGCGGTCGTCGGGGACGATGACGCGAGCCTCCTCAGGGTCAATGGTGGCATAGGGGAAGTTGGCAGGGTTGCCAAGGTTGCACTTGGTAATGGCCTGGAAGAGAGTGGATTTTCCAACGTTTGCGAGGCCAACCTGAAGAGAGGGGTCAGCCTGATCCCGCACCCAGGTTCTAAGGCAGAGCACCCACGATTCCACTCTTCAGGTTGTTACCGGGCCTGCCCAGGAGAATCTTCTCTTCCACGACTTGCTTCTTGGGAGGCATGGTTCTGCGACTCTTTGCGTACTGACGGGTAGTGGTGTATAGTACGGTGCACCTGAGCGCTGGGCGAAAGGCAGAGCTAGCTGCGCGGGGGAGGAAAGAGGGGGAGGAAGAAGCGAAGGAAGAAGGGAGGATGGTGAAGGACGTCGTTGTGGCGACAATGGCTGTGCGACCAGCCCTCAATCACGCGGATTGCCCGTGGGGTATTGGGGAGTAGAGCGGTAGAGAGAAGAGAGAAAGAGGAAGAAATGCGCGAAGCTGTTGATGAACGAGAAGAAAAAATAGGCCTTCGCTTGGTGGTGGTGGCCTTGCCAGACGAAATTTAACGCGCCCCACCAGAACCGGGAGGGGCTGGCGAAGGGCTCGGTGAGTCGGGGGAACAAATTGCCGGCCACAACTATCTGCAGGTGGGCCCCACCTGACAGCCTAGGACGGGGACAAAGCTATGCTTACGTACACCAATAGCTGTGTGTACGTTCTTTGAAGTGTCGAATGGGCTGGGTGGAATGCGGGCGGAAGCTCGACCTGATTCGGGGTACCGTAGCGCGGGGCAGGAAGCGGAATGAGGGACAGTGACCTCACTCCCCAGCTTATGATTGGGCCGAAACAGCTCCAGGCCCTGCTTGCAGCGTCGAGGTACTTGACTATTACATGCTCTCAGGACCTATCGTCACACAATTGTCGCACTCAGCTCAGGTGCATCAAAGTATCTTTTTATTCTCCTCGTCGTCGCCTTACTCACCTCAAGTAGGTAGGTAGGCAGGTACATGGCCTTCTGGGGCGCTACAATGGGATCTCGGTGCTCGCACCCACTCTTCAGCGCAGCTCAGCAAATGCAAGGTAGGTAGGTAGGTAGGTACCTTCTCCTTCCGCTGACGCCCGCAATTCTGCACCGAGCACTGCCCGAGCCAAGCCCATATCAAGTTTGGCTGCTGCCACGAGTGCCAGAGAGAGAGAGGAGAGACAGATCCAAAGAGAGACCGAGAAACCGACAGCGTTGAGGTCTTTTGGCGGCTGCATTGCATTGAGGGGGCCCGTTGCGTTCGTCTGCTTTGCTTTACTTCGCTTTGCCTTGTTTTGCCTCTGCTCAACTCTCGTCGCTGTGTTACATCAGTCATCAGACAGCGCCTTTGAACTCTGAAACGCCTCGGGGCTTTCATCTCAGAGTTTCCTGGAACTTATTAAGTGCAGGCCAAGCCGTTGTTTGCCTGAATCACGGTCGTTTACTGGGAGCTCTTCGCCCCAACAATCTCGCAGTACTCAAAGCCCTCTCCTGCAACTCGACTCGTGCTTGCCTCGTTGCGTTTGCATCGGACATCGGCTGAGAGAGAGAGAAAACCTCATCAAAGGAGAAGAGACGTCAGAAAGAACCGTTTAGTCCGCCAAAAATGCCGTCACGATCGAGTACCCACAGGTCGACGTTGTCGCTGTCCAAGACCGAAGTCACCATCCACGTCTATGATCTGCTGCCTGTAAGTTGGCGGACCCACCTGGTACCGACCTCTCCCCGTCGCAAGACAGCGCTGACCTGAAGCTCGCCTACAGCCAGGCCGACTATCATCGGTGCTTTGGACCGTCGGGGCGTCGCTGCTTCACTCGGGCGTCGTCATCAATGGCAGAGAGTATGCCTACGGCGGACACGAGAGACGCGGCGTCACCGGCGTGTACTGGACGAAGCCCAAAACCGAACCGCCAGGCGGCACCTTCAAATCGGAGATACTGCACGGCTTCACCTTTGCGACGCAGGTCGAGATCGACGCCATCCTCGACGAGGCGTCCAAGGAGTTCCTGGGCACATCCTACAACCTTCTGACCAAGAACTGCAACCACTTCACGTCGTACCTGTGCAAAAAGCTGACCGGCCGACCGGGACCGGGTTGGCTGAACCGCGCCGCGAGCATCGGCGTCGCGCTGCCGTGCGTAGTACCTCGCGACTGGATCGACCCGCCCGAATACGACACCGCAGACGGCGCGCTGCTCGAGGAGGAGGAGGAGGACCACGCCCACGAAGGCTCGAGAATGCTGAAGCAGTCGCCTCCCAGGTTCCTCACCGAAAGCGCCAAGGACCGCGGCGACGGTGTCGATTGGGACAGTGAGGACGAGCGGCGGCGTGGAGGTAACGGCAAGGGCAAGAAGGCAGTCAGGGACACTGACGGGCGCAATATTCCAGCCGCGGAGAGGGCCCCGGAGCGCACTTAAGCCGTCAGGAGCACGCCGCGAGCGGTACAAGCAGGACACGGGTTGGATGTTTCTTTTAGCGGCGGCTTGCTTGGGCGTTTTGACACGGTTGGCGTTGGGATCAACGGCGTCGAGCACCTGATACCATGGGGTTTGGACCATTGCATTTCGATTTCGGGTGAAAACACAGAGTGCAAGTAAATCTGCTCGTTGTGACATATGGTAAAGTTGTACATGTATTGTACAAATGGTGTTTTCTCCTCGCCCTGCCCTGCCGCGTATCTCCCTGCCCATCGTCCCGTAATCTAGACACGTCTTGGGTTCGGGCTCCTTGTTCCACCAAACTTGAGTGTCGTCGCATCTGCCACGCGAACAACCTTGCTACGCCAAAGCTTGCCCTCGGGGGCCATGAGCACCTTGACGGCAGCATCTCTACCAGCGCCGAATCCCTTGAGCACCACCTCGAGCTTGTTGATCTTCTTGTGCCATCCGGCGTAGTTCAACCTCTCAAAAACGTAGGCCGTCAGCTGGTAGGCGGCGTCGTAGGACTTTCTCTTGGACTTTTTGAAACCGATGTTCCCCGTCGACAGGGAGATGATGGCGCCGCGGTCGGGTTTCGTGATGGTGACGTGGGTGTTGTGCTTGTGGGAGTAGATGTGCATGTGGTAAGGCTCGAGGTCGTCCTCCTGCTCGGGGACGAGCTCATCCAGCGACGACGACAACGGTGACGCTGTGTCTTGCTTCTTGAAGATGTTGCCCTGGCCCGAAACACGGCCCAGGGTGCGGAGCAGCATGCTCTGCTGGCGACCGGCGCGCGGCGCGTCGGGTGTTCTCGGGGTAGAGGATGTTCTGTTGGTGGTGCCGTACATGGCGGCGAGAAGCTCCTGGCCAGCCTTCTTCGGCTCGGGGGCGTCGCCGTCGCGCTTCGTGGTGGTCTGGGAAAAGGGTCGGTTGAGAATGGGCGAGCATCGCGCCACGGTCACCGGGCGGGCGGCATGTTGGAAAACGGATCTCGCCAGCAGGCGAGCTATTGGTGTCGAAGTCATGACTGCGTCGTTCTGTCTTCGAGCGTCGATCAGACAGCAACCGACTGACTGGCAAGGAGTGACAATCAACGAGGTTTTGGGCCACCGGCAAAATTGGAGATCTCAACCTTGAGATTCTTGCCAGCCATTGCCAGCTTGTGATTGGCTTATCAGACGCCGGGCTGTCTTCGGCTGATTAAGGTCCAGACTTTTTTTCTCCCGCGCTCCGCCTTCAACCGAAGTCGCAGCGGCGCTTCGGGGATATCGGCCTGTGGCGCTATAGCGCTGTAGTACCTGGTGACTTGAGTGCTAGAGCTTCCATTGGAGTCTCCCAGCGCGCATCCAAAATTTCTGTCTCGTCCACTACTCAATCGTCATATCCATCTTCTGCCCTTCCCTTTCTTTCGCCCCCCCATACACACTTTGGTCATCGTCGGGAGGCGATAGGCTTGGTTTTCAGTATACACGATGAACTCGCTCGTGCAAACATCGAGGAGAAACTCTCAGGGTGCAGCTATAGTTAGAGCTTCGGCGCGCGCAGTCCAGAACCACAGCAGGACACCAGCGTGTCGTCGGTTACTCTCCACAGAGCTCAGTGGCAATGCTGCGCTGGCCTCTTCACGGCAACAGTCCGCTTTCCGACCCGCACCTCTACGTTCACAGTTTCTTCCCGAACATGTCCGATCCATCACTAGCTCGATGCAGTCGCGGTCTTTCCACCTGACGGCCCGCCAGCAACAGCAACAACAGACCGAAAAGCCAAAGGTGCCCGAGGACGGCACAAAATCTGCCGAAGAGTCCAAGCCCAAGGATGCCGAGTCTGAAGCCAAGGAGGAGTCCTCCGAAAAGAAGCAGGAAGAGGGAGAGAAGACCGAGGGCAAGGAGGAAGGCAAGGAGGGCGACAAGAAGCAAAAGAAGGAGGATTTGCCGCCCCCGCCGCCTCACGGTGACAAGACCCCCTGGGAAGTCTTTACCGAGACGCTGCAGGCCGAGTTTACCAAGTCCAAGGAGTGGAACGAGTCAACAAAGGCTCTGTCTGGTGAGATCCAGGACTTCACCGAGAGCGAGCGTGTTCGCAAGGCCCGCGAGGCCTACGAGAAGTCTACTGGTGCTCTGTCCTCGGCCGCCAGCTCTGCCGTCAAGACCACTGCCGGGGCGATTGGCAAGAGTGCCGCCTGGACTTGGGATACCACCGCCATGAAGGGCGTCCGCAAGGTCGCCAACGTCACCGGAGAAGCCCTCGACAAGGCCACGAAGCCCATCCGCGAGACGGAGGCGTACAAGAATGTCAAGGATGTCATCGACGACGGAAGCAGTTCTCGCTACGGCGGTTGGGTTGAGAAGGAGGAGCGCAGGAAGAAGCGCGAGGCCGAGGCGGCGAAGCACGGCAGGCCCGAGGTCTTGGAGGAAGACCCTGAGTACGTTCTGCAACCCTATTCATTGCAAGCTTCTTGACTGACCAATTTCAGTGCCGGTACCAATGTTACGCTGCACAAGGACGCCGCCTGGAAGGACGCGTGGAGGGACTTCAAGGACAGCAACAAGTTCGCTCAGGGTGTCTTCAGCGCCGGCAAGGTCTACCGCGAGTCCGACAATCCGCTCATCGAAACGGCCCGTCTCGTCACGGACAAGATTGGCAGCTTCTTCGCCGAGAACGAGACGGCCCAGGTCATCAAGAAGTTCCGCTCCATGGACCCCAACTTCCAGACCGAGCCCTTCCTCAAGGAGCTCCGCGAGTACATCCTCCCCGAGGTACTCGACGCCTATGTCAAGGGCGACGTGCCGACTCTGAAGCTCTGGCTCTCCGAGGCACAGTACTCGGTGTACGAGGCCCTCACTAAGCAGTACCTCCAGGCCGGTCTCAAGTCTGACGGCAAGATTCTTGATATTCGCCATGTCGACATTGTGCGCGCCCGCATGCTCGAGCCCGGTGAAATTCCCGTGTTCGTCATCACCTGCAGGACGCAGGAGGTGCATGTCTACCGCAACGCAAAGTCTGGCGAGCTCGCGGCCGGTATGGAGGACAAGGTGCAGCTCGTCACGTATGCCATTGGCATCACTCGTGTGCCGGACGACGTCAGCAACCCCGAGACCAGGGGATGGCGTCTCATTGAGATGCAGAAAAGTGGTAAGGACTACTACTAAGCATGTCTAGTTTCCTCAATTTCCCCTCACCCTGTCTACTACCGGGGAGTATGTTCACGCGCGAATGCGAGGCTGGCGAGGCGAGCTGGTTGGATAATGAGCATCCCCCTTCACCTCTTCTCGACAAAACAAGTTTCAAGCCTGGGAAAAAAAGTGTTTATTACTGTACAAAACTAGAAAGCGGAGTATATGGGACTGGCGAACATTGCTGCAAGGGGAGGAGGACTGTGGCTGGGATGCACCAAAGCCAAAAAAGACCAACACCGCTCTGGACTGGAGGTTGTTAAGTGTACGTTTAGAGGAAGATGAAGTGTCCACGTCTATCACCGACTGGAGGCGGGTGTTTACCATACTTTCTTCCGTTGTAATACCACGAGAACCGAATGTCCTCGACACTTTGACGAACATTTCTGTCTCCTTTACTGGCTGTGCTTCATGCCTCTGCTGTCGTCTTCTTTTCCTCATCCTCCTTGGCCTTCTCCTCCTCCCCTGTCTCTTCTTCACGCCTCAACTCCTCCCTGACTTGCATCAACACCTTTCCCAGCAGATTCAATCCCCACACGCTTCTGTTTGTATGAGGTGCCTTGTCGGGCGAATATCCAATGCCCCACACGCGATCGCGGGGACTCGCCTCGGCCAGCTCCCTGTCCCCCGTGGCCAGCAATGCTGCCCGCAGATCCGGGTGCGCGCGGAATTTGAGGAGGTTGCCCTCGCGGACGATGTTTTCGCGCTCGGCGGCCCACACGGCGTCGTCAAAGGGCGCGACTTTCCTGCCCAGGGCTTTCACGCTGCGGGGGCTGGAGGCTTGCAGGATGGAGTGGGCCGTGAGGGCGTCGGAGAAGAGGAGGGCTTTGCCGTGCATCATGTAGTGTTCCGCCGTCTCGAAAGTTGCGGCGGGGGACGAGGTGGCAGAGGAGGCTGGGGTGGTGAAGGGGTGGGGAGACCATTGGGAGAGGTAGCCGTGGGGACCGGTTTCGCGCCAGAAGAAGATGGGCGAGGTCGAGGGTTTCATTGTGAGGGTTTGTGGATAGGGACGTGGTGTGAGGAAGTTTGTGGTGTTGTGGTGGATGCTGTGGTGTATGTTGTGTGGTGTGTTGTGTGGTGTGTTGTGTGGTGTGTTGTGTGGTTGATATCTGCAGGTGAGAGCAAGGTTGGTGAATGGTACTTGTAGTAAGGAATCTAAATAGACGAAAGAGGCAGCGACTCACAGAAATTTGCAAGTTCATGATATCCACTCGATGATGGAGGGGAAAAGCACGTTTCTGCCTGGAAATATATTGTTAGTACTGACGCCGGATGAGTCAAGGTGAGGCTTGGGCCTGCGACGAGAGTGGGTAGGTAAGTGAGGCCAACGGATGGAAATAACCATTTGAACTACTTTGACACAGTGGAGGGCCACTTCTCGAATGGCTTCCGTAGGTTCTTCTCTATCGACATCGGGTGGAGCATAATGAAGCCCCAAGGTGGCAAAGGACGAGCCGGAGAGTGATTTGCAATGTCTTGGAAATGTCGTCTGTAACATCTTGAAAACATCGTCTTATTCGAGCTTTCATGCAGGTCCAGCTTCAACATGAACCCACTACTCTCATATTCCACACACACTGTCAACACCATCTCCCACCAGATCCTCCACCTTACGCCGCCGACTCCAGGATACTCTCAAGCTGCTCGTGCCTCTTCACCGCATCTTCAAAGTCGGGGACTTTCCTCCCGGCCGCAAAGTCCTCGTACAAGGCGCCCACGCTCCTCGCCCACACCGGCAGCTCCGCCTCCCACTCGCTCCACGCCCAGTCGACGCTCTCGACCTCGTCCGTCTGAAAGTCGTGCACTTCGATCCGCACCGCCGACGTCTCCGCGTTGGCCTGCAGCGCCGTGCTCGTGTCCGAGGTGAGCCGCAACTCGCCCTTGTCGCCGTTGATCGTCCACACGAGCGCGGGGTCGCCCTTGAAGGGCTGTCCGCGCCGGAACCGCGTGAGCAGCGTCGCGCCCTCGGCGACGTGCGACGACGCGGGGAGGACGCCCGCCGTGACGATGAGGTCTGGCACGTCAGAGGTGACGGTTTCGGTGATTTCCTGCCCGTCTCGGATCGGCACGTGTGGGCGCTGGATCTGGACGTGGGATTTGATGTGCGTTGGCTCGCCGAGGACGTGTTGGATTTGGTCAAACACTGGTTTCTTGTCATTAATCCGTTTTGCTAAGAATAAACGTTCAAGGAGCAACTTACGATGACCGAAGCCAATGGTGAAGGGGTTCCCTCCGATTTGTTTCTGAGCAAAGTATTTCAAACCCACGGGCAACACGCTGCGGTCGATCGAACCCCCGGCTGCTTTCACCTCACTGCTCAGCACCTTGCCAATCTTGTCCTCCTCGAGAATGGTGCGGATCTTGGTGAGAAGAGGTACTGTTCGGCCTTGCACGCCGACGACGGTCTTCCCACCCGCCTTGCGCGCTGCTTCGGCTAGTTCTCGCGCGTGGGCTGCGTCTTGCGCAAGAGGCCATTCGACGTACACATCCTTGCCTGCCTTGACGCTCGGCAACGCCGTGTCGTAGTGCTGGTCGACGCGCGTCGAGACTACGACCAGGTCGACGTCCGGGTCAGCCGCGAGGTCGGCCGGGTCGCCGTAGGCCTTGGTGTCGGGGGACAGGTCGTACGTCTTGATGGCGGCGTTGGCTGCGGCGACGGAGGAGTTGCAGAGAGCTGTGATCTTGTACTTTGCGACGCCGTTGGGGGAGAGGAGGTATGGGAGATGGGCGCGCGAGGCCCAGGCTGTGGTGGCCGAGGAGGAGAGGCCGATGATGCCGATGCGGATGGGTGCCATGTTGATCAGTCAAGACGAGGAGATTCTTGGCTTGAAAACTATTGATCATGAGCTCATTGTTGTCGATTTTCGAGTGTCTTATATGATACGGCCTGGGTAATGGCTAGAGTGATGCGATGGATGGACGACGATGTCGTGATGGCCGGATTTGTAAGCTGTCATTGAGGGGTTGATGTAAGTTGATTAAGTGAGACGCCATCACGTTCCCACAGTAAGGCTAATGTAGGCTTTGGTTCTCATTGTTTTGATTCGTCAGCTGGTCCGAAGTAAGATGTCTGTCATCCCTTTTGTCTGTGGATTTGTAAGTCGACCGAGACGGACAACGACGTAGCACCGAAAGCTGCCAATATCTTGGCCAGGCATTTTGGTCCCCCATCTCGATACTATTTGGACAGAAACTTACAAATAATAGCCTGATTTAATCGGTTTTGCGTATCGTGTATGTCATAATGTCAATTGTTTCAGCGTTGAGGTTCTATCAGGCATAGTTCATATCGAGCTCAACTGAACCGTCGATGAAGCTGTCCAAAAAGGTCAAGTCCAAGCTCTCCAGCGCCCAGTCTTCGGCTGAGATGTCATGTAAAGACGTTGTTGCTGGATTCTCAGACTCGATTCCACTCGCGATCCACCCAATCTTGTTGTCAGCAGCAGTCGTGACAGCTGGCGTCTTCCAGGAACCAATCGACACGTTCACCTGGTGTGTTTCTGGTGGCGGAACATCACCACTGGCATGTTGATCTTGCATAGTGGGAGACACCGGAGAGATCCTACCTCCCATGCTTGTTCTCTGAATCTTGATGCTTGGCAGATGGGGAAGATGAATCTTCAGCACGGCGTCCTCTTCAGCGAGTTCAGTGCGGTGGCTGAAGTCTCCTGTATCCCTTCGAAAATCCGCAACCGACGTCACAGAGTATTTGCCGCCACCCGCGACCTCCTCTTCGACGGCCAGGAGTCGCTTAAGAAGCGTTGCTACCTTGGTAGCAATAGCATCGTTGGTTGCAGCAGG
The DNA here is from genome assembly GCA_001693025.2 of Colletotrichum lindemuthianum. Lineage (NCBI taxonomy): Eukaryota > Fungi > Ascomycota > Sordariomycetes > Glomerellales > Glomerellaceae > Colletotrichum > Colletotrichum lindemuthianum. The sequence continues at coordinate 215,255 of MASP02000226.1, read as the reverse complement.
CTTTTGCATCGTAGATAGCGTCTGCTCGAGCACTCCGCGATCGCTCAACCGCTGATGCGCGAGGAAAGGAAACCCGTCGAACCCAGTGTCGCCTTGACGAGTTTCGCAGCAAATGTGCGCAAGCGATAACGCCGTGGCGGCGACGAAGATGACAAGGTCTATCCCGCGACAGTAATGCCCTGCGACCTGCGAAGCGCGAAAGACCTGGAATCGCGATAAGATTTCTCGACTTGCTGTCACGGCTGCCATTCTATTGTAGTCGTACTCTTTCTCGGAGTTGGGCTGCAGAAGATAGGGGAAGTGTAGTTGCAGGAGGATGTTGTAATGCATAAAGTGGTGGTTGAAGCGGACTATTTCGCCGACTCGTTCCATCTGGTTCTCGCATGATGCCAAGTTGGGAGTAGTCCACCACTGCGCGGGCATCGCTGACGACGCATCTTTCAGCATCCTGTCCACCTCTTCCGTCAGCGTCCGGGAGCAGATTCCTGGGTTATTGCGCTGGAGTATGCGTCCGGATGCAACGCAACATAGACGGATCATACGTTCTACTCCAGTGCAGCGTTCGAGGACCCCATGATGCGCATAAAGGTCTTCGGGGCAGCTTTGCGGCAGCCCGAGCATGAGGGAGACGTAGCGATCGAACTGCACGAGTCGAAACCAGATCTCTTCCGCGTCTGCAGAGGCACCGGTGACGGATGGCGGAGTGACGCCACAGTCGAGACCCAGCATCTGAGCAATCGTGATTGCCCTGCGAGTGGAAAGCCATGCTCGGCGGAGGTTTCCGGAGTAGTTTTCGTACAGGCTCTCCAGCATTATGCACTCGATTCCTTCGAGGGAAGCGACTAGCTCGTCGTTCGATGTGACCAGATCACGTGCCTTCTTGGCTGCCCGAGTCATCAATATTTCGGGGTCCGTCGTGAGCTCTTCGAGACGAGCATAAGTGGTTGGCATGCATTGGATGAAGGAGGCGAGGGTGACAAGCCTGCGTGCAATGATGATAGGGTGAGATCCTGGGGGTGGAGGCTGGAGAATGTCACTGGGAGATGGAAGAGGCGAGTCTCCTTGTGTACATATTACTGCGCGGATGATTTGACATGTCTCGACAGGAATCGTCACCATGATATCCGTGTCGTGCTGGCTTGGCCAAGCTGCCAGCAGGGCCTGAGATATGGCATCGTGGGCTGCTGGCGTGGTCTCTCCTTCAGACGCATCTTGAGTGATTTCTGGTGATGAAAGGTTTGGCGGAGAAGTCTCAGGATACGTCAGTCAATACTGCTGTGGAAAATGCGATGCTCTGCAGTATCTGCACTCACCTTGTTCTCATGGTGATTGAGTGTAGAGTTGCTGACAAATCGAGCGACGTCGGGTTGAAGAGGGGATTCGGCACCACTCGAAGAGCTCAGTATTTCTGTACTTGCAGACGTCGGTCGATTCTGGACCGTCCCATCCCTGCGAGCAGCTTTGAGCAGCTGGCCAACCAAAGCCTCCACTTGACCCAATCTGTCGACGATGTGCTTGTGACTCCCGAGAGGCGGCGGCTCTTCAGTATGTTCCTGGCCAACGCAGTCGCTCCCACGACGCTTACAAGCCTCGCAAACGTCCGGAGTAGAGGCGGAGAAGGTGCAGCGGGCCTTGCGCCGCTTGCACTCCCAGCAGCTCTGGGTTCCCTTGCGGATCTTCCGCCGCTTTGGTGCTGGGACGTCGCCTGTGGATGGAGCCTCGTGACCCAAGGTCTGTGATTGACTCATCTCGTCGTCGATTTCTGGGCCTGGAGCATGTTGGTTGTCTCTGGGAAAGAGGTTGAAGGGACGTAAGCACTACCGCTTCGTGGTCTCCTCCGCCGCTTTCACGGCGATCCACTGGGCAGAGATTAGTCATGTCATCAATCGGACTCGGCTGTCGTAGCAATGGTCTGTCATCATGGCCGGCCTAGTGTCTTTCTTCGTGTTTGTTGTTGAGTACGGACCGTTCAAGCGGCGGAGGCTTGGAAGACATACAATGAGCGACGTGAAAAGCCCATTATGCTTGACGTCTATAATCTATTTAAGAGGCAGTGTGGGCGCGTCCTACTATTCCATAGCATACACTACCACATCAGACTTCTCTCCCATCATTGAAATCGGCTTTGAAGCAAAATTCTTCCAAACAAGTTCGATATGGTCTACATTGCAGTTGCCGGTGGCTCGGGCAGTAAGTACCAGAAAATCCAGACAAGAGCGTTTGGCTTACTCGAACCTCAGTGGTCGGCCAGGAGATCGTCGACGCTCTCGTAGCTAAGGGCAAGCACCAGATCGTGCTTCTCTCCCGAAAGGTTCGACCTGATCGCCATGAGCTCCAACATGCACCGATTCAATGTTGCTAAGAATGTAGGACGCGCCCAGGGAGACACTGCCCGACGGAGTGAAGTGGACCAAAACCACCTACAACGTTGCACATCTAGTCGAAGTTCTTCGAGGGGTTGATACCGTGCTGTCATTCGTCGCTGGCCCCACCGATCCGACCAACAAAGTCCAAGAGGACACGCAAAAGAACCTCATTGACGCCGCCATTCAGGCTGGTGTCCGACGGTTCGCACCAAGCGAGTGGGCCTCGTAAGTGCAGTCACTATTAGGACCTGCTGCCAAAGATGAGCATCTGACGAAACGTCTTCTCAAATCTAGGGCCGGCTTCGACCATATGTTCTGGTACAACTACAAATCGGATACCAGAAACTACCTCGTCGAGGTAAACAAGGACAAGAAGGTACAAAAGCTTCACAGCTTACTAGGCTGTCGAGACTCACGGCTGAGATTCAAACAGATTCTGGAGTACACGCTATTTCAGCCCGGCATCTTCGCGAACTACCTAACGTACCCATTCAAGTCCGCCAAGCGCATCCAGCAGCTCGAGCTCCCTTTCAACTACCACGAACGACGGGCCGTGATCGTAGATGGCGGCGAGGATGCCAAAATCACCCTCACCACCGTGCAGGATCTTGCCCGGGTCGTCGCCGTGGCCGTCGAGTATGAGGAGGAGTGGCCGCGCGTGAGCGGAATTAATGGCGGGAATCAGACGATCCGCCAGGTCATTGAACTCGGGGAGAAGATTCGAGGTGCGTGGCTATTCTATGTTGCTGGCCTGAGAATGCCCGAGTCTTGCTAATGCGTGGTAAATAGGGGCACCCTTCACCGTCGAGAAGCTGAAGGCCGAAGACGTCAAAGCCGGCGTTTTGAAGACCTCGAGAGTGTCGAAGGCGGTTCACCCGTCCATTCCCGAGGAAGAGCGTGATGCAGCTGCTCCGGTGATAATGGCTGGCATCTTGATGGGCTTCTCATCTGGCGTTTTCGAGGTTTCGGACGAGTGGAACCGTCTACTTCCTGACTACAAGTTCACCCAACCTGAAGACTTCTTGACCAAGGCTTGGGCGGAGATTGATGCCGGAGCCACAGAGGTCAGCATTGGAGTCTGAGGGGAGGCTGCTCGGTAGGGCATGCAGCCTGAATTTGGACAAGGGTTTCTGTACTCTTCCTGTAAATCTACTTGCCAGACGCTCAGGAGACAAGCGCTTCAATCTCCCTCAAGATGTTGACTTGGGATGGCTGCGTCTCCCATGAAGACTCTGCTTGATCAAGAGAGCACTATCCACCAAACATCTTCTGAGATAACCATTTCTATCCTACCTCACCCGTCGTCCAACTTTCGAGTCTTCATGCTTTTAGGGCAGGCTGTCTTCAACGTCATACAAGACCATGGACGCTGGAGGCTATGGGTAGGTGAGGGTCCCTCCAGCGAAACTGCCAGAGCGTATATAAATAGTAAATAGGGTAGCACCCGGTTTGCAAAGAAAGCCGTACACTTTACACCACCAGTCTTACTACTCCGCTCTAAAAGACTTGAAATACTGCCGAGTAATAAGTAGAGATAGCTTATTATTATACTCAGTGTCTAACTGTGAGTTTTTTATATTTAAAACAGCGTTATTTCCATGTTGATACTTAAACTGAATATGGTGGAAGTACTACTGTTACTTAAAGTGTGCGGGTTTTTTTGCAAACCGGGTGGGTAGGTATGTAAAGTGGGTCTACAGCCTAGTATTAACCTAGATAAGGCTGTCAACCAATCGGGCCGCCATGGAGGATAAGGATCCCCATACAACGGATTTGAGTCCGTGCGTTGTCATTCTCTTCCACTTAAATTCATCGCTTCGCTCCTTAAGCGGGCCACGTGACCCGGGATAGCGGCCCACAGGCCTGAAGCTATCACGACAATGGAACACCAGTTGCGCACTACATACGAAAGATCAATTAATAACCACATTTACCACTTGCGAACCAACAATAAGATATTACTAACTAAAAGAATAGTTATACACTACGGATTAAAGATCAATTGATAACCACGTTTACCAGTTGTAAACCGACATTTCTCAAAATAGGTGACGCCAGCGATGTCGAGGTAAGCCATAAGGTCCAGGACACTGTGATGGTCATCCGCTTCAACACGCAACAGTCCAACCTGGCGTGGTATTCCGATTCGGTCGTGGGACAAGTCGGCTGGAACGGTTTCCATGGTCTTTCTAGCCAGCATTATGAAGGCTGTTCGCTTCGTATCGATTTTATCGAGTTCAAACGGCGGCTCGCAATCGTTATATTTCTTGAACTCAAGGTGTTGTAGAGTCGAGCGCCACTCGCCATTGTCCAACGCAAACCACAAAGCTGATCCGAGTTTCATCAACTCAATGGCGTTGGCGAACCTGGACGTTTTGAATGCCTTGCGGACAAGGTTGCCAAACACGCGCGTCCTAAGAGTGCTTCCAGTCGCTGGTGTTGCACTCACTTTTCCGCCGAGAGAATAGACAAGCTGAACCATCGTTGGGTCTGGCGCTACAGCTGCGTAACAAGCGGCGGCCACTGGTTCTCCAACTTCAGCATTGAGGTCGATGCCGTGCTCCCGGACGAGACGAGTCACGATGGATCTTTCGCCCGTAGCTATCGCCGTTGCCAGAGCCGAGATGGTCTGCTTGGCGGCACTTTGCCCCCGATCCCTGGTTCTCGTCCAAGCCCTCGGATCCGCACCTGCAGAGAGTAGCAAATGCGCTATAGCGGTTTCGCCCTGGCAAATGGCATAATGAAGAGGGGAGGCAGATTCGATGGCGTAATCCGACTGACACCTCTCGTACCGTTCGTCAATGCCGGGAAAATGTCTACATCCGCAGTCCATTTGACCCGATAATTCTAGGTCCACTTCTTTAGCGATGAGCCACTTCACCACATCTACTTGGCCACCGAAGATGGCGGCGTGTAGAGGGGTACCAGATCGTGTCTCCCTGTGCTCGTACGTTTCGTCGGAGACTTTACGCGGGAGTAGTGACAAACGTTTAGCGCGCTTTATGTCATATTCCTTTCCCGACATTCCTTGCGAATAGACGGCATTGAGGTTGGCTCCACGCATCGCTGCGAGTTTCAAGGCCGCTAGATTTCCAGTGCTCGCTGCGCAGAAGGTAGGGCCCGGATGGTGTTCGGCGACGGCGGCCTTGTAGAGGCAGCGTGAGAAGATGGCGTAGAATCGAAAATCGACCAGAGTCAGGTTGCGGAGCGTCGACCAAGAAGGCACAGCATGCTGGCCAATAAGGTCTAGAATCTCGGTTGGCAGAAACGGCGTCATCTTGTCGTCGACGGGTTTGTGACTAGGCAACTTGCAATTGTTAAAATTGGGGCGACAGAATCCAGATGTGTCAGTTAGACCGGTGTGATTAGCTAGGTGTGATGTTGTTGTTGTTGTCAGGGTGTGATGTTGTTGTTGTTAGCACTGGAGTCGTCAAAGTAGAATTGGCGAGGAAAGATTTTACATTGGGACAAAATGGTGGAGGGCTTGCTCGCACATAAATAAGACCTGATACATCAAAACCTTTTGCCTGGTTAAGTTTCTGCATACATTCTGGTTGGCGACGCCGAGCCGGCATGAGGCAACAGATCTCTGATCCATTCTCTGCAGCTGGCAGCCGTCACGTCCCAAAAGTTTGTATCACTAATGCGAATTGATTGTGAGAAATCACCCCCTTTTGTCTGCAACAGTCAGATGATGGTAAGCAGAAATGCTTGGCAATGGCAAGAGATATCATTCGACCAACGAGCTTGTCAATGGTCGAGCGGAGTAACAAGTGTCAAGATACAGCACACATGCCCATTCTAGATAGTTCGGGCCCGATGTCTTGTAATAGTGGCAGCCACCTTGGTACACGAACAACATGGCCGGACATATTCTCGGGTTAAGATAAGCGGTTAGATGTCAGAGGGTGAGTATGGCTGGGAAGTGGTTGAAGAAGTGATCCGAAACAGATGCTGACAGAAGGACGGCGAAACAACAACGATTCATGTCATCTGGGTGGATTAGAGCAGAGCAACGTTGGCCAGTAGGTTGCGGAGAGCACCTTGAAAAGCAACACCAGCGCAAGTCATGTCCTGGAGCTCGCATTGAAGTCTCGGACTCTCAAAATCAACTGGGTCGCGCGAACTGTTGCACAAAGCTCCCGTCCATGAGCAATGATTTGCTGCAAGGATAACCCATCTCGAAGGGGTATAGTGTGGCTCTTTGTCACGGTCGTGTCGTGCATTACGCAGTATCAACAAGGATGCTCGTCAGGGGAAACCCGCTTCTCGGTTGTAGGCAATCTTCGCTGCCGATATGAGTTGGGAGACAGTGGAGTTCATGAGCTACCACCAAATAGAAATCTCGTTACACAGAGGCCTGTACTCACCATGAGTATGACCATACAGTACACAACATACTGGCGCAGTCTCCAATACCGTTAGGTATGGAAGGTTTGAGGCCGTTCTGCAACGGCCCGCGCCGTTCGTGCTTGTACAGCCCAGTCAGCGACCAAGCTCAGGGTCTCGAGCCTCCATATCTTCTTCACTACCTAGGAACCTTCCATAGTACCTAGGTACCTTTGTCGGAAGCTGCCGATTAGTCATGTCCGCATGTGATTATCCGCTCCGAGATTTGGGACCTAGGGGCCCGAGCTGTGGCGGGTGTGGGGTTCAGCTCTAGAAGGAAAGAGGGCCAGGGTGCACCCCGGTCCAGCGTCCTTTCCCAGTGGGAGACGCGCCTTCGCTATCTGGTCGCACTCTCGACCCAATATTGCCCTACTCCTTTTGCGCGGTCAGTTTTCCCTGATGACACGAATCGTTGCGATTTCAATGACGCTCACCGACGCACCCGCTTAGTCTGCACGAGACTTGAAGTGTGCTCCGGCTGGTGTCGCTTACGACGCGACAAATCCAAAGTCCACAGCGCAGGACAATGTACCATTGCCCAGCTTGACGATCTTCTTTAACAAGACCGACGAACGTGGCCACAAGATACTCGACCATGGACCACAACAAATCAGATTCCAATCAGCTTGGGGCGCGAACCAATCGCAGAGCTTCTGCTCATTTGACAATTGACCAGGAGGGACGAAAGCCGTTGTTCTCCAAGCCATCCCGAGAAAGTCTAGGCGCACGAGACGCCGTTCCACCCCCGTCGACCACCAACAAGTATGGTTTTTCGCCCACGAACCCGCGTCCACCCTCTCGAGCAGGCGGCATTCATCGTTCTCCCAGCTCTGTCTCCCCGCGTCCGCCCTCACGGGCTGCTATACCCCGACCGTCGAGCTCCCTCTCACAAACTCCTTCGATCGCGTCCAATCATTCCGCCGAAATTGGGTCACCCGGCTCCCGCATCCCTCGTCCCAAGTCCACGATCGGAATATTCTCAAAAGGCGATGTTCCCTCTGTAGCAACCGCATGGAAGCTGGCCGAGGCAGACGAGGAGCGCTCGGCGAATCCGGTGGATAGGACGCGACGATCGTCCTACGCCCCAATAGATGCTTCTCCAAGCCCAGCTCCGCGTCCGTACATGAATAGGCGGGCCCTGGACGAGTCAAGAGTGCGCAACACGCTTGGCAAAGATGCTGTAGACTACAGCCGCCCGAGGCCGCAATCCAGACTGTCCAGCGACTCGCTCCGCGACAACTACGTTGCGCGCTACGGCGGGAGTCCTGCATCGCAGCAGAGCAGCTCCAGTTCCGGAAGCTTCACTCGCCGTCTAAAGCAGTATGAGCGGGATATGGACCAGTCTCCGAGTGCGACTCGTCAGCCGGAAACCCTGTTTGGCCGGTCGGGGATAGGACCCAAGATTGCTCAGACAGGCCAAACTTTGGCAAGGAAGACGAGCAACAGCAGCTTGAACAGCGGGCAGAGTCTTGGGCGCAAGGCGAGCAAGAGCAGTCTCGACGGGGCTCAGGGTTTGGCTAGGAAGACCAGCCACGGTAGCTTGAGCGGCAGTCCTCGTCCACCCGCTTTCGCTAGTGGCCAGGTCCCTCAAGGTTGGATTAAGCATCTTCTGGAACGAGACGAACAGGGCATCAAACGGACAAGCATAGCTGGACCTGACGGAAACGGTGCAGCCGACACACCTCTCCCTTCAATCGAAGCCGGCCAAACGCCGCTGGAGCCGACCTCACGACCAGTTTCCACCCATCCCGAGACACGTTCTCCGGAGAAGAGTTGCGCGTGGCAGCTGGATGCTGATTTCACCGGCATGGATCTGCAAGTTTCGGACAGTCCTCGCATTAGGACGGGCGGCGCTGCTCTGGACGACATTTCCAACCGACAGGCTCCAGCCAGCGGCGCCTTTGGGGCCGAACACGGTACCGACGACGAGGATTTGGAGTCGAAAAGTCCTTTTAGAAGAGGGCCGTCTCTGCGACGCAGCGTATCCCGAAACGATAAGATCGATGAGATCAGACACCGCGAAAGATTGGCCGAGGAGCAGCGGCTTAACGACCTGAAGAGAAGCCAGTCAATGTCCAAAAACAACAACAAGCTGGAGGAAATTCGAGAGAGAGAGGCGCAGGCGGAGAAGAAGCGCTCCGAGCTGCTGAAAGCTGAGGAACGATCATATTATCCAACGCCAGACGACCTTCCGATTCGAGACGATGAACCCGAGACGGAAATTGCGCATGAACAGCCGAGACCTAAAAATACTAAGCTTGACGAGATCCGTGCGCGTGAAGCTGAGTTACTGTCCAGGAAGGCCAGAGCCTCCAGCCGCCTGGAGGAGATACGCGAGCAGAACTCCATGTCCAGAGACCTGTCACCGGAACCGCCGCAGAAGGAAGAGATACCCAGAGAAGCAATACATGTACAGCAAGCCGCCCGAAACCCGCCACGAGATGCAGATCAGCAAGGGGAACGTATCGAAAATACTCCTGTCACAATCTATCATAGATTCGCTGCATCAGATCACGCCACGCCACAACCTGAGATTGACATTGCTGAGAAGACCTTGGGCAGCTCCCCCAAGTCGCCCGCAAGACCTGCCGTGACGCACAAACGGACTGACTCCCGAGACTTGCTGCAGAGGCTCGCAAGAGCTGCTAGTAATAGTCCAAAGCCCTCAGAACAAGATGCAAAGCCTTCAGACCAAGCTCCCGTTTTGCCCTCCGAACAGCCGCCTGTCGAGGTGAAGCAAGCTGTGAAAGCAGAGGAACACGTGTTGGAGAACAGCAGGAAGAGTCTGGAAGACAGATTCAGGGAGCACAGCCGAGAGAGATTCGCGAAGCGTCAGGCAGAGCATCCCGCAGAGTCCACCGAGAAGAAACCGAAAGAGGAGACGGAGAAGCCCAGAGTCGATGCTGTCGTCTCCAACGGAAAAAAGGTTGATGAGTCGACCAACCCTCGACCCGATGTTCCCGTTTCCGCCGAAAAGAAGGCTGAGGAGCCGGTGACCAAACCTGCTCCAGTGATTCCAATCCCGCAGAAGCTGCAGGGCGAGAAGGAGGCCGAGAAGCTAAAGAGTAGCCCAGAGGATGAGCCTGTGCGTAGCCATGACGAACGAGAAAGGGAAACCACGGAAAGCACGAGAAGACCGTATATCTCGCGACGCCGAAGTGAGGGTCGTCCCAAGACGTCAGATGGAGAACTCAAGGCGGACGTCCTTCGCCTCGGCCGCAGAGAGGAGCTCAAGACTCTGGGCATTGCTCCCACGAGCAAAGACAGCATGTCGGGTTCAAACGACGAGCCCAAGGCATTGGACTCTGACAAGCCAAAGTCGGCCGGGCTGCGCCGAAACCACCGTCAGCGATCGGTCGACTCTGCTAAGAATAGTCGGAAGAGCATGGCTTTGTCGGATGGCGATCCCACTGATCGAATTGAGCAAGAGATGAACTTGTTTGCGCCTGCAGACAATCAATCCGAGAGAGGGTCCACAAGGCCACCTTCAGCGGCGCCATCCACCGACGATGATGATAGGAACTTCCTTGCCGATGAGACCCCTCGACCTTTGAAGGTCGATCCTCTCTCTCTTCCGACACCGAAAGTAACAGGCGCCTACATCGAAACTCCGGCAACCGCTCGTGCTGAGAAACCTCAGGTGACGGAAGAGACCAAACCCGTGGCCAAACAAGAGTCCAGGCCATTATCGAGCCTGAGCCGCTCGTCTTCGAGCAGAAGGGGCTCGCGCGCCTCTTCCAGAACAAGATCCATTTCCAAGGCCAGCGAATCAGGCTCCGAGGAGACTGGCGACCGGAAAGAAAAGGCGAAGACCTCTTCGGGCACCATCACAACTTCCATTCTGCGGCGGCGCAAGTCGATCCCCCGATCTCGTCGACCACTCATCAACTCAGTCAAGCCGCCAACGGTGAAGGACGATCTTAGAGAGCTTCAGCGCATTCACCAAATCGAGGACTCGACTCTTGACGATTTCGAAGACCTCCTCAACCTGCAAAACATGCAAGACGCGCCGTCCCCCGAGCTCGAGTCGATGCTCGAGGAGATCTCTGCGAAGAAAGAGGAAGTCGCGGCCAAGCCCGACGATTCCAAAACGCAAGAGGATCGCGAGATTGAGAAGCACTACGAGAAGATGAGCAAGCAACTCCAGCACGGACTTCTCAACATCCGGACTGCCAAACAAGGTATCGAGCGGCTGGAGGATCAAGTCTACCACGAGCAAAAGTACTCTGGGCGGAACCCTAGCGACGTCAAGACGACTGGTGCGATGGGTACCTTGACCGAGAAGTCGCCCGTTGCAAGCCAGCTCGACCACGACCACATCGATCACGACCGCAGCTGTCCTCAGTGCGTCGGCCGGTCGTCGTCGAAGAAGGCTGTCAGGCTCAACTACCTCCACCTTCCTGTGCCGAGCTTGTTCCAGCGCGAACCCTTTCGCCTGACTTTCCTCGGCTTAGTTCTCCTTCTCGCGTCTGTCTGGTACGGTGCTGAGTCGGTCATGTGCGAGCTATACTGCCGTCCGACAGTCTGTTCGACGACACCTTGTGTTTGGTCGTCCACGGATCCCACCTGGGGCACGGCGCTGCCTGTCAAGCTTGATGAGTGGACCACCAACGGCTGGGGCCGCCAAGTCGCCGCACAACTGTCAGAGGAGGTGTCCGATCTATGGGCTGATGCGCAGGACTTCATGAGCGGCGTCGACATCAACGACATTGACATCAATACGCTCGACTTCTACGGCAAGCGCCAACTGCGCCGCCGTCTGCGGAAAAGGGGACTTGCCAAGCAAGCTGTTGAATCGGCCGAGGACAAGGTCAAATGGGATACGTGGCACAAGGCGCGTGTTGCAAGCCAGAGGGTCCGGGACGCCAAGGACATGGGATATGATATCAGCGAAGAAGGTGAGAGCATGGGAGGCGACGAGACGGTCTGAGGAGGTATTCAAGCATAGCCAACGCCATTGTACATGATAACTGTGTAATCTAGTCCATCATTGCTCTCTGATCAGGGCAAGCTGGATTTAGCCAAGGAGTCGGTAGCTGCTCCGGTAACTAAGATTCTTTGAGTGTACAACCGTTCAAAGCGAAGGCTTTCTCTCACGAGGGCATCCATGTTGGTAATTCTTTGATGGTATTCCTGCGTCTGCATGCGTCTGCAGCTTATATTTTGGACCTTTTAGATGCGGCATGAACATTGCGATCCATTTCCAGACGTTTCACGACATCTGCGATGTCGAATACTGGATCCGAGACTCGGCTTTCGTCCGAGGCCACGGTATCATTAGCAAAGCAAACGCAGACCTTCTTTCAGAGAGACGTTCTGGACTCACTGGGGCGCCACAAAGCTGGTGCATGTGAACCAGACTGGGCAGGACTGGTCAACCCTCGTAGTCCTGCTGAGCTCTAAGCAATCCCGAGCGAACACGAGGGTATTTTTCGGGATCTCCTGGTACCAAAAGAAGTGCCCGCTTCAGACCCGGCCATACCGAGACTGGTCCGCCCACAATCCGCCAGCGAACCAGTAGCTTTCTCAAACCGGAGTTAGCCCCGGGGAGAGAGACCGAGAAATGACGCCGTAAAGATGCCCGGCCGAATGTGTAGCAAGAAAACTCTATCCAGCGTGCCGCCATCAAGCTTTTGCCAAGGACGTCTCATGTACGGCTTACCAGTGATTGACTTTGTCGACACGAGTATGATCTGTCAGTCCGACAAATCCTCTCATAGCACAACTTCTGGGCGAGACGTGATGTCCGCCGGAAAGGTTTGTCTTGCCGTGCACTGTCGTCAGCCCGACTTCTGAGACTAGCCAATACAATCAGCCTAAAGCGTCGGTCTTGCCGGAATCTGAATAGAAGATTCGGTGCATGTGGCTTGATCTATCGGCAAAAGCTTTCCATCCCGTTTTGCTTGCGGAACTTGCGGAACTTATTGTGCGAAGGGCGGAGTCCGCATGGCTCTTCTGGTTCCGAAGAAGGCCATCACCACTTGACACCGCAACAAAACGACAAAGTAAGGTTCACAGTTGAGCGAGCCGAACACCTGACGGTCTTCTTGCGACCAATTATCAAGTCCGCTTCGTCTCTTCAGGTTATGTCAACATTCCTCGCCGTACGCGTCTTGAGCCCTCGTCTCCCAGACCCGACGACTTCGTGCTTTCGTATTCGTGCCGGATTTCCATGCCTTTTTTTATTTTTGGATGGAGTTCAGACCGATTCACGGCTCGTCTCTGCGGAATCAGATTTCTAAAATGGGGTTTCTTACTCCGGGGCAACGTAACCCGCGCACGACGTTGATGAACGAGTTGCTTCGGGTCTCAACTACCGCCATTTTACCTAGTCTGGCATCAACACGACAAGTGTCTTTGCCCGGTGAGCTGCTCAGTTTCGACGATAACAAGTCCGTGGTCTGTGGCATTAGGAATGAGTCAAAACATCCAGGTGGCTTCAATTGAGGCTGTCACCCTGGGGAAAACGATGACCAGTAGATTTCTTTCCAAAATTCTGTCGTCTCAACGTGGTTGCTCCCACTACGCACCTACAACTTACGGCTCCGATGAGTGCCGGACTTCTAGTCCGCGATGGAACCTTTTGAAACGTCCGATGGAATCCGACACAAGTCATACAAACACAAATCCAGCACGCTGTCGTTTAAGGTAAACCATGCTGCTGAACATTCGCGGTTGTAGTTACCTGAACCATCCGGACGAACTCTAGTCATGGACCTGCCGAGGTATTGCCACGCGGGTATGCCGAGGGTGCTTGGCATGTCCGCGGCGTGCCTGAAGATGATATGGGTGTGGTGACGATCGGTTCGAGGTGAAGAACCAGGCCTGGCAACGGACCTTCAAATTACTCGAGCTTTCTCGTCATCCGCCAAAAGCTGGCACCGATGAGCTGCCAGGTAGGGGGAAACGTTTACTCGGTCACTCATGGTTCGCAATACGTGCGCTGCCTCTTTGAACTCGAAGCCGTGGAAAGGTTGCTGCTCACTTGGGAGATCTCTGCTCCACTGATAGCACTTTTGTATTACCTTGTCTTGAGCTTCCGCGGATGCTATGCGTGTCTAGCAATATCTAGAGAAGGCGAAGATCAGATAAGCTGACACGGCCCTACAGAAGGGGCCAAGAGAGTAAGTCAACATTATAACTAAAAGTGAAGAATGAGGGGAACGAGCTCTCAATTGAGCAATGTGGCCCATGCCAGGTTTCACGTGGGAGCAACTCAATGCTATCATACACGTCCCCTCCACCCTCCCCCCTCTCCTCTTTGACTGGCCTTCGGTGATAAGGCGGATGGTGTACTGTATGCGAGTCGGAACGGTGGGTTCAATGAACGTCGATCCGGTCACAGAAGTCAACAGAAACGTCAAAGCAACGATGATTCCATCCATCTCATCGTCGTTGCCGTTAAACCTGACTAGCAGCAATGCCCATCATGTTCGTGATGGAGAACAGGGCAAAACGCCGAATGTCGAACAAGGTTCGTCCGCCGCCAAGAAATCGGGCCGTCGCCCACGAGGTCGTTCAAAGCACCTCAAGGAGCCGGAGCCAAGAAACTGCCAAAACCCTTCCGAAGGGGCAAGGGCCGCTAGTCAGGCAGAAGCTTATATCGTCGCGACCTGATTTTTGTTTTTGCTGCCCTGCTTCTCCCTTACCCCCTCGAGACATAAATCACACGCATTGAGACACACAGCTCTTGTAGGGTTAATCATCGGGGAAGCGGGAATGGACTTGCTTGTTTACTTATGCCCGGATTCGTGGCAAGCCAAACTCTGACTCTCGGGAGTTCTCCAATCAGAAATGGCTCTGGTCCTCCATCCTGTTTCGTGGACCAGTATCACGACTGGACCTCGTTAGCGCTGGAGGTTGGTGTCATGGTGACGAGCCCAACTCCGAAACAGCAACACCCAGGATTTTCGACGGGAGGGAATCATCGCTCATTGGTTATACGCGCTGAGAAACAGAGTTATGGTTTTTCTTGATCATACCCTCGGCCGGGAGGTGGTCCCAAACTCGTGATAACATCCACACAGTCCTGCCCAACCTTTCGGATTACTGAACTATAACGTAAGGCCACGAGTCAAGAGTTGGCTGTTAACTTTGAGGGGACATACAATGATCCCAGACCAAGCGGCTGGAGTGGACTAAAGGAGAAAACGAGGGCCGGGAAGGGGAGAAGGGTTGATGGAAAGGGGGGGAAGGTTTGGAGGGCCAGCTGACGGTATATCTTCTGAAGCACGTACTTCTTTCACGCAAGGTCATCGACATTTGGCGCAGGCTCTGCCGACGGAAAGAAAAAAAAAAGCAGGCAAGCAAAGGGTAGTAGAGTTACTTCTCGTCAGCCTGGCGCTTGCATTTCCAAATGTCAGTCTCATCATGTCGACCGCGGCGCAACGCGGGACGCTGGCACCTCTTCCGCGGAATCACCACCTGGGGCTGATCGTCCTGACGTCGGTGTCGCTCGTCAGCTTCCTGTCGACGACGTTTCTCTGGCTCTTCATCACGTACAAGCTGCTCATCTATCGGAGGCAACGACGGGCATCGCGACGGCGGTCGGAGGAACTGAGACGGGAGGCGGCAATACGACAGCAGCAAGCTTCGATGGCGGCGGCGGAAACGGGGACGCGGCAGTTCGGATCGAGGGACTATCGACAACAGCATCAGCAGCAGCAACAACAGCAACAGCACCAGCACCAGCAGTCGTCACACAACGAACCGCTCTCGTCGGCCGACTTTCCGGATCTCTCGCTCGGGCTGGACGCCCCGGCGTCCAGGCTCACGGGCTTCGCTCGCCTCGAGGAGCTCGACCGCTTGGCCGCGGCGCAGGAACACATGAACATGAACGACCAGAGGGCCTCGCCGACGCCCGTTCCCGCCGACGTGTATGAAGGGCACCGGAACCCGTTCCCCATACTGATTTACAACCTCCTCTTGGCGGATATGATGGAGGCTCTGGCGTACGCGCTGAGCATGTACTGGGTGATCAAGGACGGCATATACGCGCCCTCGACCGTATGCTGGGCGCAGGGGTGGCTGGGGTCGACGAGCAACCTGGCGGCGAGTTTGTTCCTCGCGGTGATATCCGTCAACACGTTCCTGACGGTGGGTTTGGGATATAAACCACCGCCATGGGCGATTTACACGTGCATCGCCTGTCTCTGGATCTTTGACTTTTGCATCAACGGGGCAGGCGTACGAGTTTCGGAGGCTGATCCGGCCGTACCTGGCGAGTCTTTCTTCATGAGAGCCAACGTCTGGTGAGATTCTCCATGGGCCCAAGCTGCTTCTGCGTGGGTAGCGTGTACACGGTTTGCTGATATGGATCTCGCAGGTGCTGGATTTCTTCGTCATACGACCCGTGGCGATTGTGGGCTCACTATTTTTGGGTCATCCTATCGATTGTGCTCACACTGAGCCTTTATTCCTCGGTGTTTATAATTCTCTGGCGGCAGAAAAGAAGCTGTCGCCACATGCCGATGAAGAGAAGATCGACGAGCGACGCGTCCATGTCTGGCTACGAGAGCACCAGGCCGGTCGACATGCCGGAGCCGTCCGGGTATCATCCGGCCTTCCTGATCTACCCTTTCGTATACATAGCCTGTAGCACGCCACTAATCATCGGACGCATCACGTCGCTCTTGGGCATCGACCTGGGGATCCCGTTCTTCGCCTTTGCCGGCTGCGTACTCGCGGCCAACGGCCTTTTCAACTCGATACTCTGGACAACAACCATTGTATTCAGCGCACCGCAAGATTCTCATGATTCCGGTCTGGACAAGTTTGCCTTCATCAGGACGCCGATCCGGGAGTACGGTCACTCTGTGGTCATCAGCGGGCCCGTCAGTCGGAGGGTCCCTCTTCCGAATCTCGCCTCGCCGACGAGCAGCCGCAAGGAGTGGTGGTGGTGGAAGCACGGGGGCACGAGACCGTGGGGGAGAAACCTGAATACCGCTAGGGAAGTACAGCCTGGCAACGCGTATACTACGAACTCGGTGGAGGTTCCATACATTCAGATGGACGTGATTACAGCGGTGAGGAGTGAGCCGGTAGAGTTTACGGTCTCTCTCCAACCCCCACGCCTATGATACCCTGATGAGACTACGATACATTTAATTTGATTCCCAACAAGGTATGAGCATTTCTGGCTGCACAAAACGCTCGTTTTGTATACCCAAATGGCACGCCACAGAATATGTCGCCGTAAATTAGCGAAATCAAACCTTGAGGCTGAAAATGACTGAACTCCAACACTTTGCCTCGCTATTCGAACGGACAGGAACAGGCTCGGGTAGGTTCGCTGATGTCTTGAATCCTGTACAAAATTGCTTCTAAACCCTTTTTATGAGTGTGCCAAAGAATATGCATGAATATCTCCTGTCTACTTTGCGGCATGTGTCCTTGATACGATGATGCCATTGCTGTAAGGACCACTCATCCCAGGGCTTCTAAGATGCTTTACTAAGAAAATCCAATAGGGCACTACGCATGTGATGCTTTAGCTATATTGTCTTCTGCTACGAGCAATGTCACCTACGCAACCGGGCCAGCAAACTCCGGGAGTCGACGAGCAGCAGCTGGGGCCAGATCCAGGATTTGGTCCCTTAGAACGGCCGTAGATCTTGGGTTAATCAACAGCCCTCGGGACGGCTAAGACCATGGAGGCGAACAAGTTAACGAGGACGAGCTTGAGCTGCATTTTGGGTGGTTGTTGTGTTGGGGATTTCGGAGCACTGGCTGCTTCGATATCAAAAATCTGCCGAGACAGCTGAACGAAGCGGCTTTTGCAACTTTTACGCCGGTTGTCTCGGAAGTCTTCAACGTACGCGGCACCGAGCTTAGTTCCAACCACTACTTCCCCTCACATACTTGCAAGGTCTCCGTGAAGATCTCACAGATTCCTCGCGCCTCCGGCCCACCAACACGAAAAAAGCGAGGTCCACGGCATCACCCCGTGACGCAGCTAATATAGTTGAGCTTCCGGTCATATTTGCTCCTGGTTTGATCAGTATGTTTTACTCTTTCACACAGTACAGCATCAAGTTTATTTTGGTTTTGTGTCGTCAAATGAATTGGAGCTCGAAGGCACCCGAACTCCCATGCCTTAAAAGTGGCGAAGTCCTCATCAAGGACTCAATCTTCACAGAACTAGCCGAAGAGAAACCAGCAAAAAGAGGTATTCACTCAGTTGTGTCTACGTGCCACGCTGCGACGCAACGATGCATTTCATTGCACCGTGGGTCTTATTCGTCAAATACTACACAATACTTAAGGATTTCCATGGGCGTCGGTGTCTTCAACCAACTCTACAAGATGCTTAACATATGAAATCCTGTCAAGTGATAGGATAGGCTCGATCAACTCGGCTCGGGAAGAGTGTTCCTCGCGTTTGTGTGCAACCAGCCAAACCTCTTCTCTTGGTCCGTCATTACATCACACTTGATGCCACATTCTGCCGAGATGGTTGCCTGCCGTTATTACGAAGTTTTCATCATTTAGAGCAGCAATAGAAGACAGTCTCATCAAGAGAATTCGTCTTTGTCGTGCTGAAGCATGCAGGGCTCACCTCGTCCTCTGTGCCCGCTGCAACTACAAAGCTTAGCTGTGTGCGTCAAAAAGCTCGGTTTCTTCAGGATTAAGCGACTTATGGTTCATTTGATCTGTCAAAAGTGACAATCTACCTTGGCTGTCCCCGACGGAAGATAGATTGTATTACCAGCGTCTATATGGAAATTTGTGCTGTTGGGAAATCTCATTGATATACATAAGATGGGACAGAATTGCAAATGCTTCGGTTTCGCGACCCCAGCTTGTTTCGAAAATTACGAGGTTAACAAAAGAAGAGTCATGTGTACTGTCTGGTTTACCAAATGACTTTCCGGAAAGATGTAAAGATAATGAACGAGGAAAGTGAACTATTCCCAAATGCACACTCGGATATCCAGATTCAGTAGGCCGGGATTGCCGATGGTTCCGTTCCAGTTTTCTTTTCCACCAGCTGCTAGTAGTAACCTACCAAGGCGCATTCGATCCGTCATACACATTGGTTCCGCTTGCATGCTCCCACCCCTTGACGAATACCTTGGGCATCTGCCCATTGGTCTCCTCGTTGGGCCTGTATATGATGTCCAATGACGCCTTGGCACCCTCTTCGGGTGTTAGGTCTGCCATATCTCCGCCGCCCAGTTCGGTCTTCATCCACTGCAGAAAAGCGACGTCGATTAGCAACGGCAACACCTTCAGCATTTGAGTGTACTCACACCGGGGCAAAGTGCCATGAAGGAGAAGCCGTCTTTGCCGTGGTCGAGGGCATACTGAACAGTCAAGGCATTCATAGCAGCCTTGGATATCTTGTAAGCGGGAGTGGGAAGGGCGTGGAGATGAGGCGCGAGGGTGATTGAGCCGAACGTCGTGGAGCTAGAGATTTTGATGCAAGTTAGGATGAGATGAGATGAGTGGTTGGTGCTGGTATTCAACATACATATTGGCTACTTTCTTCAATTTGCCCTTCTGCAGAACCGGGAGGAACGCCTGTGTGGTCTTGTGAACGCCAAACACGTTGACCTCAAAGCTTTCCTGGAGGTTGTCCCTGATTACACACTCAGATTAGCTTACACGTGGTTCAGTAAAAGAGATCCTTACATGGACTTTGTGCCGTCTGCCGCAAAGTGGCAAATTCCGGCGTTATTGATCAAGACGTCAAGACCGTTGCCGCCAAGCGTTCCCTCAACTTCGCCGACGGCCTCCTTGATGGAAACTTCGTTTGTGACGTCGAGCTTAACGACTTGAACGCGCCCAGGGGAGCTGCGGGCTAGTTCCAGAAGATCAGAGGACTCCCCGCGTATAGCTGCGAAAATCAAGCCAACCTCCGACGATGGACGAGAAGAGAGTTCGCGGGCGAGCGCGAGACCAAAGCCTCTGGAAGCACCTGTGATGAGGAAGGAAGCCATTTGAAAATTCTTTGGCGAGAGTTCGCTGGTAATTGTTCAAGCGATTCCTTTTTCAAGTCAAGATAGAATGAGTTGCAGATGATGGGTTTGGATTGACAAGGCGAGTGTGAATACGATTATTTTGGCGCATTCTTATATCGAACATCACAGGAATCGTCGGCCATTTTGGTTCACTGACGCCGGCCAATTTGGCCGACCCAAGATCATCTAAGCATTGGATTGGTTATCATCTGTACGAGTCCTCCACGAGGGTTCTTCCATCTCCATGGCTCGGTAGTGTCAGCACTAATGACTGTTGCCGAATGCCGCCAATAGCTGAACTGCTTCTCCAGTGACGACCATGCTACCGGCCATTTTAGCCGGCACCAGCTAATTTGGCCGATGGCCGCTGAGAGTCGTCTGCTGCTTGCTAAAATCGAAGTGGTCAGCGAATTACAAACAATCTTGTAACTATGCGTCGACGAATGTGATGGATCTTCTCTGTGTAAAGGCGAAAGCCAATTTATACGAACCATTAGAAACACATTAACTTGCACAGAATCAACCATTGATATTTGGTTCTTATGTCTAAGCCCTCAATCACAAAACGGCTTTAGCACTCTCAGCACTGGCATTTTTTTGGGCGTCCTTGATGTTTACTGTAGCTCGCTCCGTCTTCGTCACTATCCCCTGCTTCAACTAGTGTTATCTTTTCGGCCTGATCAGGCTTTTTTACCGCTATACACCTGGACGTCAGGATGTTCACACTGGGTTTCCAAGAATCACACGCGTCTCGAAGGAAAATCCTCGGGTGAGCACTAATATTTCCAGCCGGTTTCTCACAGTCGAAGAAGCCCAAAGACACAGTCTGTCATGACTTCGGACCCGATCAAGGACCAAGAGAGTCTTCGCACGATGGAGGAGGTAAGCCACTGGTTCGGCAATTCTCAACTCATCTGACCGACAACCATAGCTCTCAGACATCATGATGACCGTCGCCTTCGCAACTTTTTGCTTCGATCGACTTCCGGTCGAACACGTACTACAGATTTCGACCTTGATCCCTCCTCGTCTCTAGCACGAGTCAAAAAAGGATTCTACGACGTCATCACCACAACTCGGTGCGTTGACGCGGTCAAGCGAAAAGCTTCTTGAATCACAGCGCTTGCCGCCCTACATGGCGATATGGACGTTCTCAAGCTCGCTGCCGCCTTCGCAGCCGATGTGAATCGTTTGTACTGGGTGCCTACACCGAAGTGTCTAAGCTATCCAAACCGCTGCAGCCGTCGGAGACATGGACACCTTGCGACATCTCGTCCTCCAGCTTGTTGCCGACATCAACAGGGTTGACAGCTGTGGTGCTAATGCTCTGTATTACGCAGCCCTCAGCCGCAGCTTGCCCTTGGTACGCTGCGTATCACAGCTGGGGATCCGTCGGACCCATCGTGTTGTGACAGCATTCGGGTGCTTCGACCGCTTGGGAGACTGGACAAAGTTTCTGTACCCGACACCCGATGGAGTGCAGTTCGCCCGAGAGGTCATGATTCTCCACGAGGATACAGACAGAGAAGACCACGGGTACAGCAACTAGTAATAGTGACGACTACCAGAGAAGAAGACGACCAGAGACTCCAAAACTCCGCGTTTTCAAGACAGACGCACCCCGGAGGTAGACATATGACCACGCAATAACTTCAGAGAAATCGCTCGTGAATTCAGGGGTATCAAATATACTATAAGCTCCCACATCGCCTTCTACTTTGCTCTCACCTTCCGAATGACCACCCTCGCCCCATCCAACTCCCACCCGACCCCATGATCCTTCGTCAACGTCTGCCAGCTCTCCCCTGAGCACTTTTCCAGCCAGTCCCGGTCGACGGCGAGGTACGTTCTCCCAAAGCACTTCAACGCATGCGTCCTCATCTCGCGCTCCGCAAACTCGAGCAACTTCGCGCGGTGCCCATCTACGCTCCTCTGCGCCCTCCGGAAGGCCACGTAGTTGTCGTGCGCGAGCGCCGCCAGCACCGCGTCTATCTTGGCGTCCCTGAGCGCGTAGCGGTGGCGGATAGCGTAGGCCTCGGCGAGGTCGCCGCGACGACAGGCGGCGTCGAGGACGAGATAGCCCAGGACCTCTTGCAATTCCACGCTGGTGAGGTTCTGCGCGGGATGTATTGTACGGAGAGCGTGTAGAATGGCCGGGTGGTACGACTCGGGGTGCTTTACGAGCACGGAGAGGCGGATGTTGAAGAGGTAGGCTTGTATCGCAAAGTCGTCGGTGCGCTTCGACGCCACGATGCCCTCGCGCAGCTTCCGCAGGGCCATCATGACGTCTGAGAGAGACTTTGTGTTGGCGGGGTCGTCGGGCGGAAGTCGTGGGGATGAGGGCGCGGACATGGCGGGGGAGTCTTTGATGTCGAGGGATGCGAAGCGGCGGAGGAGTTCGTCGCGCTCGCCGGCGTCGGAGCAGAAGGTCATGTAGCGCTCGACGATTTTGGTGTAGTATCGCTCTTGGGTCTTGAAGTCGAGTAGTCTGCGAGATGGCGGGTGTCAGCAACTGTGCCGCGATCTTGAAGAATCATGTTGCGAACCGGGTGTCTCCTTTAGAGGGCAACCCGATGCTCTCGAGCGGATCCAAGTCGACGGGTTTCAGACGGCCCCATGGTCCGGAGTGGGAGCGATTCCCACGATAGCTCGGGTTTCCATACCCTCCCCGTGAATCTCGTGGCGGCCGACCGCCTCGATATGACATTTCGGTGGTCGAGAGAATGAAGCGGGCTAGACTTGCGGGGTGTGCTTGCTGGACAAGCTGGTGACATGTCGTCAAAACAGAGACACTGGTGGTACATCCCACCGATTGCTTATCTTATCTAATCCCCGACAAATATGACGTGCCAAGAGCAACTGAGAGGGCCTTCCTGCTGTGAATCCGGGTTACATTCTAATTAGATATGCGTAGATACTTACTAATACCTAATCAACATCTTACCACTCAGGCATCGTCAACATCACACATTTTCTACGCCATAACCTAATAAGACTTCGACTCATCCAGCGAACTGGCCACTCATGGCCATCCCTCGTTCCAGGGATCGATAACCCGCGATCTGGCTGCCCAATGCCGACACCACTACCCCACCATCCCGTCCAGGGTGCAAGCCGCGGGGAACCTCGGCAGCCCCTGGGAAGCTCTGCTTCAAAGCTCCAATGCGACGCTGATCGAGACCTCATTTCCAGCTTCGTCGAGCACCCTCACACGACATCTTGTTTGAGGCCGGCGCCAATATCGAGTAGGAACAACAAGCTGACACAGAAGTCCAAGTGAGATCAAGTTCTATCGCCAAAATGTCAGACCGCGTCTCCCAAATCGCTTCCCACCTCAACTACCCCAAGGGCATGCTCGCCGGCCAGGTCGCAATCATCACAGGAAGCGGCCAAGGCATCGGCGCAGAAGCAGCCCGCCTCTTCGCCAACGAGGGTGCAAAAGTCGTCGTATCAGACATTGACGCCAGTAAATCACTTCCTCCTCCATCCCGCAACCCCAGTTGCAAACATCACCGTAACTAACACCATACAACAGAAAAGGCCCAAGACGTAGCAGCCAGCATCACCTCCTCGGGCGGTTCCGCCATCGCCGTCCCCGGTGACATGCTCTCCGCAGAATACATCACGACCCTCGTCTCGCGCACCGCCGAATACGGCAACGGCAAGATCCACCACATTGTCAACAACGCAGGCTACACCTGGGACGGCGTCATCCGTAAGCGCCGCCCTCCCCCTTCCCCTCAACTCTCTACTCCTCAATCACACCACCTGACAAACACAGACAAAATGTCCGACAAGCAATGGGACACCATCCTCGCCCTGCACTCCACCGCGCCCTTCCGCCTCGTCCGCGCCGCGGCACCCTACTTTCGCGTCAAGGACGGCGAGAACCGCTGCATCGTAAACATTAGCTCCACGTCGGGCGTCCACGGAAACGCGGGCCAGGCAAACTACGCCCTCGCCAAGGCCGGCGTCACGGGGCTCACAAAAACCATTGCCAAGGAATGGGGTCCGTCGTTTGGCGTGCGCGCGAATACCGTCGTCTTTGGCCACATCAAGACGCGCCTCACGGATGCCAAGGAAAAGGCTGCCTTTGTCGTCGGTCCGGATGGTGAGAAGATTCCGCTGGGCATCCCGCAGGCGCAAAAGGGCGAGTCAAAAGACGCACATGCCGACATTCCGCTGCGCAGAGCAGGCACACCGACTGAGGCTGCTTCGGCGGTGCTGGCTGTCGTCAGTCCGCTCTTCGGGTACGTGACGGGGCAGACCATCATGGTCACCGGCGGGCGAAACATGTGATGGCGATGCCCGGACTGAAGGAAACGTGACTGAACTGTGTATAATTCCACGCAACTGCAAAATAATTAGGTATCGGTACTCTTTGGTCTTCCCGTCCCCCAACGCCCAGATCATGCCATGTGTCCCGCCACACGCAACAAGCAAACCTCTTTATTGTATCGCATCCGTCCATCAATTTACCCCTGCCTCAGACCTTGAGCCACAACGACAGCACACCCTTGGCATACTCGACAATCTCGTCTCCGCCGAGCTTGCTGTCGCCGTAAATGCGATCCACAAAGGTAATCGGCACCTCGGCAACGCTGCACCCCATGGCCTTGGCGCGGACCATCATCTCCATCTGGAACGTGTAGCCCTTGCTCTCGGTGCTCGCAATCACTTTTTCCAGCACGCTCTTCTTGTACAGTCTGAAGCTGCCCGTAAGATCGCTCACGCCCGGGCGAAGCACAGTATCCGCGAACAAGTTGGCGCCGCGCGAGACGAACTTGCGCTTGAGGTCCCAGCCGTACACGCCGCCGTCGCCGGCGTAGCGCGTTCCCGTGACGATGTCGTAGTTGCCCTCGTGCTGGCGGGCGACCATTTGCGGGATGAATTTGGGGTGGTGGCTGAAGTCGGCGTCCATGATGATGACAAAGTTGCCCGTCGTAAATTGCAGGCCGTGCACGTACGCGGTGCCGAGACCGAGTTTGCCGGAGCGGGCTTTGAGGACGACGTGCGGGGCGTAGGCCTTGACGAGCTGATCGGCGACGGTCTGGGTGCCGTCGGGGGAGCCGTCGTCGACGATGATGAGCTCCCAGTCGAGCTTGCTGTTTGGCGGTAGGCGGTCAGTCATGAAGTCTTTGTATCGGTATCGTTATACAGAGGAGGTTCTCCCAGAAGCGAATTGGGGGAGAAATGTGCCACGTACTGCTCGGTAAAGGTGCGGTTGAGCAGCCAGGTGACGATGGGGAGGTTGTGACGCTCGTTGTACGTAGGGAGGATGACCGAGTACTTGTTGGCCGCCATGGTTGCTGTCGAAAGAGAAGAAAAAGGTCGGATAATCAATACCTATGGAAAAGAGGTGGAAGGATCAGAGGGTTTCGAAGAAGACTTCCGCGTAGGATCGAAATTGGGCGAAGCGGGAAAGGAGCGTGGTGCAGTTGGCTGATCGCGCGTTAGCTGGATTGCTGCGGCGATGGGAAGCTGTCCTTTGACCTCGGTGGAATGTCGATTCGGGGCGTGTTGAAGTCGCAGGATGACTAAGCTGCAGCAGCCCCTGAATTCAAGGGGTGGCTACAGGGAGGCAAAAGGAAGGAAGCACCAGGATGGCTTGCCACATGCGATCCTGGGGGTCAGAACCAATCACGATAAATTCATGTTCTTCATCCTCGTTTGTCCAAGTTCGGTCAGACACTTTTGTTTGAACTTTATATAAATCAACCTAGTCACTCATACAAAGTATTCATTAAAGATATAGTCTATGTCATTCGACCACCGTCGGGATATTTTCGGGCGCGCCTCGATCCATGCAGCAGCAGTCTATGTCTCATCTCTTTGGTCATTATAACTTCCGTCAACGGGAAACGCGACGCGGGCATGACCACCCGTCGTCGTTTCCCCAATTCTTCGTCCAGGTCTAAGAAACAGGCCTGTGTGTCCAACGCTTATACACACGTCCAGACGGCGAGTCTTCGCTCTAACATCGCTCAAACAAAGTAAACCCATTAGTCCTGGCCGAGCAGCTGCAGCTTACCATCCATCGTTGCGCCGCCTCGATCCCCGAAAGTAGTCGTACGAAGATGGGTCGGGATCGGGCGTATCGGCGTCGGCCTGAGGGAGTCCACTATACCCCCTCGGTCCGCCCAAAACACCAGCCGCTGGACCCGGCGAGTGAGCAGCCACCGGCATACCGGCAGCGTTGCGCACGAGACCCGAATCACTACCGTTTTCCATGTTATACAGAGGGCTGCGGGTGCGGTCGCCGTATGTTGGCTGCTGAGCGAAAGTGGCCTGGGGCGTTGACAATCCCCCCGTCGGGGATGCGCGACCGCTGCTTTGAGGCGATATGTATCCTGCCGCCGGTGGAGGACGGAAGGCTTGGAAATCCGTGTTGGCACCGTGCTGTCCCGTCATTCCACCTTGCAAGGGCCGTCCGGTGGGCGTTCCCGGACGTGATCCGTTGTCAGAGTACTCTGTCATCGATCCGGGCGTGCCAGGTCGCGCTATGTCCGAGTTCCGACCGAACAAATCACCTCGTCCGTGCTCCTCGGCAAACTCGGCTCTGTTCTTGAAGTATTCAAAGTCCATTTGTGCATCGGATACGAACTCGAAACCAGGCACTCCGCCTGCTGACTTTCCTGGCTTGCCTGCGCTCATGGGATTCATTGCGTACACATCCGAGTATCCAGAGACGCTCATGAGATCTCCCGCGTTGCCACCGTCCCTGCCGTCTGTCAGGCGACCCTTGTAGACGGCAGGCAGCAGGTTCTGCGCCTTCTGGTGCACCATGGGCGTGATAAGCGGCTTGTACAGGGCCGGGTGGCCGAAGCGCGATGCGAGCCTCTCGCTGCGCTGGCGCTGCACCTTCTGGCCGTCCTCGGGGTGCTTGGCGATGTTGTGAGTCGAAACGTAGTGGATCTTGTTGTCGAACATTTTAACGCACACAACCTTGAAAATGATCAAGATGACTGGCAGCGGCACAAGCGCAAGAGCGACGCTGTGGAAAGCCCAGTCGGTTCTGGCCCAGGTACCGAGGAAGAAGGTGCATTGCGACAGGAAAACAGCAAACAAGAGACGGTTGAAGAGTACGCGCCAAAACATGCCCCCGGACTCCGTCTTGGTAACGAAGATGTAGAGCAACAGGTACTTCTTCAGCCAATAATCGATCGCGTAGTAAAGAGTAGCGGCTGGAAGTACCAGTGGCTGAAGACCGGAGAAGGTAAGGGCAATGGTCGCGTAGAAGAGGAAATAGTTGTAGTACGAAGCATAATCGAACGTCGGTGGCGCCGTCAGCTCAATAAGCTCCCGGGGCGTCGGACTCGAAAACTTGCGAACGAAGAAACTATAGACGAGAGTCCAGAGCTGAGCAAGATCAATGGCAGCACCGAGGTTGCGCTGCAGCAGCCAAGAAACCCAGAAAGGGCTGACGTTGCAGAGTGAGGTGAAGATGGCGTTGGCGTAGTCTTGGTCGATGATGGCTTTCCAGGCATCCTTCTTCTCGTTGGATTCTTCCACGATCGAAGACACGAGGGACCAGATGGTGCTGAACAGTGAGAAGACAATCAGGTTGTTAAAGACGAAGAAGGCGTAAAGTTTGGCCACGACATGGCGCTCACGACCCGTCTTGGTCTGGTCACCGGCCTTCATAGACAACCGACGGAAGATGATGGGCAGAACGAGGTAAACGAGCGACATGACGGCAGGAGACGCGATACCCTGAACGATACCCCACCATCCTGGATTTTTAATGAGCTCGGTCTGGAATGCTGGCCACACTTTACCCAGGTTGGAAAGACTGATGAGGAACATTGCAATCAAGGCGTTGGGGACGATCCACACAAACGTCAATATCGCGATCCAGACGTTGTTCATGATGCGTCTGGCCCTTCGGCTCGCCGGACTCAATGTCAGGTTGTCCCAGATGACGTCGTTCGGCCGGGGCGCCAGGATGATGGTGGCACCGTCGGGACGCTTGCTGCGGCAGGCGTAGGCAATGTTGTGCGCCTCTGCAATGTCCGAGTAGCTGGCAAAACCGTAAGGCATGGTGTTGCGCTTGTCCACACTCGCCCGAACTTCCTTGATCTCCGTCTCGAGCTCCTTGATTCGCTGCGTCAGATACTCGATTGCGTCCACCTTCTGTCCTTTGGGATACGTGGCGAAGGACCGGTCCTTCTTGGACGGCTTGCACATGGGGCGGGCCGCGGGCAACTGGTCGGGTTTTTTGAGGTATTTGGCAAGCACTTGTTCGAGTTTCCGGACGGTCTCGCTGTGGTCCTCGATCAACTTGGGGAGATCTTTGACGTTGCGCGCAATGGCGGTTCGGGCAAAGGAGGAGTGCGGCACGACCTTGTCAATGATTCTGGCGATGCCCTCGTCGGAAGAATCTTTCTTGGGAATATCGTACATCTGTGCCTTCGTCAGATTCATCTCAACCCGGACGCTGTCACTCATGTGCGCTTACCATTAGTGTCCGGGCGTGTAAGCTGTTCTGGTACTCCTCGGTCTCAAAGTACTTGCGGCGAAGCAGCATTACCTTACGGTAGTTCCAGAACAGGAAGCCCATAACGATGAACGTAATCAGGTACGCAACTGCGACCTGGGCCCAGAATGCCTGTCCCCAGACGTCCATGGGCGTGATGGCAAGAATCCATTTGATGTCGGCGCCGGTACCGTAATCAACGGCATTGTTCAGGTATACCGGGACGAGGATTGCGCAGCCAAAGATGGAGATGGTGCCGAACATGAAGAGACACATGCGGACGAAGCGAAGGAAGATGGTAGCATCCATGCCGACGTGATGAACAAGCTCGGACTCGCCCGTTTTCCATAATGGCACGACCCATGACCAGACTTTGTTACCAACAGGCGGCGGAGCATGTAGCTCGTCGGCGTGCTTTGCCTTTGGTGCGTATACGGACTGATTATAAGGTCGTAGGAACGAGAACGTCAGAGCAATACCGACCGTGACGCCAAGAGCGGTCGCCAGAGCAGCCCAGACGGAGATATTTTGCAACTAATTGGGTGTGTCGTCAGCATCTACTGGACAAGAAAATAACGTCGCTACGGTGCGAGCCAACTGACCTGGCCGGCGTAGGGGTCCTTTAGCAGATCCAGCAACTGCTTGCCCGAATCCTGGCTCATTTTGGCTGCCGAGCCACCGATGGGCGGAGGGGAGGAGTAATCGCTAGGTTGCGTCGGCGGCAAAAGAGGCGGCGGGCCTCGCTGAGGATGCTATCTTGAAGCGTGGCGGTTTCGTGGGGAAGCAATGTCTTCGGAAGGGTTATGGACGGTCGTAGGATGTCAGGAGCGGCGGTGTGATACGAGAAGCGTCCTACGTGCTGTCGGGGAGGACCTGTGTCGTCGCAGATGGGGCGTCTCAGAGTGAATCCTCCTTTTTGTGCGATGAGCCGGACGCACAAGATCTACTGCCGACGTATCACAGAAGCAGACGAGCGACTGAGCGAGCGACGCGAGGAGAACTGCGAGCGAGAGACAACCCAGATCGTCGGGGTCCTAAGGGAAGGCGCAGTGACGACGAATTAGTGGGGAAGCTCCTCGCACGAAGACAGAGCGATGTGCGCGCGGGTCGCAGTGACAGAACGAGCGGAGGTCGGAAAAAGGCGACGGGATCGTGAGCGGAGGTCGGAGACGGGGAGACGGAGGGGAAGAGAAGAGGGAGGAAAGCGAGAGACGGAAGATTGATTCTGTGTTAAGCGAGTGAAGGTCGAGGCATCCCGGATCTTAGGTGTTCAGGTAAGACAGGCTGTTGCTGGTAGTGCAGGGAAGCCGAGACGACCAGTGTGGATGATGATGGGACGAAAAACTAAGGGTCAGGCCGCTTCTTCACGGGTCTGGAGGAGTGGAAAGGTCTGTTGAGCCAAGATGATAGGATTGCGTATGTCACCATGTCACCCTGGACCATCCCAGTCTTGGGTGCGCCGATATCCGAGTCGATGCTGACCAGCGAAACAAAAAAAAAAAGACGAAAAAATAAAAGCATCTAGTAAAAGGCTTGGTCCCTTCCGTTTGTGAGCCCTGTGTCAACGCTCTTGAGTAACGGTACCGCCAGCACCGAGACGTCTGACGGTAAGTACTCCGTATTGCAGCCCATTTCCTTCGCAGTGAGGCACCTACATACTTACTGTGTAGGCAGGAACCCCAAGAGTCTCGTGCTGGTAGCCATGTCATTCGGTGTTTCTTAGCTGGCGGCAGTGGTGGTGGCAGCCACATGGGCATTCGTATGTGCATGAGGTAGCCTATTCGCATACCAATTACCTAGTATAAGCCGTCCTCCAGGATTGTCCATCGCGTTTCGATTCAATCGATGAACCCCTAGGACTTTCCCAAGTAATATCTTTACTCATCCTCCAGGCGTAGTCCCCATTCCGCGTGCTGCATGTCTCGCGATCTGTCAGCAGCTGCAGGTACGTGGAATGCTGCTGGTTCTCAACGCCAGACCCATATCTGCTGCGTAATCGTACATGGCAGTACCTTTCAGTTTTGGACGGTCACACCAACTCTTATTGACGGAAGCCGAGAAACGGACCCCGTACCCTGACCCTCATTGGCTCAGACCAGCTGCCATCTCATAACCAATTCTCCACTTGTACGTATACACTGAGTTTCCCAGCGCTGGAAGCTCGGGGAAGAAGAGCATGGGCCTCGTGCCCTCCCATTCGTCCACTTGTTCGTTATGCTTGCCCTGTACGTACAGCGGACCTCTCTCACTGCACTGCACTGGATCGCATCGGCAGGGCCGCCGACCGCTCGCTGTGGCTGTGTCTATTTTTGACAACCAAGCGAAGTGGAGTGGATTAGCGCCGTCGACACCTGCACCTCCCAAAATACGGTATGGCGTGTACACTTACTGTAGTACTTACTGGCGTGCCTGTGGTGAATACGAGGCCTGATTCCCAAGGCCATTTCGTGTAGCCGCGCTTTTGTCCCAACCCTTTCCTTTACTGCCCTTTGCATCGTTCCCGAGTTTGTGATTGCGCTGCAAGCTCAGATTTGTTTATACTGTACTTTACCGAGAAAAGTGTGCCAAACCGATGCAGCATGCAAGCCTCTCCCGAACAGACGTTGATCTGCAGGTCAAAGATTCCAGACCCTAGCAGCCAAGCTCTTGTCGGTCCACGCGCAACAGACTGTGCGCCAAAGAATCAGAAGATTTCAGCCGAGGGTCGCGTGCTGTCATAAGAATCTGCTGGAGGCGAATCATCCGCATTCCACACGGCCCGGATCTGACGCGTGTGTTTTCGCAGCACTATACCGTCAACTTCGTCGTCTATAGGCGCTTCGTCTCGGGCAACCGTTTTCTCAACATACCTGTGGCCCGTATCAAACAAGCCAGAGGCTGCAAAAAGGGGGCATCCACGTCCCCGCAAGAACCAATGCCGAAGAACAACACTCCTACGCAGGCGGCTGAGCTGACAGGTACTATAGCCCCCATAGAAAACTAGGGGATTACGTACTACTTGTATAGTAAAGACAGGGCGGTGCACTGAGGGGAGCTGCTTTCACAGTCGGGCACTCCACGAGCCCGAGTGACCCTTTTGTGGGGCCATTACTCTTCGAGATCGATTGACGATGGTGGCTCTTCCTGATAACGAAAGAAGAGGACCTTGACTTGGTCGAAGACAGTAGCTCAAGGTATTCTCGGTAGCATTGCCGCTGCCAGTCATCACCGACAATGATCCAAATGGCCGTGATACCGATGAACTCTTCCGCCAACAGGGAACCCAAAGCCAGCAAAAGACCTCAATCAGAGCACAATCCTACTGCGAGTACACTACCCACTCCGCCACGCCGTTCATCAACGCAACGAGGCTCAGCTCTCCTCCCCGACCCGCTCCTAACTACTCCTAAACTGAAATAAGCATTCTTCGTTCCTGGGGACAAACCGGTTTCTTATCCGTTTGTATGCTACATACATGATTGTAAATTGCCTGCCAAATGGAAAAGCGCTCGCAACTCGCTCGGCATACAGCTTTCCCCAGAAACTTGCATCGCAGAGTCGCGTCAATGCATTGCGCGCGACTCGAGACTGGCGTGACTGGGAGGGAGTCTTCAAGAAAGCAGGCACCCAAAATGCCAAGACCGCCCTACATCTTCCAGAAGCACATCACCATGCACATCGTACACAGCATAACGGAACCGGGTTAAACGGCAGCGCCCTGACGGTATCCCGAACCAGTGGCTTGCCGCCGCCCCGTTTCGTCTCCCTACGTCACTGCCCTGCTGTCCTAGCGGCGGCCTCTTCCTCCTTCTCCAGGATCCTCTGGTACCGCCGTGGATTTCCAGTGGCCATGCAATCTCAACATTGCTTAGCGTCTTTCGGTTCTTGAACGATCTAAATTCCTTCTTTCTGTACATGGAGAATTCGCCTTTTGCTCGGATAAACACTGCGTTTCTGATTTTCACCCCCAAATGATTCGCAAAGCTGTCTCGCCATCCGCCATCCCGAGACCCAGTGTACACCGAGGATCTTCAGGGCCTGCATTCCACAGTCTCCTTGGGGCTTCGATTTACATCACGCTGTTTGTTGACAATTACAGAGTCTGCTCCCCACGTACGCTGATATATAATTACAACTCACATGCTAATGCCCATTGCTAATTGCCCCAAGCATCGTACGCAAATAAACCCCTCCCTCGATCGACGGCTAAGGTGACTCGGAGAGTAGCGGACCATCAAAAGTCGCTCACGGTCTGGACCGGAAAAAGACCTCTGATCATACGTCATCCCTTGCCTTAGTGGTGATGATCCGCAAGCCCGCCCGTCGATGATGGCCCTTCGAGCCTTGCAAACTATGTCTGCTCCTGCGTACTTCGGGACGGGTAACGAATGGTCCTGGTTCTGGTCGTCCGACTGCTTGACAACAACGATGCGAAACAATAGACTGCAAGCTTCAAGAAAGGCGAAACGAATGGATCCTGTATTGAATACTACGAGGAAGAATTCGGTATATACAGCTTCTTTCTTGATTCCCACCAACTGTGATTGGAATGCGACACAGAGCAATGGCAGAAAGAGACCCGCGAATCCTTTTTACCTGTCCGTAACCCCGCGGGACAAACCTGGCAAGTTCGACAGAACCTGCGCCTCGGCCGCGACCATTCGTGGTCTTGTATTGCTAGGCGGCATTGAGCAATGTTACCCAAAAAGGAAAAAAGAAAAAGAGCCAAGCCAATGGTTGCAAACTTCTCGAGGTGTCCGAGTTCAAACGGGGCCCTGAGACCGCGTCTTGCGTGCAGTCTTGCCCACCGGTGGCAGCACCTTTTTGACATTCTTGGCCACCTTTTGGCCTAGCGACTCCTTTTCGTTGTTCGAAGAAGTCTTCTCCTTAGCTGCGCCATTGGTGGCCGGTCGGCCGGGTGGACGACCGGGCCTGCCAGTCTTTGCCCTCTTCTCAACCGGCTTGTCCTCGTTGTGTGCCTCTTCAGCAGTGCCATTAGTGCCATTGGTCTCGAGTTCGCCAGCTTTGCGCTTGCTGTCGACCTTGACCTCGGTGGTCTCCGGCTTGGTGGTCTCACTCTCGCTGGCCTTGGCCTCTGGCGGGATAGCTTGAGGCGCTGCCTCACGCTCCCCTGATCCGGAGGGTTCGTCCTCCTTGAGAGCACCTGTCATCTGGACATCTCTGCCCGGGGCACCATTGACGGGCTCAGGTTTGTCGATGACGGAATCTTCCATGACCGTATCTACAGTCGGCTCAGCCTCGATGACCGGCTCTGCGACAGCCTTTTGCTCGACCGGCTCTTCCACCGATGGCTTGACAGGAGCATCAAGCGGCCCAATGTCCGTAACAGGTGCAGCTGGAGCAGCTGGAGCAGCTGGAGCATCTGGGGTAGCCACTGTGGTTGAGTCTGCCTCGGCCGCAGCCTGCTCTGATGGAACAGCCTTGGGCTCGTCGATGCCGGTGGTGGCTACTGGACCGTCCTTGTCGCCAATCTCCTCCATTGAGACCGGCTTGGGCGCATTGGACGTCTCGGCCACAGGCGCGTCAGATGACGGAGAGAGTGCGGGAGGCTCTTTGAGCTTCTCCGGCTCCGCCGAGGGCACGGCGGCATTCTCGGTGGCGGCCGGCGCATCGTCAATCTTCTCATTGGCCGGCTTTTCTGCAAATGGGTTTGCCGACGTCGCGACCGACTCTGCAGGCTTTGCTTCAGTGTCGGTTACGGCTGCGACGGTCTCAGGAACTATTATAACGGAACCAAGTCAGCGCACACTTCTTCGCGCGGTCAATTCGTGGCCACTGGCGACACTGCATGTGCGACAGGCAGCGTTTCCGTCGCATCAAGCGCACATCGCATATAACGTAGTGCAGCATGACGCGACCGCATACCGATGCATTTCGTCGACGCAAACTCACCTTTGTTGATGCCAGCAGCAGCAGGCGCAGCTTCGGGAATGGGATTGGGATCCATTGCAATGACGTAACAGGCGATTGGCGAGCGCACAGTGCGCGATGACTTTGGTGTTCCTCGAGAATTGAGGTGTGTTCAGTGGCCGTGTCCGAGTGCTGAGGCACAGTAACGAGGTTTGGCAGCTGTAGTGATTTCAATTGGGGATGAACCACCTGAAAAATGCAGATGAAGATGGACAGAAGAAGTGGTGAGAGAAGAGGGAAGAAGAGCTGAGGTTGGCGCCGGAGCACTGGAGCTCCTGTTCACCCACAACTGCTACTGCTACTGCAACGGCAGAGGCAGGTCATCGCACAGGAACATGGGGTTGGGTGGGAAGCAGAACCTGGTCTTGCTGGGTACCCGGGACGAATCAGCAACGGGAGAAGCAAGAGCGGCTCGGGACACGCCATTGCCATCAGCGAACGACGGTGTGTGTGTGCGTGAGCCAGTACGACTCTTGGCTACCTAAGAGGACTAGGAGCGGACCTTGGACGAGCGAGCGAGACGAAGCGTGGCGTGGGCGGGCAGGGCGAAGCTGTGAGCTGTTAGCTGGCTGCTCAGGGCTATCCATAGACCATGGTAGGGTTCCCCTCGAAAACCCTCGGCATTGTTACCCTGTGTCTGGTTTGCTGTTTGCTGCCATGTCAACTTGACGTGACGAGGTCCACGGCCAGCCCAACCTGGCTATCCTGGTCGTCGCAGGGCTGCAGCTAGGATGGCGACTGCCGGTTAAGAGCCGGTTAATCCGAACAGGGCACGGCCGGGGCCCAGTTGGCAGACAGAACATTCCTCGCAGCAAGTCAAAGCTGCGAACGGACGACCAGTAGGTAATCTGTCTCTGTGGTGGTTTATCGTCGGGAGTGTCAGGACTACAGGTCTGTAACGGTGGCACAGAAGCTTTTGCATTGATTGGTGTAGCAAGTCCGTCCAACCTTGGTTTGTAGCTCTGCTCACCTTCTCGCTGAGCAGGTGAGGCGAGGTGAGGTGAGCTCAGGCGAAGAAGGCAGGACCGTGTGCGCACAGCAGGGCAAACACGGTACGAGACGGAGCTCGGCAAGCTGTGAGGATCAGGGGCCACTCAATGCGGGGAAGCTGCTGGCGAGTGGCTGGTCTCGATTGGTGATTGACCCAGATTAGTCAGCTGTCCAATCAAAGAAGCGCAGGCACTCGAACGGAGTCCAAGCTCCTGCACGCCATCTGAGCTGCAGCTAACCTGCATTTCTAGCACCTTCTTCTCACGACATTTCAAGAAGTGAGCCTAAGGTAGTTATACGACTCTTCGAAACTACGTGCGTTGTAGCGGGCCGGGACTCGTCATGGGTCGTTGTGAACGGGGTCATCTGGTCCTCACAACTGGGTGCTGAATGTTAATTGAGCCCTGGTTCCGAAGAGGCCAACCCCAAGCCACCGAAGCCGCGCGACTGAACCCGATCCCTCCCTATGTACATAACAAAGCCAGTGTCCGCGCCGCGGCTGCTCGTATAGCCTCGTCGGGTTCCTTCCACGCAGGTGCTCCAATTCCCACCTTGGGAAGCGTCGAGTCCAGTCGTCGGACCATCTCGGTTATCCTCGTTTCCTCTGAGTGTGTACTCACTGTTTCCTACCTTCAATCAAAGTGTTTTCTCCGCAGGCGTCTTCCTGGAAGAGGAGATATTCTTCGTCGCAAAGCCCTTGACTCTCATATCCTTCCTCGAAATCAGCCACCATCACATTCACAGGTATTCTCCATAGAAAGTGCCCTTCATCGGGTATCCAGCGCATAAGACTGGGCAGCCTCTCGCGTATCCTCATCGTCAAGCATTTTCATGAGCTCCCTCTCGCGGAACACCTGTAAGAAGAAGTCGGGGAACTTGGCCAAGGTCGCGGCATGCTTGTAAAGAACAGACGGCGGCATGCGGTAGTTGAAAGTCTCGACAAGAAATTGGCGGAGGCGAGCTTCCCAAGACCCATTGCGCAGCAAGTCGAAGCCGCTGGCAAAATTCCAAATGCAGCGATCCCAATCAAAGGCGTGCTCGTCGTCGTCCATGTACCAATCCGCATAGATGCGAATGAGCTCGTACGTATCGATTTGTAGCTTGAGGTTGCGCATTTTCTTGCATAGTTGAAAGAATTGAACCAAAACTTCCATGGTGACGGGGGAAGCAAACTTGTCAATGGTAACGATGCTACCTCGCGACCCCTCCTGACGATCCAGTCGGCTGCCCTGCTCATATGCCAGTGCCACGTAAAGCTCCATATACTCGGGCTTCACAGAAGGCGCGTTTATCGTGGAGGCAGCCCCGAAGAACTTGTCCTGTGTGTTTCGAAGATGCGAGCGGTAGAGGAGTGTGGTCGTTTCAAGAATTCTCTTGTGCACCAGGAAGCTGTGACCTCCGGCGCAGACGACCTTGACTGTAGGCCAGTCATTCCTAGTGACAGGTTAAATATTGTCTTGCCAAAAGACCTAGTTCTTGAGATGGCCACTCACTGCGCGGCATGGGTACGAATGGTATTGGACTCTGACATAACGTGACGGGCGACGATGCGACGGACAGGCGGCTCGCCAATACGGCGCGGCATGGTAGACATTTCCGTGCTCGTATCCTTGACGGATGCTTGAGGTGGTTATGAGTGAGACGAAGAAAGGGATTGATGCGAGTATCCTTTGGAAGAAGAAGCCCGGGAAGGAATGAAATGGGCCCTTCCTCCCCGTTTCGTTGATTTTGTGCCCGGCAGATTAATCACCGCACAGAAATGATCACAGATGATGAGAGAAGAAGCCCGTTTGTAACGTTCAAAACTGACTCCGATAAAATCGTCTCTAAACAGCAAAGGAAGATTTGATAACGGACAGCAAAAGGGTACGGTGTAGGAAGACGACGGCGACAACAACAGCGTCAAAAGTATCGGGTAGTGAGAACGGGTAGTGAGGAGACACAGGAGAACGCCGAGTAGCATTTACATTAGATTCGAGAGCTTCACAAGCATTAGCAACAATTTATCAAAAGAGGACACCGTTAGAGTAGCCATATCATTGATTTAAAGACTAGCAGTTGTGTTCCCTATTTCAGACCTCCTGAACATACCAATTGCCAGTATTTGATAGTTCTACCTTAACAGGTTTCTCGTTGATACCAAATCAAACGTTCCAACACCTCTTCCACGAAGTCTTGACACCGCACGCCAGAAAGAGCATGGCAATGCAGACTCCATTCTGCCGTGCTGACAGCCCGTGAAAAGCATTCAACAATATCCTCCGCAACGCGTGGCCCAAGATGGTCAGAGTTCTCGGCAACATTGTAGGCCTCGGCAAACTTGACAAACCAATGCTCCATCGAATGGTCAGAAGACTGGCTTCTTTCGCATACATTCTGTGGAAATACGCAAGGGTTCTCGGTCGGCTTGTAAAACGGCCAGTCGGCCAGCCACTGCTTCAGGGTGTATAAGAGCCGTTCCCCGATAGTCGCGCTGCCTAGACTCCGCGCAAGATGGCAGAGACGGACGAGAACCGGCAACCGGTGGAAGAAGGGGAGCTGCCTGATAGACATCTGGCCTGCGCACCGGCAGTTGATGATGCTCTCGACGTCATCTGGGAAGTTGGCCAGATGCTTGCAGAAGTGTAGGTATGCGTCGAGATCGTCAGCGTCAACCTCGTCGATTTCGATGGCGGCAGGCAGGTTGCTGTGTTCGATCCACGCGATATAGTCGGACAAGTGCCTTGAGTCTGCTACGAGAACGTCCCTGCTGAACTTTCCCATGTCTCGACCGTCGCAGGTGACCTTGTAATTGCCGGGCCGAAGTGAGGCGGATCCATTGAAGCGAATGGTCTCGACGACTGAAGATAGGTGCTCGTCCTGGCAGTCGAACTTTACCTGGGAAGTGATTTCCCCGTCGTAAGTAGTAAAGTCAGACATAATCGCAGCCATGTTTGACATGATTGTCGGTCGTGTGAGTAAAGATTTGTTCTTGAGTTGATGATAGTTATATTTGCGTTGCCCGCAAGTTGTAGTCGTGGAATTCCAAAGGTTTAGTGGAGTTGATCGAAATCTGCTAGAAGGAAACGAATGCTTCTAATGTAGATGTTTAGATGAGTAGGACACACGAGGACATGAGAACTCTGATGTGGCTAAAGGGCCCGTTTATAAGCACGTCGAAAGGCCATACATGTCCTCGCCTAGTTTTCAGAGATCATTATGAATAAGGTCTACAGGGTGCCCAAAACCGCAAAGTCCAAAGACAAGAAAAGTTAAGTTGACCCAGAATACCTTACCGCAAAATCCAAAGACAAGAAAAGTTAAGTTGACCCAAACAGTTTGGGGGTTCCTGATAAGTTTTCCAGCAGGACAGTAGGGTATGGTGAGGATCGACAAGCCGGGGAAGCCTATATAAACTTCGGTCCACATCATCAACTTAAGGTGCTTCTCATGCCTCTTTCTGCAGCCACTGGTTATTAAGTGGAGGCTTAGGGAAGCATATTGAAGAGGGGTTGGGCGGTAGTTGAGGCTCACATCCAGTTAGATCTCTCCTGAGTTGCAATTGATGGTCGGGAAGTATGACACCCCGATTTGGTGGAATTTTACGTGCGATGTTATCTTGATCACATTCATTAGCCTGCCGCTGTATCCTGTAGCCCCAGTTTTGGTTCGTGACGGTCTTACCCGTATAACCCATCAATTACTGATTGAAAGAAGACGGTAGATTGTCATGTCGTCACTAACGTCCAGCAGCAGATCATAGATGTTTTGTCCGATGGCAGCCTGCATCCTACCACCCTTTGCCAAAGAGGTTCTTGGAGACGTATCGAAGCCGTAGCATGCACACACAGTGGTTGTTGAATTCATTTCCTGGTCGATGACGGACGCTTGAAATTCAATCCCGATGTTGAAGTTCTTTCGTGAAAGAAAAAATCTTCAATCAACGCCACGCCCGAAAATCGCTGAGGAACTGAGAAAGCAAAATTCTGACGCGTTTCAACGGGTCCTTGAAGGGATTGAGAGATGCTCAATGGCTCGACGTATCTCCGTTGGTGATGAAGATGAATGCTTCGCGGTTTTCGTGT
This sequence comes from Colletotrichum lindemuthianum, assembly GCA_001693025.2. Lineage (NCBI taxonomy): Eukaryota > Fungi > Ascomycota > Sordariomycetes > Glomerellales > Glomerellaceae > Colletotrichum > Colletotrichum lindemuthianum. Next base: position 176,098 of record MASP02000226.1, on the reverse strand, counting down.
ATGTGCGGGAATATTCCACGACTACCTAAGAGAGTTTCACGCACATCAGAGCAGGTATGATACATATGATCTCTGTTACGCTCACAAAATTTTATGAATATGAGGTGAAGCTGGCAAGGAGCCATTGACCACCTTGTACCGGCCCTGAGTGACTCCAGGGTGCACTACGCCAACAAAAGGATGAGTAGCGGTTCCGGGACTTCGGCGAAGGGTATGATAACTAGGTCGAGCGCCCTTTGATTTTGGAGGTTGCCCTCACAATTGAGGGCGGTGTGGTGGATGGAAAGACTTTCGTTACAATGGCTCTTCACCTCAAAACATCGCGAGGAGTTGCGATGTCTGTCGATTGCAATGAACCATCAGACCCTCCTGTACTTGCTGGTGAGCAAGCACGTTACTTGCGCGGATGCAGCGACGCTTTGCGGGAGTTTTCTGATGAGGGGGACGAAAAAGAGGTTTAGCCCCGTAGAGTATGATGGCGAGCTTAATCAATAGGTAGTCGTTGGAGTGAAGGGCTATTACAGCATCATTTTGGTTGAGGCGATTAGGATATCACCTTATTTGCAGAAAATATCCACATTTGAACCCAGCTTCATGTTATAGTCCCAGTTTACACCGTTATTGTTACGTGCTAAGTTGGCATTATTGTCGGCTGTGGTCGTTATATTAGTCGTCGTCCGTTTTTATATGTTTGTTGCGTTGCGTACTCTCGTACCGTTATTTCAATACTGAATGCTTGAGCGATGTACCGTCGTATGTTCCAACAGTATATCAACAATATATCAACAAAGTCTCCCATGTCTACCGCGTGGCGCGGATGCTTTCATTGTTGAAGGGGATCATATAGCGTGTGTTTTTGTTCTAGGGCTACAGCTCCAGCCACTTCTGTGGAATCATAAATTCTCATTATACTCCTCGTTTCTCTTATTATTCCCAAAATATTTCCCATGATGTTCCTATGGAATGTCTCCATGAGATTTTCTGTCTTCATCTTCGTCATTATTTTCTTACTGTACACTATCGTGTGTCCCCCTCGCTTTCCCTCAGATCGTTGTCCTCCAAGTCACTATATTTGCTACGTTAACCACACCCCTGCCACTCTATGTGATAGTTGCCATGGAAGTCTACGGCTCTACTAGTAAGAGCAAAGAAGACATCCACGCACCACCGTTTATCAAAAATGCCGTCGCAAGTCCGAGTTGTAGATCAGCTCTAGCTCGTAGAGAGGGTACCAGCTGATGAATGCATCTATAAGGTCCAGCTGGATGCTCCAGGCACGAGCTAAGGTCTTTTGGATGCCATTTACTGTCCCCAAAGACGTTGCCTCGTCCCTCCAGGGGAAGTTATAGAACTCCTCGACATCCTCCTCTCTCCAGGCAGTTGTACACTCTGCTTCGGAGACTGGAGCAGCCGGCTTTTCATCAAAAAAGCAAGCGCATGGCTGGTGAGCTAGGACAAGCAGAAAAACATTCCATCATGCGGTTGGAGGTTCTCCAAGCTGGTTCCAAGCACTTTAGCTGCGCTGGCATGGATGAGGGAAAGGTAGACATCGCGGGCCTCATGGTTGACATCGTCAAGATCAACGGCAAAGCTACGTCCCTCAGCGAAGTCCCTATATCGCAAGTATAGGGTGAAGTATTCTTTATGCTTAAGAAGGTACTCCCAGAAGCATAATCTCTTGCCTATAGTATAGTTGGGCTCTGTCAAAAGCAAGTATATCAGTTAGAAAGGCATACAGCCAAGATATGAAAATCGCTTACAGGACGATAAAGTGCCAAAATATCTGAGCTACCTAGGTAGGTTAGACTGAGGAGAGTGCTCAAGCTGCTATCTATGAGGAAGGAACTAGTCAGGTTGCCTTGGAATTAGTGCTATCTGGCAGGTGATCGTCTGTAGGTAATTTAGAAACAGGGAGAAAAGAAGGAAATTGCAATCCCAAGGCTATCTCAAATATCTGAGCCGGTCAGAGCCATCTTAATTCACTGTGTTGTGAATGGAAGTGGCTGCGATGGAAGCTCCTAGCAGGCTTAGGAGAGAGATACATTGTCTTCTCTGGGATATTAGTACAGCATAGAGCACAGCAAGTGGACAGGCCTAACTACAAAAAACAGGAGCCATAGGACTTTCAGTCTGAAAAAATGCTTTTTCTATACCAGATGTGAGTTCAAACTCTTGGGAAGGTGCTGTCTACAATCCAACCACCTTCCTTGCCTACCTCCTTCCTCACTACCGTCGCACAATATTCAGCAGGCTCATTTCATCTCACCGCAAATTCTTCCACTTACCACCTTCCACTCATCTGTCGTACCAACAGAGTCTGTACCCTTCATCGACAGCACATTCCTACCAGCACCCACACGCAGCTGCAGTGTCGGACCTACTTCAAGTATGGACTCGGACTCAAGTGAGTCTTGCGACGAGGAGGAGCTAATGGAACACGAGGAGCATTTGTGGGAAGATCTTTGGGACGACGGTTTAGGTGACATATCAATCGACAAGCCTGAAACAGACGACAAAAACGAGAAGCTGGTCATCAGCAAGAAGTCAATGATCCCATTCTCCGGTCCTCGGCACGAGGACGACTATCCACAATTTGATGCCGTTCTCAGCCTTGAAGAGTTCGATGAATACGACTCGGTAGATGTGTCTGCCTGGGACAAACTTCCGATGGCAGATCAATTCACCATGGATGGCAACTGTTTTGACTGTAGCACCCTGGTTGAACATTGGTCACCCAAGTAGGATGGATCACCCTGTTTGCCGTACCTCTGCTAACTCGATACTTCAACAGGCCATCTTCTTCTACCATTACCTTTGTCTGCAGCGATGGTAATGTCGTCGTGGACGAGGACTTTGTCTGCAAAATGTCAGAGAAGCTCATGGTGTACCTCAAACTCGACCCTCATCAAGCCCAGATCCGATTCATATACGCCTACGATGCCGACTCTGCCTCGCTTCAGATGCTGCTGAACATTGCCCATTACACTGCGAGACCCGAAAGTAAAGAGGTCGGAAGGTCAGTCGGTGTGCATAGAATAACCAGAGGCGCCCCTGATCGTTTCAGTACGATGCTCGAAACGTACCGGCTTGCAGAGCGATGGGAAATGCAAGACGTGTGCGTGGCGTTGGGCTTGGTCGTCGACCACGCGTATGACTGGGTGTTGTATCGCAATCTATGGAGAATCGCGGAAATGACCGAAGAGGAGTACCTCAAGCGACAGCGTATTCTCGAAGATGCCCAGGCTGCTTTGCAGAAATGTCGCAAGGACGAGAAGGAGGGCAAGGAGATTCCCATAAGCGACTACGGAACGGTGGACCTCAAGCAAGTTTTGGAAAGCGTTCTGGAGTGGTCTGTCTGGAGATGAGCTGTCTCATATCGGTTCCCTGGGGACTGGGAGTCGGAGCGGGCTGGGAATTTGAGGAATCGCATCTGGGGAGTCGGGACAGCGTCGTTAATGGTTTCGTTTGCCGACTGTCAGGCCACAGCAGAGAGGGGGGGCACCGGGGGCCCATCGGGTCCCCCGTAAGAGAACACCGGCGCCCGGAATAATGGTTATTCCGGGCGGCGAGGCTTAAATACCAGTGTGGAGCAGCGGCTAAGTGAGGGGAAAGATAAGTTTGAATAGTTATATAGTAGAACGCCTACCTATTTAGAGATCCTATCATTTAGTATAAACCTAGCCTAATATGTTCGAACTTCTACTTACTCTTAGGTGTGCTAACTGGTGGGATTATAATAGCATTATATATATAAATCACCTAAATATAGTATGCTGTTGATAGCTTAGGAGAGTTAGGTATGGGTGGAGAACTAACCCCTATAGCGACTAATAGTAATATTAATAATCCTGGGGAGTAGTAGCCTCCCCAGAATAATAATAACTTTTCTAAAGTGGAGCTTAATTAATTAATTAAGGAAGAAATAATGAAATTAAGAAAGAAGTGGAAGTTGGAGAAGCTGATAGTTTTAAGAAGAGGAGAAAATATGGAGGAGGGGACTACTGGGGGTCCTACTATTCCTGATCTGGAGCCTAAGAGGTGGAGAGGAGACCTCTTGGTGAAATAGCTTACCCCTATTTATTATAAGGGGGGTAGCTAGTCTGACCTTAATAACTTTCTATTTAAACTTAGAGGATAGTTTACTATAGTGGAAGATAATTTTACAGTGGATAAAGATAAGGTTTAGTATGTAGGTTTATATCTTAAGGGTATTACCTCTTACTGCTGGATTAAGTAAGTCTCTATTACGTATAGTAATAATATTAAGTGGGTTACCTGGTTAGCTATAGAGGAGTAGCTTAAATTAAATGTAGATAATACTGATATTAGGGTTATTACTATATCTATTCAGTTAGATACTATATAGTAGAAAGTTAGCTAAACTTACTAGCAGTTTATTAATACTTATAAGACTATTAAGGCTGAATATTTAGATATCCAGCTGGAGAGGCTCTATATTATTAATATTATTAACTACTTACTACTAGAGTTAAAAAGAGTGATTATAATTAGGAGCTTTTTAGTAACTTACTAGAAACTAAATTATACTACTAAATGGGTGGAGACTATTAAATAATCTATAAGTAGGTTAATTCTGGCGGATCCTACCTATAGGATACTAGAGTGGAGAAGCTACAGATTACTAGTAGTGCTAATAGTAATTCCTACTAGAGAGATAAGTAGTGAGAACTGGTTTAGGGAGCAGTTTACTACTGTAGCTACGTTACCTGAGATTAAGCAAGAAAGTATCTTACAGGCTAGAACTATAGCCTCCAGAGGGTCTCTAAAATACTATAACTGTAGCAAGATAGGCTATATATCTTACTAGTGTGAAGAAGATATATATTATATATATAAGGAACCTAGGTATATAGGAAGGTTTTATTACTTAGTGGCGACTGGAGTTAATAGTATTTAAATTCTGTAGAATCTAGAGTTCTACTAATGTTTTGAGGCTGAGGTGTTAGTCTATATAGAGAAGAGTTAGAGGAAGGGGAAAGTATTTATTAACCTGGGGGCTGATAAGAATATTCTAGGTTAGAATATATTATATAATACTAAACTTATAGAGGTTAGTAGAAGGCTAGAGATATTAGGTCTCTAGGGGGGAGTAGTATCTAAGTATGGAATATATACTATAGTTATAAAAATTATAGATAACCTTAATATAATAAGGATAAAATCTTATATATTTTAAGTAAGTGAAGCTGGTGAATATGATATTATCCTAGGGATCCTTTAGGGTAGAGAGGTGAGGCTAAATCTGGAGTAGAGAACTCTAGGTTAGATCTATCCCTTAGCTATTAGTAATATTAAATTAGTATATAGGGCTAAGGTGATTAATAAGGCTAAGAGGTAATCTAAGTATATACTAGTGATTTCAGCTTTGTTGGTGTTAATGGAGGGGGAGTAGTGGGCTGTATAGTAGTAATTTAGGGGAGATATAAATAAGGAGAAGGATAGAGATATCTAGTTACTATTAGAATATTGAGAGTGAGTCTATATTTTTAATATAAAAAAGGTGGGTATATTAGTAGAAGAAGGTATTTATATATATATGATAGAGCTGGAGAAAGGTAAGGAGTCTCTATAGGGTCCTATCTACCTTCTTATAGAGAAAGAACTAGAGGAATTATAATAATATCTAGCGTCAGTATTAGAAAAAGGATAAATTAGAATATTTTAAAGCTTAGTGGGGATGCTAATTCTATTTATCCTAAAGAAAGAGGGTAAGCTGAAGTTATATGTAGACTATAGAGGGTTTAATAATATTACTATTAAGAACCGAATGTCTCTACCTCTTATTAGCAAGATCTTAGACTAGCTAGGGGGAGCTTTATAGTTTATTAAGCTGGATCTGAAGGATGTATACTACTGGGTGTGTATATAGGAGGGAGATGAGTGGAAGATAGTATTTAGGATATAGTATAGGTATTTTAAGTATTAGGTTATGCTATTTAGGCTTATTAATATTTTAGTAATTTTCTAGGTGTATATTAATGATACCTTAGTGGGTTTTGTGGATGTTATTTATATTATTTACCTAGATAATATTCTGATTTTTATGAAGATAAAGGAGGAGTATATAGAAGTAGTGAAGGAGGTACTTAGCTGATTGTTTACTATAGGGTTTTATACTAATCTAGAGAAGTGTGAGTTTTATATATAGATTATTAAATTTCTAGGTTTTATGGTCTCTCCTGATAGTATTATTATAGAGGAGGAGAGAATAGTAGCTATTAAGGAATAGTTAGTGTTTATTAGTATTAGAGAGATTTAAGTTTTCTTGGGATTTATAGGGTTTTATAGGAGATTTATTTAGAATTACTTTATAGTAAGTACTAGATTTACTGATTGACTGACTAAGTAGGTAAAGGGGGAAAATATGATAACTTCTAGAGTGATAGAAGTTTTTAAGAACCTAAAAGAAAGGTTTACTAAGGTCTCTATTCTACGTTATTTTAACCTAGCTTTGCTGATCTAGGTAGAGATAGATACTTCAGATTTTGCTATAGGGGTAGTAGTAATTTAGCTAGAGGAGGGTAGGTGGTAACTATTAGTATACTTCTTATAGAAATTAAGGGAAGTAGAATTAAGATATAGGATACTAGAGGTGGAGTTACTAGCTATTTATGAAATAATATTTATATAGAGATATTACTTTTTATATTTTTAATATAAGATTATTTTTATTACTGACCACTTAGATTATTAGTATTTAGCTGTAAAACTCCAGCTTAATAGTAGATAAGTGAGATTCCTGTAAGATATATTATTATTTGATTATATTATTAATTACTGGCTGGGAAAGTAAAACCTAGCTGATAGTCTCTCTAGATAATCTGACTACTAACTGATAGAGGGAGAGATTTAGGATGCTAAAATAGCTTTCTTTAAAGATTTCCTAAGTTAGTTTCCAGACTGGGTGGTAGTAGTGTCCCTCTGGGGTTAAGGATCTTAAATAAATCCTGAGGATCTTATTCTAGAGAGACTAAAAGGAATGTTAGAAGAGGAAATTAGAGAGGTATAAAAGGAAGTTATTATGAGGGGAGGAGAGGGGTTATAACTGAGGGGTAGTAAGTGGTTTTTTGACGATAAGGGAGGAGTAAGATTCTAGGGTAAGCTGGTTATCCTAGATAGTTACTAGCTTTAGGTTAATCTGCTAATAGTTTTTTATAATAAACTCCTAGGAGGATACCTAGGGGTTACTAAGATACTTAAGAGGTTAGGTTAGATATACTGATAGAAGTTGATAAGAAAGGATATTATGGAATATATATTCTGGTGTGTAGTATGCTAAAGATTGAAATCTAGGTATTACCTTCTATATAGTGTATTAGTATCTCTACTGGTGCTTAATAGCTTATAGTAATATATTAGTATAGATTTTATTACTAAATTGCCTAAGTTGATAGGGTTTTTGGGGAAAAACTATAATAGTATCCTAGTGGTTGTTGATTGATTTACTAAGTATGCTTTCTACTTACTAACTAGAGAGTTCTTAACAGCAGATAAACTAGCAGCCTTACTGGTGAATAATATTCTCCTAAAGTATGGGATCCCTCAGACTATTATATTAAATTGAGGATTACTATTTACAAGTAGAGTTTAGGTGCTTGTTGCTTATCTGCTGGCTATTAAGTGGAAACTAAGTATAGTATACTACTTCTAAATAGATAGTTAAATAGAGTATTAAAATTAGAATATAGAATATTTCCTGAAAGTAGTAATTAATTTCAATTAGGATAATTAGGTAAAGTGGTTACTTATAGCTGAGTTTGTCTATAATACCTCTGTTTATAGTGTCACTAGAGTGATACTGGTGGATGCCTTAATAGGCTATTTGCTGATGGGATCTTACGACAGTGTTCCAGAGGGGGTTAAACCTAAGGCTATTCTGATGGTAGAGGAGAGAGTAAGATACTTTTAGTTACGTTATAGGTAGCTTAGGGTTTTACTGGAGGAGGTAAATAAGGGATATGTAAAATGGTATAATAAGAGAAGGGGGTAGTTAGACTTTAAGGTTGGTAATTATATATTACTGTCTACTAAGAATATTAGGTAAAAGTGACTAGCTAAGAAGCTATCTAATAAATACTTAGGGTTATTTAGGGTGATATAGGTGGTTAATAGGGGATAAGTGTTTAAACTTAATCTTAAAAAAAGATATTAGATTTATAATATCTTCTCTCTATCTTAGTTAGAAAAGTATAGAGGAGAATTACTAGAATTCTAAGTGGTCTCTATTAAAGATCTAGGAGATAATATATATAAGGTTAACTATATTATAGATTATAAAGGGTCTTGAAGGAATTAATAGTATTTAGTTAAGTGGAAGGGATATAGAGTGGAGGAAAACTTATAGGAATCTTAATATTATATCTTAAAGGAGTTAAGATCTGAATATAAAGTAGGTATTTAGGATATTACTAGTGGATCACAGGAGGGGTAGTGGAGTTAAGTTATTAGTGAGATAAGGTTAGGAAGCTTATATTAGGCCTGAAAGCTAGAGAAAAATGAAATAAGCCTAAAGGTAGCAACTAAACCCTAAAGGGAATATAAATATAGAGTATTAGTGGGGAAGCAGGGGGGAATAGAATTAAGTAGCTTTATTATTGTTGTTGCTTCTACTGGTGTTATTGTTATTATTATTATCCCTCTCGTTAGAGTTCTTAGGGGAGAGTGAATAGGAATTAAGGTTACTAGTATACTGTAATAAGAATATTAGGAGAGAGGGGGTTACTAGAGGGATACTGAGGGAGGAAAAGAGTATTAATAATATAAGAATAGGTTAAAAATTACTCTAGAAAAGTAGTCTAGAGGTTTGTAAGGATGGCGGTCTGGGCTTTAATAGTGTGGGTTTATGCCTCCTACGTCAGGTGAAGGGTGGCAGTAGCCTAGAGGCCTCACTCTAAGAGGCAGTTTTGCTGTGAAGCAGCAGAGGCTATAGCCTTAGTGGCTATAATTTGGTGCTTGTAGGTTAGCTACTTAGCCTCCTTGTCTTTAGTTTTATACTTAGTGTTAGACTTATTAGTGTGAGAGGTTTTAGCCTGGAGGGCTTTCTTAGCTACAGTCTGTATTTTAGTAAGCTCCTCCTATAGAACTGGTTAGCAGGGGGGTATTAGAGGTTAAAAATATGAAAAATTACTTTAGTTTTATAGGTGGTAGTGAGGGGGTTAGGCTCTAATAAAAAATCGTTAAAAAGATAGTGGAGGATTAGGGTGGAGGAGGTAATAATATGAGTAATTTGGGAAATGTTAGAAAGAAATTCTTAGCTACAGGAGTAGCTTACAAGAGGGGGGATAGAGGTATACTGAAATATACTCCTTACTATATATAGTAGTATAATAAGAATACTTATTACTAGTGTCTAAGATAGTTAGAGTAATAAGGATAGGGAAGCTATAGAAACTTATTAGTAGTTTTATAGTAGAGGTGAAGTATTAAGGTAGGGCTCTGGGGATTCTAGCTAGCTAAGAGATAGAGATAGTAGTAGTAGGAGATAGGATATATAAGATTAGAATTATTATTATTATTAGAGCTGTTAGTAGACAGCTGCTTATAAGTAGTGTGAGAAAATTTAGTTACTTCCTTTTTTAAAGCAGGAGGAGGGAGTGGAGGTAGGGTATTAGTGGCAGTAGGGGTAGATATTATATTATTATTATTATTATTAGTATCCTGAAAATGAGGTTATTAATAAAAGAAAATAGTAGTTATATTTATAAGGTTAAGAAATTAAATAATAAAAATAACTTTTACTTAACTATAAGTAGTTAAGAGTTTCACTAGGGTAGAGAGTATATAATTCAATAATAAAGAAGTTACCTAAAGGTTACTAGAGGAGGATAATAGGAGCAGTATAGAGGATAATATAGTTCTCTAAAGCTGAGAGAACTATAAAGTAAATAATATTTAAATCTGGATACTAAAAATAATATCCTATAAAATAGGAAGGAATAAGAAACCTACTAGTAATCACTAGAGGATATTTAGGAGGATATCTCTAAAGAGAAGAGAGACTATAAATATAATAGATATAAAATCCTTATAGTTAGAAGTGAGGAAGAAACCCTTCTAATATCCCTATAGTTAAGGAAGATAGGTTACCCCAGGGGGAATATTAAGTTAACTAAAATATAATTATAGTTAGAGTATATCTTAGGAGGCTAACGTTAGCTGGAACCTAATATTAGGAGGCTAAGATATAGAGCCTGGAATAGACTTCCAGGTTCCAACTGATAAGGAGTATTAGAAGGGAAGTAGAGTACTACTTCTCTATACTGGACCTTAGTAGTTAGGTCCTGAGGATAGGACCTCTCAGAGGGGGGATTATATCAGGCTACAGTAGAGAGGGGGGGCACTGGGGGCCTATCAGGTCCCCCATAAGAGAACACTAGCGCCCGGAATAATAGTTATTCCGGGCGGTGAGGCTTAAATACCAGTGCGGAGCAGCGGCTAAGTGAGGGGAAAGACAAGTTCGAATAGTCACATAGCAGAACGCCTACCTATTCAGAGATCCCATCACTTGGTACGAACCCAGCCTGACACCGACAGCCTCAGGTCACAGGATGTTGCTAGGACTGGTTCTGTGGTCTTACTCTGGTCCTCTTAGGGGAATTTGCGAATGTCACTATCCATAGCAGAAGGTCACTTCATACCACGGCGCCGCGCAGATGCTGTCGATACCGGCCGTTGGCAAGCCTGATCTTGTCGACGAACCTAGCTGAATTCCGTGGAAATAATGTCGACGATAACTCCGCAGCGCCAAAGTGCACCAGTCCCTCTCGTCCGAACCACCTTTTCCTCCCTATGCATGGAGCCCTAAGGCCCTTGCCTAGTTAATCCGCCAGCAAAGATTTCGGTCGAAGTCACTTCGTCCGCGTATCAGAGACTCTGTGGCCATCTGCGGTTCCCATACGAGTAGGCCCGGTGAAGCGTCTTTCGCTGAGATGTTCTGCAATTCTTCTGCACAAGAGCAGTCACTTCGATAGTCTTGTCAGCAGCCCCGCACCAGCGGACTGACCAAGGCGTTGTGGCAGAGTGGTCTAATGCGCAAGACTAGAAATCTTGTTCCTTCGGGAGCGTCTGTTCGAATCAGGCCAACGTCGACATTTTTGCCTCTGGTATGTAGTTCTCATGTATGATTGTCTAATTCGAATTCTTCGACGACGAATTGTCTATTTTGACTCCCAGAACTGTATATCTTCCGAACATCCTACAATTACAGCGCAAGTCGAGCCACAGCCGTGGCAGTCGTTGCTGCTTATGTAAGTTTTACGCAGGTGGGAAGCAAGCATCCTTCGACCTTCGGCCCCCGCCTGCCTACTGAATTAATAAGCCTGGAAGTTCTATGCAATGTCAGCACGCCACCGCCACCTCTTCCTCACCACCACGTTTTACCATAAAGTCAGCCTCCTTGTTGCCCATTCTTCCCTAAGCGATCCTTTGTCTTCGGAGCCATATACCACGGCTTTCAGGCGTCAACAAGCGAATTGTTCCAGGCACGCCGCACAGCGTCACTACTCATCGAGTTCAGGTCTCGTCCTGTGACTCCTGTCATGGATAATGGACCCTCCCAAGCCTAGGCGCGTTCGGCGCAGAAAGGTCAGGATTCCTCCAAAGATTGCATTGTGCTCCTGAAGAGTCGACTGAGTGATATCCTCTTTCCGGGGGAACAGGCCTGCGATCTCTGCTACCACAAGAAGATCAAGTGTGATGCGAAGCAGCCGCGCTGTTCGGGGTGCAAATTGTACAACTCAGAGTGCACTTACACAGCCCCTACGAGAACAACGACGGCCAGGCCCAAGCAGTAGGTGACGACGTGTGCCTGCCGAAGTGACTACTGACATCTTCTAGTATGCAGAAGATTGAGATGCTCGAGGCGAGACTGGCGCAACTTGAAGCCCAGGACAGACAGGGACAAACTCTCCCTCCAGACACACAGAGCGCAGGCGTCCAGCCGGCTTCCGCCCTACAGGTTTCTTCAAGCTCAGACGAAGACCATTTCTGGGCATTAGCGCACGACTCGACGTCCACCGAATCTCCCTCCTACTTAACAGACCAGGAGAGTGTCTTTCTATCAGGGCCCAACACAAAGACTCTGCCTCCGCTCCGGATCGTTCTTCCCATTGTTGACGATTACTTTAAGACGTCGAATCAGGTTCTGCCGCTATTTGATCGCGAGCGGTTTATGAAGATGCTACGCGGCTGGTATACGTACGCAGCATACCGCAAACCGGACGCTTGGGCAGCTGTCAACATTGTGCTCGCTCTCGCTCAAAGACACTCGTATGCATCTACTGCCGAAGGTACGCAAAATATGCAAAAGTACATCAACAATGTGCAGTCGGTTCTCAACGAGCTCATCATCGGCGAGCCGGAGCTGCTTGTATTGCAAATCGTCCTTGGTCTTGTCATCGTCTTTCACGGAGCATCAGACCCTGGGCCGGCGTCGATCCTAGTGGCCACCGCTGTCCGTCTGGTTCACGGACTGAAGCTGCACATGAAGTTACCTGGCGAGGGCTTCGAGCCTGCCGAGGCGATGCAGAGGGACAGGGTCTTTTGGATTGCATACATCTTGGACCGGGACTGCGCCATGAGACTGCGCCATCCTCCCATCCATCAAGACGCCGATATTGACGTCGACCTGCCAGCTGTGAGCCCCGAAGATAAAGCAGGTCTCATATTCAGCTACTCGGGTCAGGGTTTTAACTACTTCCGTACGCGAGTGCAGCTGGCCCATATCCAGGGGAAGATGTACGCGATGCTCATCTCGGTGCGGGCCATGAAACTCCCCGAGCGCGAGAGGACCCAGAACATGCTCCGAGTGCGCCAGATGCTCGAGAAGTGGGAAAAGTCGATTCCGGAGGAATTCCTGGCGGAGAATGTCGCCGGTGTGGTTTCGACGGATCTACTACGATACATGTCATTGCTGCACTATACCCATCTGCAGCTGATTGCCACCACACACTACGCGGACTCACATCACATGGAGTGGCTACAAGAGGTGTTGAGTTGCAGCAAGAAACAAGCTCCCCAAGTGCTCACAGAAGCATTCTGGGAGATGTTGCCGAGTTGCTGGGACAAGTTGGTTAACGAGGCGAGGGTATGCATGCACCTCTATGCCGCAACGCCGGAGAACGACTCCGCGTTGACCTGGTGAGTGACACTCGTTGACGACACCCAGACAGCAAGGCACGTACTGAACTTCACACCAGGCTGGTTTCGTGCGGGTACTTGACGAGCATCATGTTCATCACGGTTAACAACCTGGCCGTTCCCGAACATCCGTGCCGACTCACCGACCAGAGCAACGTCGAGTCTGCTGTCAGGCTGGGTTTGTACTAAGTGATGGGATCTCTGAATAGGTAGGCGTTATGCTATATGACTATTTGAATTTGTTTTTCCCCTCACTTAGCTGCTGCTCCGTATTAGTATTTAAGCTTCGTCGCTTAGAATAATTATTATTCTGAGTATTAATATTCTCTTATAGGGAACCTAATAAGTTTCTAATACCTCCCCTCTCTACTATAGTTTAATATAATCTCCTCTCTGAGAGGTTCTATCTTTAGAATCTAACTACTAAAATCTAATATAAAAAAGTAATATTCTATTCTCTCTTTAATATTTCTTATTAGTTAGAATCTAGAAATTTATTCTAAATTTTATATTTTAGTTTCTTAATATTAAATTCTAATTAATATTAGCCTCTTAAAATATATTCTAATTATAATTATATTTTAGGTAACTTAATATCCTCCCTAAAGTAATTTATCTTCCTTAATTATAAGAATATTAAAAAAAATTCTTTCTTACTTCTAATTATAAGAATTTTATATTTATTATATTTATAATTTCTCTTCTTTTTAGAGATATTTTTTTAAATATCTTCTAATAATTACTAATAAGTTTCTTATTCTTTCTTATTTTATAAAATATTATTTTTAATATCTAGATTTAAATATTATTTACTCTATAATTCTTTTAGTTTTAGAAAATTATATTATTCTCTATATTATTTTTATTATCCTCTCTTAATAACTTCTAAGTAACTTTTTTATTATTAAATTATATATTCTCTTATTCTAATAAAATTTTTAATTATTTATAGCTAAATAAAAATTATTTTTATTATTTAATTTCTTAATCTTATAGATATAATTACTATTTTCTTTTATTAATAACTTTATTTTCTAAATATTAATAATAATAATAATAATATAATATCTATCTTTACTACTATTAATATTCTATTTCTACTTCTTTTTCTTACTCTAAAGAAAGAAGTAACTAAATTTTCTTACGCTACTTATAAGTAACTACTTATTAATAGTTTTAATAATAATAATAACTTTAATCCTATATATTCTATCTCCTACTACTACTATCTCTATCTCTTAGTTAGTTAGAATTCCTAAAACTTTATCTTAATATTTTATCTTTATTATAAAATTACTAGTAAGTTTCTATAGTTTCTTTATCCTTATTATTCTAACTATTTTAGATATTAGTAATAAATATTTTTATTATATTACTATATATAGTAAAGAATATATTCTAGTATATTTTTATCCTCCCTCTTATAAGTTACTTTTATAGTTAAGAATTTCTCTAATATTTTCCAGACTACTTATATTATTATCTCCTCTATCCTAATTTTATATTATTTGTTTAATAATTTTTTATTAAAATTTAACTTCCTTACTATTACTTATAAAATTAAGGTAATTTTTTATATTTCTAATTCTTAATATCTTCCTACTAACTAGTTTTATAGGAGGAATTTACTAAAATATAGATTATAGTTAAGAAAACCCTCTAGGCTAAAGCCTCCTATATTAATAAGTTTAATATTAAATATAAAACTAAGAATAAGGAGGCTAAATAGCTAACTTATAAGTATTAAGTTATAGCTACTAAAATTATAATTTCTATTACTTTATAGTAAAACTACCTCTTAGAATAAAATCTCTAGATTACTACTATTTTTTACTTAATATAGGAAATATAAATTTATATTATTAAGATTTAGACTATTATTTTTATAGATTTTTAGACTATTTTTCTAGAGTAGTTTTTAACTTATTCTCACGTTATTAGTATCTTTTTCCTCCCTCAGTATTCCTCTAGTAACTTCCTCTCTCTTAATATTCTTATTATAGTATACTAATAATCTTAATTTCTATTTATCCTCCCCTAAAAATTCTAATAAGAAGGGTAATAATAATAGTAATAATATTAGTAGAAGTAATAATAATAATAAAGCTACTTAATCTAATTCCCTCCTGCTCTCCCCCTAATATTGTATATTTATATTCTCTTTAGGGTTTAGTTATTACTTTTAGGTTTATTTTATTTCTTCTAGTTTTTAAGTTTAATATAAGTTTCTTAATTTTATTTTATTAATAACTTAACTTTACTATCCCTCTTATAATTTATTAATAATATTCTAAATATTTACTTTATATTTAAATTTTAACTTTTTTAAGATATAATATTAAGGCTCTTATAAGTTTTCCTCTATTTTATATTTCTTCTATTTAACTAAATACTATTAAGTTTTTTAAGATTTTTTATAATCTATAATATAATTAACTTTATATATATTATCTTCTAGATTTTTAATAGGGACTATTTAGAGTTTTAGTAATTCTTCTCTATATTTTTCTAACTAAAATAGAAAGAAAATATTATAAATTTAATATCTTTTTTTAAAGTTAAATTTAAATATTTATCCCCTATTAATTATCTATATTACTCTAAATAACCTTAAGTATTTATTAGATAATTTCTTAGTTAGTTATTTTTACTTAATATTTTTAGTAGATAGTAATATATAATTATTAATCTTAAAATCTAACTACCTCTTTTTCTTATTATATTATTTTATATATCTTTTATTTACTTCTTCTAGTAGGATTTTAAGTTACTTATAATATAACTGAAAATATCTTACTCTCTCCTCTACTATTAGGATAACTTTAAGTTTAACTCCCTTTAGAATATTATTATAAGATCCTATTAGTAAATAGTTTATTAAAATATCTATTAGTATTACTCTAATAATATTATAAATAGAAATTATTATAAATAAACTTAGTTATAAGTAACTATTTTATTTAGTTATCCTAATTAAAATTAACTACTATTCTTAGGAAATATTCTATATTGTAATTTTAATATTCTATTTAACTATCTATTTAGAAATAGTATACTATATTTAGTTTCTACTTCATAGCTAGTAAGTAAGTAATAAATATTTAAAATCTACTTATAAATAGTAATTTTTAATTTAATATAATAGTCTGAAAAACTTTATATTTTAGGAGAATATTATTTACTAGTAAAGCTACTAGTTTATTTATTATTAAGAACTTTCTAGTTAGTAAGTAGAGTATATATTTAGTGAATTAGTTAATAACTACTAAAATACTATTATAGTTTTTCCCTAAGAATCCTATTAATTTAGATAATTTAGTAATAAAATCTATATTAATATATTACTATAAACTATTAGGTATTAATAGAGATACTAATATATTATATAGGAAGTAATATCTAGATTTCAATTTTTAGTATATTATATACTAAGATATATATTCTATAATATTCTTTCTTATTAACTTCTATTAGTATATTTAATCTAACCTCTTAAGTATTTTAGTAACTTCTAGATATCCTCCTAGAAGTTTATTATAAAAAACTATTAGTAAATTAACTTAAAGTTAGTAATTATTTAGAATAATTAACTTACTTTAGAATCTTACTTCTTCCTTATTATTAAGAAATTATTTACTATTCCTTAGTTATAATTTTTCTCTTCCTCTTATAGTAGTTTCTTTCTATATCTTTCTAATTTCTTCTTTTAATATTCTTTCTAATCTCTCTAGGATAAGATCCTTAGGATTTATTTAAGATTCTTAGCTCCAGAGGGATATTATTACTATCTAGTCTGGAAACTAACTTAGGAAATCTTTAAAAAAAGCTATTTTAATATTCTAAATTTCTCCCTCTATTAGTTAGTAATTAGGTTATCTAGAGAGATTATCAGCTGGATTTTACTTTCCCAGCTAGTAGTTAATAATATAATTAAATAATAATATATCTTATAGGAGTCTTACTTATTTACTATTAAGCTGGAATTTTACAGCTAAATACTAATAATCTAAATAGTTAGTAATAAAAGTAATTTTATATTAAAAGTATAAAAAGTAATATTTCTATATAAATATTATTTTATAGATAGTTAGTAGTTTTACCTCTAGTATTCTATATTTTAACTTTATTCTCCTTAATTTCTATAAGAAGTATATTAATAGTTACTATTTACTCTCCTCTAACTAAGTTATTATTACCTCTATAGTAAAATCTGAAATATCTATTTCTATTTAAATTAGTAGAGTTAGGTTAAAATAATATAGAATAGAAATTTTAGTAGATTTTTCTTTTAAATTCTTAAAAGTTTTTATTATTTTAGAGGCTATTATATTTTCCTCTTTTACCTACTTAGTTAGTTAATTAGTAAATTTAGTATTTACTATAAAGTAGTTTTAAATAAATTTCCTATAAAGCTTTATAAATCTTAAGAAAATTTAAATCTCTCTAATACTAATAAGTATTAACTATTTCTTAATAGTTATTACTTTCTTCTCCTCTATAATAATATTATTAGGAGAAACTATAAAACCTAGAAATTTAATAATTTATATATAAAATCTATATTTCTCTAGATTAGTATAAAGTCCTACAGTAGATAATTGGTTAAATACCTTCTTTACTACTTCTATATATTCCTCCTTTATTTTTATAAAAATTAGAATATTATCTAAATAAATAATATAAATAATATCTATAAAGCTTACTAGGATATTATTAATATATATCTAGAAAGTTATTAAAATATTAATAAGTTTAAATAATATAACCTAATATTTAAAATATCTATATTATATTCTAAATACTATTTTCTACTTATCTCCCTCTTATATATATATTTAGTAATATATATCCTTTAGATCTAATTTAGTAAATTATAAAACTCTCCCTAGTTAATTTAAAATCTTACTAATAAGAAATAGAAGTATTTAGTTTTTAATAGTAATATTATTAAACTCTCTATAGTTTATATATAACCTCAGCTTACTTTTTTTCTTTAGGATAAATAGAATTAGTATCCTTACTAAGCTTTAAGATATCCTAATCTATCCTTTTTCTAATATTAATATTAGATATTATTATAATTCCTCTAGTTCTTTCTCTATAAGAGGATAGATAGAATTTTATAGAAGTTTCTTATTCTCCTCTAGCTTTATTATATATATATAAATATCTTTTTTTACTAATATACCTACTTTCTTTATATTAAAAATATAAACTTACTCTTAATATTCTAGTAGTAACTAAATATCTTTATCCTTCTTTTTATTTATATCTCCTCTAAATTACTATTATATAGCTTACTATTTCCTCTCTATTAATATTAATAAGGCTGAAATTACTAATATATATTTAGATTATCTCTTAGCTTTATTAATTATTTTAACTTTATATACTAATTTAATATTATTAATAGCTAAAAGATAGATCTAACTTAGAATACTCCACTCTAAGTTTAACTTTACCTCTTTACCCTAAAAGATCCCTAAGATAATATTATATTTACTAGCTTTACTTACTTAAAATATATAAAATTTTACTTTTATTATACTAAAGTTATCTATAATCTTTATAACTATAATATATATTCTATATTTAAATATTATTCCCCCTTAGAAACTTAATATTTCTAGCTTTCTACTAACCTCTACAGGTTTAGTATTATATAATATATTCTAACTTAGAATATTCTTATTAGCCTCCAGGTTAATAAGTATTTTCTCCTTCTTCTAACTCTTCCCTATATAGACTAACACCTCAGTCTTAAAATATTAGTAAAGCTCTAAATCCTATAGGATTTAAATATTATTAACTCTAGTTACTACTAAGTAATAAAACTTTCCTATATACCTAAGTTCCTTATATATATAGTATATATCTTCTTTATATTAATAAGATATATAGTCTATCTTATTATAGTTATAGTATTTTAGAAGCTCCCTAGAAGTTATAATTTTAGCCTATAGGATACCTTCTTACTTAATCTTAAGTAATATAGTTATAGTAGTAGACTACTCTCTAGACTAATTCTTACTATTTATCTCTCTAATAGGAATTACTATTAATATCACTAATAATCTATAGCTTCTCCACTCTAGTATCCTATAGGTAGAATCTACTAAAATTAACCTACTTATAGATTATTTAATAATCTCTATCTATTTAGCAGTATAGTTTAGTTCCTAATAAGTTACTAAGAAGCTCCTAATTATAATTACTCTCTTTAACTTTAATAGTAAATAATTAATAATATTAATAATATAAAATCTCTCTAGTTAGATATCTAGATATTTAACCTTAATAATCTTATAGATATTAATAAACTATTAGTAAGTTTAGCTAACTCTCTACTATATAGTATCTAACTAGATAGATATAATAATAATCCTAATATTAATATTATCTATACTTAACTTAAGTTACTTCTCTATAACTAACTAAATAACCTACTTAATATTATTACTATATATAATAGAAACCTACTTAATCTAGTAGTAGAAAGTAATATTCTTAAAATATAAGTTTATATATTAGACCTTATCTTTATCTACTATAAAATTATCTTCTATTATAATAAACTATCCTCTAAGTTTAAATAGGAAATTATTAAGATTAGACTAACTATCCCTCTTATAATAAATAAAAATAAACTATTTCACTAAGAGGTTTTTTCTCTACCTCTTAAGCTCTAAATTAGGAATAATAAAGTTCCTAATAGTCTCCTCTTTTATTTTTTCTCCTCTTCTTAAAACTATCAGCTTTTCTAACTTCCACTTTTTTCTTAATTTTATTATTTCTTCCTTAATTAATTAATTAAATTCCACTTTAGAAAGATTATTATTATTCTAAGGAGGCTACTACTCCCTAGAGTTATTAATATTACTATTAGTTACTATAAGAGTTAGTTCTCTACTTATACCTAACTCTCTTAAACTATTAATAATATACTATATTTAGGTAATTTATATATATAATATTATTATAATCCTACTAATTAGTATACCTAAAAGTAAATAGAAGTTTAAATATATTAGGCTAGATTTATACTAAATAATAAGATCTCTAAATAGGTAGATATTATATTATATAACTATTTAAACTTATCTTTCCCTTCATTTAGCTACTATTCCACACTAGTATTTAAGCCTCGCCGCCCGGAATAACTATTATTCCAAGCGCCAGTGTTCTCTTACGGGGGACCCGATAGGCCCCCGGTGCCCCCCCTCTCTGCTGTAGCCTGACATCTGCGCTGCTGCTGCTGGACAGGCTGATCAAAGCTACCGATGACAACCGGTTGAAGAAGATCCACAGTGCTTGCAAGGAACTCAACGATAAGGCTCGAAAGGCTGCCATGCCTCCTCCAGCCAGCGACTTCTTTGAGCCGCCGGGGCTGGAGTTTGGGGACGAAGATCCCCTAGATGACGGTCGATGGGAGCTGATGGGTGCCTCGTTTTGGGCCACAAGCGACTTTGGGCAAGTCAGCTGAGCTGAATCACACGATCTCGCCCAACAACATGACACGAGGCGCACGGTCTCGGGAGAAATCAAAAGCGTGATTACCGGAATTCGAACGCTCGTTACCAACTACGAAAACAGCACTTTACAACGTGTACCGGAAGTCTGGGTGCCTATCACCCTTCTTGCCCTGGTAAATATCCCTCACTCTTTCGTCGATGCTCATGGCATCTCTCTTGTGGTTGATCCTGTTCAAGATCGTCCACATTGTGAAGTATCCCACCGATGCCACGGTAATGGTGCCCAACGACACGGCATGGCCGATGGTGTACCGACCGTCGGACGCCGTGATGCGGTAGATCTGCCCAGCCATGAGACCGGCGCTGTTTCCGATGGTCTGCTGCAGCCCGATGGCCGTCGCGCGCTTAAAGTAGCCGGCGTTGCTGTTGCTAACCCAGGTCACGTTGAGTCCGACAACGCAGTAGATGCCCGTCGCCGTCACAAAGGTGGCAAAATACTGCACGCCGGTGGTCTTCATGCTGACGCCCAGCATCAGCGCGTATCCCGTCGCCGTGACGAGCGCCATGGGGACCATGAAGACGGCGCGCTTGTTGACCTTGTCCGAAATGTAAGCGACGGCGAGGTACACGGCGGACGCCCAGATGTACACGGGCACGGTGAGCAACTGCGTCTTGATGCTGCTGTAGCCGAAACCGCGGATGATGACGGGCAGAAAGGTGCCGAAACCAAAGGAGCACGTGTTGGCGCAGAACTGGCAGCCGGCAGACAACCACACCTTGGGGTCCTGGAACGCGAGCTTCACCTCGGTCTTGTCAAAGGTTTCCGACTCGCCCTGGTACACGCGGCTCTGCTCGGCGCGGATGCGCATCAGCGCCTTGTCGTCCTCGGTCAGCCACTTTGCCGTCTCGAAGCTGTCTGGCAGCAGAAAGATGAAGGCGAGGCCGACGGCGAGGGAGATGACGCCTTCGATGAGAAAGAGCCAGCGCCACCCGGCGAGGCCATTGGCGCCGTGCAGGCTCGTGAGGCCGTAGGCCAAGAGCCCGCCAAAGGCGCCGGAGAGGGCGGCGGCGACGAAGAGGTAGGAGATGCGGCGGGCCTGCTCCTCGCGCTTGTAGTAGGTGCTGAGGTAGAGGGTCAGGCAGGGGAAGAGGCCGGACTCGAACATGCCGATGAGCAGGCGGGTGGCGAGAAGGCCGGCGTAGTTTGTGACAAAGGCGGAGCCGACGACGGTGGCGGACCAGGAGAGGATGAAGAAGGGGATGAGGCGGGATGGGCGGGCCTTTTTGAGGACCAGGGAGGCGGGGATTTCGAAGATGATGTAGGTCACTGGCGATGAATCATGAGGGTTAGTTCTGGACCCTGGTGATACCTATGAAGGAGTTGGAGGAGACGGAGGGTTACCGTAAAAGACTGTTACTGCAACGTTGAGTCTGTTGCCGGTGAGGTCCAAGTCCTCGTTCATGCCCGCAATAGCTGCGTTGCCTGAGTTGAGCAACTGGTTAGTATTCAACTAGCACACGATGTCTGGTGGATTGGCCATGGACGTACCGATGTTGCTTCGGTCCAAATAGGCGACGAGGAAGGCGATAATCATCATCGGTGCAAGCCAGCTGTCGAGTTTCCTCAGCAGCTTCGCCTCGGCAGCTCGATCTATCGTGAGATGCGAGCTCGCAACCCCAGAACCGGGCAAGTCGACGTCGCCATCCTTTGCCTCGATGGGCATCTTTTCCGAAGCCATTATCGATGACCGTTTGGTGAGGGGTTTCGAACAAGCTGTTGTTGGGTACGTGACCAGCCTGAATTCAACAGCATCGAGTGTCGTCGTCAATCCGCAGCCCGTCTTGCATCACTGATATATCTATAGTGTCAAAGGATGCATCACCAAGCCCCAAGAGCAGGATTAGGAGGTCACAGGATTCACCTATCTCACTCCAGAGTCCAGCCAGTGACCATTTTGCCGACGCCAAGCTCTTGGTACACAAACATGGCGTCCAACCCCCTCGTCCGCGTCGGGAAATGCGCGCAGTCATCAGTCTGTCGGTCCATCATCCATGCAGCTTACACACAGGCGGGGTGACGACACACCAAAAGCCGGGGAAACAGAGCCGGGATTCTTATCTTCCAACCGACCAGCTACCATGTCATTCCCTCGGTCAAATGTGGGGGATCTTGATAACAAGCAGACTGTCGCAGCTTGGGGGGGGAGGGGGGCCATATGAATAGGCCGACATCGCCTCGACTGGTTTCCCCATATTCCCCGATCTCGCAACCTGACCTGACCTCGCTCGCTAGATGGGAAGGGAATATCGGCCTTCTGTCCGGTGATACGACTCGGCCCAGATGGAGGGAAGAATGTCGCCAGCCCCCGCGCCGGGACCCAGTGTCGGCGCCCCGAATGCGAAAAGTCCGACTTCTCGGAAGAGGAAGCGAGGGAGACATGCTGTTGCGTGCGAGTCGTGCCATCGGCGAAAGCAGAGAGTGAGTGACGGGAACTGTTCTTGAAGCTTGGCAGAGGCCATTTTATCACATATCAGAGGAGCTATACCTGAGTATGGCTCGTCGGGCAAAAAGATCCCTCTATTCATTCGATGAAGCTTGACCCAATTACCGACAGTGCGATGGCTTCAACGTGGACTCTTGACTGGACAGTCTGTCCATCGGCAATCAGAGACTGACACAGCAGCAGTGCAACGGATCACGGCCATGCTTCAACTGCGAGCGACGCGGCGTGGGCGCCTCGTGCTCGTACGGCCATCTGGAAGACGACGGCGAGAAGCAGGCTCCACGAACGAGGCCACCCATCATCACATCGCCAGCCATCAACTTGGCCACACCGGTCTCGCCGACGAGGACCCCGCGAATCCCCGCTCGAGAGGCAGACCGCCCGGGTGAGGCCTCCTCGTCCAGCTCCGGAGCAATACCGTCCAGATCGTCAAGCAGCGGCGGCCGGCGGCAGGGAAACTCAAACGACAGCGGACAGGACCAGCAGTCGGAGGACCCGGTCGGCAACCTCTTCAAGAGCCGCGACGCGCCGTCCTTTTTCGGATCGTCCTACTTCGGGCCCCAGGCCGCCGCTAAGATCATCCAGGCGCCCGCGCCGGAGCTCTCGTCGGGTCTGCCGTCCAAGGCGCAGGCCGGCTCGACGCACTCGTTCCGCGACGAGGGCGGCCCCTTTTCGCAGATCTGGGAGCTGCTGGGCCTGCTGCCGCGCAAAAAGTCCACCGTCGACCGGCTGACGGACTGCTTCCTCAACGAGCTCAACTGGGCCATTGACGCGGTCCACCCGACGTCCTTCAAGGCGAAATACGACACCTTTTGGTCGCGCAAGTTCGGCTTCGACGACTTCGCGACCATCGACCTGCGCTGGCTCGCGCTGCTGTTCGTCGTCATGGCGTACGGCGTGCTGCTCGACTGTCCGAAACCGCGCAACCGGGAGGTCCAGCGCGAGGTCCACGAGACGTCGCAGCGCTTCTACTGGGCCGCGCGCCGCGCCATCGTCATCGCGCCGACGTTCTACGGCGAGTCGACGGACCTCGTGCGCGCGGGCGTGCTGGTGACGCGGTATCTGATATATACCCGCCGCGTGCCCGAGTCGTGGTTGACGACGAGCTTCGCGATGCGCATGGCGCAGGCGCAGGGCATGCACATTGACGGCGAGAGGTGGCGGTTGCCGAGAAAGGAGACGGAGACGAGGAGACGGTTGTGGAGTAATCTGTATATGCTCGACAAGACCATCGCCCTGGCTCTGGGACGGCCGTTTGCGATTGTCGACCAGCAGTGTCTCGTGAAGCAGGCCTCCAACGTCTGGCTGGACGAGCTGGACGACGACGAGGCCGCGAGGGTGCCGGAGGCGCCGCTGTCTGAACCGACGGCCAGCGTCTTCAGTCGTCTTGCGCATGAGCTCGCCGTTGTCGTGGGAAAGATCCAGGAGCGCTGTTTCGGGCTGTTCACCGTGTCGTACGAAACCGTCTTGACCCTCGACAAGGAGATTGAGACGTGGCGGAGCAGGTTGCCTCCGTATTTCGAGCTCGACGATGCCGACACGGACAAGGACGAAAGGCTTCCTTTCTTGCCGTGGCAGAGACTGCACCTGCACAGCATGTATCACTTCGCGAGAGTCACCCTCCACCGGCCGTTTCTGCTGCGGCAGTCCATCACGAACCGCTACAGGCACAGCCACGACGTCTGCATCGCCTCGGCCTGCGCGGATCTGGACATGGGCCTGAAGCTGTTCGGCCAGCCGCTCAACGACCGCCTGAAATGGAGCCTGGGGCCGCACAACCTCTTCAACAGCGCCTTGGTTCTCGGCATCATCGCCGTCCGCGACCCGCACTCGCGCCGCTCGCAGGCCATCCTCGAGGACCTGGCGGCGTACTGCGAGATGCAGCGGAACGACGTCTGGCTCAACGAGTTCGCCCTGGCAGAGGTCAAGATTGTCGAGCTGTGCGTCAAGAAGGCGAGGCAGTCGCAGCCACCGGCTGCCGCTGCCGCCGCCGCCGCCGCCGTCCCGAGCATGATTGTGCCGCTGGCGATGGCAGACCCGGCCGAGCGTCCGGTCACGCATCCGAGTGTCGGCCAGGCGAGCGTCGTGCCCACGCAGCCTCAGCTGCCCGTCGAGAGCCCCGATTTCGATCCGTTGCTGGCTGGTCTCGGGCTGCCCTTTAGCACGTCGACCGCGCAGATGACGTGGGATGATCCCGGCTTCTTTCTGCCCGAGAATGGGGACTTGTCGCAGTGGGAGCACGTCCTCAACACCATTATGCATGACCAGACCAATGCTTGATGGGGTTGCTGCGCGTGTGTATCTGCTCCATCTTGATCTGATCCTCGTGCTGAATCGTGGCGAGAGTCTTTTAGAGATGTATTGTTGGGCACCACGAGATGGTTGACACACTCACATGCGAGCCTGTTGCTATCAGATATTCGTGACTGGACTCTGGAGGACGGCTCTGAGCGCTCATCCCCTGTCATGATCGTCTAGGCCTATAGTTAGTATACTGCTTGCGGGCAATCGTTGATGAAGCAGAATATAAGAGACATATCACTAGGGAAGCTGACGCTCACAAACAAAATAGAAGGTTTGGTATTGAATTAATTCAAAGTAAAGACCACGGTTTCTGCCCGAGTGTTTATGCAGTGATGCTGAAATTTGATAAACAAAGAAAGACTCATCCGGTATCACGCGCAAAAAACTGGCAAGTTACTCTTCCGACTCGTAAAGTCTTTTCTATTACCCAACAATAATCTCAGTGAAACCCATTAACCTTGACCTCTGTAACGCCGTTGACGCCATTCACCGCCTTCACACCGTTTGCCCCGTTCGTCGCTGTCTCTGGCTCATCTTCATAAACCACGTGGTTGACGAGACTCCCCAGACCGTGGCTCATGACGATGCGGAGGTCGTCGCCGGGAGCCAGGAACACCGGCGGAGTCCGGCTCACGCCAATACCATGCGGCGTTCCCGTCATAATCACCGTGCCGGCCTCCAGCGTCGTGCCCTGGGATAGGTATGCCACAATCTCCGCAACGGAAAAGATCATGTCGTCGCCCCTGCCCTCCTGCATCACGTTCCCGTTGAGAACCGTCTTCAGCTCGATGACCGAAGGGTCCGGAATGCTCTTGGTGCTGACGAGACAGGGCCCCATCGGCGCGAAGCCGTCGAACCCCTTGCCGAACCCCCACTGCGCACCCGCGAACTGGTGTTTCCTCGCGGTGACGTCGTTGGAGCACGTGTACCCGAGGACGTGGTCCATGGCGTCCCCGACGCTGACGTTCCTCGCGTCGCGGCCGACGACCACGGCCAGCTCGGCCTCGTAGTCTGCCTGCAGGTCGGTCGCCTGGTGGGGGATGAGCAGCGGCGCGTTGGAGGCGTTGAGGCAGCTCGCGGGCTTGAAGAAGAGGGTCGGGTGTTGCGGCAGGTCGAGGTTCATCTCCTTTGCGTGCTTGCGGTAGTTGAGGCCGATGCAGCGGATGGTGCCGATTTCCCTGCGCGTCAGCGGCGGGAGGAGTTTCTGGATGTTGAGCGTCTTTGACGTTGGTTCCGCCGAGGCGTCGAGGGCCGACGTGCCGGTGAAGACGCGGACGGGCACCGGGGTTGATGTCGCCAGGGCGGCGCCGACTGGCAAGGATGTCAGTTGAGACCTACGGGATGATGCTTGGCAGCGCGACTCGGGGTGTTTTCTCTCTCACCGTCTACGTCGGGGTCGACTGGCTCGCCAATGTATTCCCTCCAATCATCCTCGGCGATGAATCGCACCAGGCGGGACCATTTCTGGGTTGATGTGAGAAGGGGTTCGGCGGTGAGTCTGTTGGCGCGGACTTACAGGAGTTATCATCTTGGTTGTGAAGTTGGATGTGTAAATCGAGAGTTTGCGTGATGCTTGACGTTTGTCCGTGTCACTACAGAGCAAACTAGGCTCTCATGTACTCGCTGTCTATCTTTCAATGGGAGGAACTTGATCAGCCTGATTCGTCTCAACGGATATAAACGCAAGAGTCCCGTCGCACCGGTCGTTGCGTGATTGGCACTACACGCATGCACACCTGCAAGCCAACCCGGCCATTGTCCGTCATTGTGGCGATTTTCCGAAGTTGTGTCGGTAAATTCGGTCGGCCTTTTGATCGAGCATGGAAAACGAGATCCGCAGAGACAAGCGTCGGGCATTGGCATTGGGAACCCCGCAAACCCACCTGAGCACAATCAATGTGGTTTGGCATGTTTGGCATGTTGATAAAGGCAAGCGGGT
Source organism: Colletotrichum lindemuthianum (assembly GCA_001693025.2). NCBI lineage: Eukaryota > Fungi > Ascomycota > Sordariomycetes > Glomerellales > Glomerellaceae > Colletotrichum > Colletotrichum lindemuthianum. Next base: position 148,721 of record MASP02000226.1, on the reverse strand, counting down.
AATTAGGTAACTGTCTTTAAACGCCTGGACCAAACAAGACGCTCTGTGGTACGGATACTTGTTGGCAGTTTCGTATCGGCCATTATCCATCTATGATCTCGAGACTCGATGTCGACCGGCACCAAACTCCACATCTGGTAGAGCTGGTCCCATGGCCCGGATGGCTGGGTTAAACTGTCGGTCCCCGTTTGCTGATCGCTGTCGCTCCGCTCTTGAAAACTGCTAGAGAGTGCGAGGCCGTTTCGCGATAGCTTCACACACATCCAAGACGAATGGCAGCGCAGGTTGAAATCTCTGGAAGCCGTCGTCGTCAAGTTGGCCAGAGCTTGGCCCCAAGAGTGGATACCCAGCCCGAAAGGGTCCGCGAGTGAGTCACACGATCTCCACCACGTTACTGCATAATCAAATTGTGACTACGACTTTGCAACACGCAGCAAGCACGGTAGCTCAGGGGTAGAGCGCTGGGCTCATAACCCAGAGGTCCCTGGATCGAAACCAGGTCGTGCTATTTCGTTTTTGCTCTTTTTCTTGGTTTCAACTTGTGAAGTCGACTCGAGATGTACTGCTGTAGTTCTTTCTCCCGTGTAGTACGATGCAGCCGCTACGTGACAACATGACGAGCGGGCTATTATATGTATTTAAACTCCCAAGGCTCCCAAAGTCCTTCGTGATACAGTTGCGAAAACTACCACACCACCATCTTGAGGGCCAGACGCAGTGGTGGTTTCCCAAGCTAGAATTGCAAGCCGACGCCCCGATTGCCCGGACCCACCATGTCCGTAATTGCGGGGCCGTCTCGGGCACGTCTTGGATGGGTTCTCCGCTTCTTGTTGAAGGTGATACGAGCGTCGAGGGCAGGTGCGGCCTTTCCAGAACAGGGCGCCTTCCCGCCTGCTCCTTCCCACCAACCATTGATCATACTTCTGACTTCCTACTTCTACGAGGCACCATAAATTCTTTTCCATCTTCTCCGCTTCACCATAATTTGACGCTTCTCCCGAGGGTGAGTGCTGCTTCGTGAGTGAGGGGATACGTAAGCCTACGTTAGCTTCAAAGCTGTGCGAAATCGTCTTGAGCGTCGGTAATGCAGCGGCCTGAGAAGGCAGACTACTACTACCGCCTCGGTGTTCCTTCCGGGGCCCCCCTCGTCGACATCAAATCGGCGTACAGAGAACTTATCAAACAACACCATCCCGATAGACAAGCTCCCGGCACAACTCGCAGCAACCCGTTCTTACAGGTTAATCACGATTCCCCGCCTCTGACATGCGAGCCAGAGCACCTGACAGAGTGCCCGTTCAATAGGTACAAGAGGCGTACGAGGTTCTCCGAGACCCGACGCAGCGAAGCATCTACGACAGAGAATACCCCGAGCTTCGGTTGCAATGGGAGACCTACCGTGCCTGGCTGAGGCGAAAAGGCGAAAGACATGCCAATGAAGACAAGCAAAGGCAAGAACCACAGCAGGGTGCAAAGCGCAAGCGGGACGATCAAGACCCGGGAGATTCCCCACCACGTCGTCCCCCTCCATCTGCTAGGCCACCGCAGCCGGAACAGAGCCAATTGGAAAAAGAAGAGGCCAAAGAGGCTCAGGTACGAGTGGTGGAGGAGAATCGGCGCAGGGAGTTTGCCATGCGATCGCAGTCGGCCATGGAGGCTGCCGACATAAAACGGGCAGACCAGCACAGACAAGCTGAGAAGAATTGGCGGCAGGCTCAAGCAAAAAGAAACAAGGAGATGATGGCCGAGGCCAGGCGCGTGGAAAAGGAGCACTTGAGACGGGCCAAAGTTGACCGCCGCATCGAACAGCTGCGCCAACAAGAGGCTGAGAAGCTTGCCGAGGAGCGACGAAAAGCGTCAGAAAATCAACAAGAGGCCGCAAAGGAGCGGGCAGCACAAGAGAAAGCCACAAGGGAAAAGGCGGCAAAGGAAGAAGCTGCACGTCAGCAAGCCTCACGGGAAAAGGCTGCACGGGAAAAGGCTGCACAGGAGAAGGCTGCACGGGAAAAGGCTGCACGCGAGCGAGCGACGCAAGAGCGAGAACAGGAGGAGGCCAGAAAAAGCCACCGAGCGGAACTAGAGACTCGAGCCGAGGAACGTTCAAAAGAAGCAGCACACAGAGCAAGGGAGCGAAACGAGCAAGCCGCCCAAGAGCGGTTACGCGAACAGAGACTGGCTGAAGCTGCCCAAAGGGTCGACCAGACGGATAAGGCGGACAAGAGTGAGGCAGGGGCCTCATCTTCCCAACATTTGGAGCCGGAGGATTCCCCAGCGGCTTCCGAATACGCTGGTGTGGCAGTCCAGATGATGGACGAGATACTGAGAGATATCCAGGTCGAAAGCACTTCAGTGGATCTGGTAGAAGTTGGTGGTCCATCAGCATGTGACCATAGTCCATTTTTATCGACTAGAAAGGGGGCACTTTCATGTTGCTGGCTGTGCGGAGAGACCTTGAGTAATGGCGAAGTAAGACAGGAACATCAGGCGGCCTGAATGTACGTGTGAACGGCTAGATCATAGATGTAATCTGGGCTCAAGAACGACATGTGTATGCTCGGAATCAAATCAGGTAGACGAAGAGGCAAGGTCATGTCGTGTAGGGTACCAATACGTCAATGTACCTATAATGGAACAACTGCGACTTTCTGTTGACCGTCAAGCTGGCAGCTTTCCCGTAGGCTTCCAGTTCGGACCAAGACCACTGACCACTACAAACACGGCTGTGATACCGGCCGGGCTTGTAAAGAAATTCATCTTTCCGGGTGTCTTGCATACCTTTATAGTGTGTATACTGACTATTAGTTTGTTGCGAAGGAGGCACCGCAGGAAGGGATAAGGCTTTATTTTAACTGGTTTGAGTCAGGTGATACTTATAGAGATAGTGTGGTTGCCTAACGTTCGACCGGTGTCAACTCTGCCACTCGAGCGTGTTATTCCTGACAACCAGGGCTGAAGTGGCTGAAAAGTAGGTTGCAGAGTGCAGCATTACAACCCCAGCAAAGAAAGAATGTCCAATAGAATCAGGAAAGAACACAAATTAATCCATTGGTCAATCCGTCGGTACCCACAGTGGTATCGGATCAGCCGCTCTCCTGGAACTTCTATAAAGCTTCCGTTGGCCACCGAGAAGCTGATTCTTCATCAGTGCATCACCCAAGTTCGCCGTCACAAACTTCGTCCTGTTCTCTCAACATCGACACAATCAGTCACCACGTTTCAATTCCGACAAAGAGCGTCGTATCACAGACAACATTTCCTAAAAACCATGGAAGAGGTATCCAATGGGACACTCCTTCAGGAACGGCAACTCTGGCAATATTTGGATGGCGACGAACTTTACCGAATCCGAACATGGTATTTAACCCAATACCCGGATTTTGCTGTTAGCAAGCCTTTTCCTTATACCGGATCTGGCTTATTATTGGAATCGGACCAGAAGGACTCTGAAGAGGAAAACGAAAGCGACCTTCCAGATCTGGTAATACGTTGGTTTGGATCCAGGTCCATCATCAATTTCATTTCCAAGAAGAAGATGTCCCCCGAAAACAGCAGCACACTCCTCCCTCTTCTCTCCTCGGAAGAGTTAAGGGAAGGTATGTTCTACAACAGGTTGAAGCTATATTCATCGAGACAACGGACGCGGCCTTACTCGCCTTTCTGTTCTCCTGATCCTTCCCCAGCACCCTATTTCCTGCTTCTTCGACCATCATATCATCCGCACGAGTTTCCTTTCAAGGCGTACATCATGGAAACCGAACCCCAGACCGAGGGTCTCTCTCTCAGCGCATTAGACCGAATTGCGCCGCGAATTTACGTCCGTCTGGTCTTCAGTTTCAAAATCGAAAAGTACTTCCAGACCGAGACTGCTCGCAGATATCTCTGGGGGCAATTCTGCATGCTTGCCAAGCGCTATCCCTTCTTGCTCGGCCATATCAAACCCACTCAATCAGGAAGGAATGAGCTGGAGTTGACACACCCAGTCATCGACACTGATAACCTCGACCCTGAGAGTTGTAAGACTTTTTTCGATTACCAGAAAATCAGCCACTTTGGACCCAACGGGCACGATTACAGTAGGCTGTCCGACTTGGGCATGCCACCCTTATTCATGGACAAGGACGTGCTGTCTCTCTCACCTACCCACCCCCAGGCAGGTGAGGCTTGTCCTGTATTGACACTCAGAATCACAGAGACCATCGGCGGTCTATTCCTCTGCTTTTCCACGCACCACAGTGTGTGTGATGGTGGGTTCATCAAGACGCTCCTGGAGTTCTTTGCAAAGGGGTACACCACAACTACCAAAGACGATGTGTCTGAACATTTTGAGGTAGACTATCTCATGAGACCCAGTCTTGAAGACCACGAGAACATGTCTATTGAGTGGACAGATTTCGATGAACTTGCCATGTCACCTGACACTGAGCTGAAAGCAGCTGCGACAGAAGAGGACTTAAGCCTGGAGAGCGAGATATCTAGCAATGCGGAAGGTTCTTCGTCTTCTGGTTTTTCGGCTTTTGGTTCTTCGTCTTCTGGTTCTGCGTCTTCTGGTTCTTCGTCGTCTGGTTCTTCTTTTACTGGTTGTCCATCTTCTGGTCCTTCTTCTTCTGTTGGCCCTTCAGTGGTTGGCCCCTATATTAGCCCCTACATCAGGTCTGCATCTCCAGTCTCATGCAAGATTATGAGGATCACAAATAGCAGACTGGAGTGTCTATATATCCAGGTGATGAGACACATCAGGCAGAAGAACCCGGAGCAGTTTGTGTCCAAGACAGACACCCTCTGCGCCATGACCTGGGTGCATGTTACGCGGAGCCGATTCCCACGCCTCAACGTCACTGAGAAGACAACCTTCACCACAGCTGTCGACATACGAAAGCAACTCACCTTCAATTCATCAGCCTGGGGCAACCTATACACCCAGACTGCTGCCCACTCCACCGTTGGCCAGCTCCTACAGCTCACTGACACTGGCGAATTCCCCACACGTCACACAGAGCTTGTCGCCTCTATTGCAGATGCGGCGGTGCTCATCCGCAAGGCCATTGAGAGGGTCAAAGAGCCAGACTACGTCTCCAAGAGAATCTCCCTGGCCAGCAAGTTAGACGACCCTACAGAGGCGGGGGAGATGTCCAAGGTAATGCTGCAGCCAGACCACGCAGGTCTCGGATGTTCCGTCTGGACACACATGGGTGGCGATGTCGACTTCAAGATTCCTGGCACAACCAGGGGAAAGGCTGATTTCGTTCGCAAGACGTATTCTGCAAATGAAGGGTCGATGAACATCCTGCCACGTCAGGGGGTCACAAAGGGCAATGCCCTGTGGGAGGTTCTGCTGACGTTGAGAGTGGAGGACATGGAGCGCCTGATCAGGAGGGATGGAATGGCACAGTGGGCGAGGCACCACTGCTAGTGCTGGTATGTATTATTGCTTTTGTTCTTATTAAGCAGAGGCGCTGGTATGTATTATTGATTTTATTCTTATTAAGCATTGGCCTTATTATCTAGCAGGGCCCTGATACCTGGCAAAGGTCACAGGGCAAAGGCTAGCAGAAGCTCTAGCCTCTATAGAAATCTCACCTTAAAGTTACTAGTTCACACTCGCAGTGGTAACTGAATGATTGTCACCAATACTGGTGTCTTTTCATGGATTGACATGACTCTCATGTAGCTAGAACTAGGGTTTGTAAGCATACTTACTTACTATAGATGCTAATATAGGCAGACTCTATCCTGAATCGTCTCCACTAGAGTTCTTCCATCAGATTAGTTTTACATGACTAAAGAAATTCAGTAGTATTAAGTATGTGGAATACTTCAGCTCGAAATGGGACTTTAGGTGGAAATCTCACTGTAGTGATTACTTCTTTAGTTACTTTACATTCTTTTCAGCATGTGGTCTTTACCCATAAGCTAGAAAGCAAGTAGTTCACTCAATCCAAACCACCCTGAATAGAACGCTTTAATAGCCTCTGTACCTACACTAGACCACAACTGGTCTTAGATTAAATTTCCGTCGTTTGAAGTTCTTGATCATTTCAACTTGGGATGAAGCATCAGTCCTATCAATGTTATTTCCTGCATTTGATCCCAATAACTACTACTTCTTTCTCTTTCCTGGGGGTAAAGATAGTGACAAGTATGACAAACTCTAGGGCTTCTCAATGACCAGATGTAAATATTGTAGAAAGAATTCAGTTGAGAGGGGAATATTTCCCCGTCTATTCATCCGGGAGCAAATACAAATGGGGACAAATGTCTTGTGTCGAAGCTCTCAGCCCCTGAACGAACATCATGGCCTTTCACCCGACCAGGCCGCAATTGCCGAAGGTATTGGAAGTAGTCGATGTGGGTTTCCGAGGTAACACGTCTCGTGCTGACGAAGGAGTTGCTTTTCAAGTCCCTGATCTTCCAACACACGACAATGGAGAGAAAAACTTTTGGTTGACCGAGTTACACCCCCAAATTGTCCAATCGGCATGAGGAGCGACACCGGCCCAAATGAGACTCCGCCTGGCGGTCGGTCGGCATTCCCGGACCCATCGATCGGGGCAGAGAGCCGGATCGGGCCAAGTCGAGTCGTGACGCAACTTGACGTAGCCGTGACCAGACGTCAGCTCCGTTCCTGCTGTCCAACTATCATCCTCCCTTGGTAATAGACGCTATCTGTGAGCAAAACGGAATACTCTGCTTTCGAGAGCATCCATCTCGTCCCATCAAGTTGAACCCCACCTGGCCAGCTAAACTTAATATCGCGTCCCTGTCCTACCTCGTCGACTTCACGACGTCACCTCATTCATCCCCATCTCAACCTAAGCCTCATCACGACTCTCACCTCTTATCAGCAGTCGCATCCATCAACTCTCGTCACCTAGAGCATCAGTACTCACCCCATCACTCACCACATAGCCAACCATCAATACAATGGCAACCCAACCTCCCGCTGAGATGCGCCGCTGGCAAATCCCCTCCCCGGGCACCTTCACCCAATCTCTCACCCTCACCACCGTACAAACCCCGTCCTCCCCTCTGGCGCCCTCGCAGCTCCTCGTCCGCGTCGCCGCCGCCGGCATCAACCCCGCCGACTACAAGTTCCCCGACCTCGGCCTCGTCGCCAAAGCCATGCTCCCTTTCCCCAAGTCCCCCGGCATGGACTTCTCCGGCCACGTCCTCGCCGTCGGCTCCTCCGTCACCGACATCCAACCGGGCGACGTCGTGCTGGGCCGCCTCGACCCCCTCGGCGCGCAGGGCTCCCTCTCCGAGTACATCGTCGCCGAGCGCGCCGGCGTCGCCGCCCTCTCCTCCGCCAAAATCGACCTCGCCGACGCCGCGGGCGTGGGCACCGCCGCGCTGACGGCCTACCAGACCATCGCCCCGTACGTCGTCACCGGCGACCGCGTCTTCATCAACGGCGGCTCCGGCGGCACCGGCACCTTTGGCGTGCAGATCGCAAAGGCGCTGGGGTGCCACGTCACGGTGTCGTGCTCCACCGCCAAAAAGGCGCTCTGCAAGGACCTCGGCGCGGACGAGATCATCGACTACAAGACCGCCGACGTCGTCGCCGCGCTGCGCGAGCAGGGCAAGGTGTTTGCCCTCGTGGTCGACAACGTGGGCAACGCGCCGCCGAACCTGTACAAGGCGTCGGACGACTTCCTCCTCCCCGAGGGCCGGTTCAAGTTCGTCGGCGGCGCCGTTTCCGTCGCGCAGGTGAGGAGCTTGCTGCCCAGCATGTTCCTGCCGGGATTCCTCGGCGGCGCGAAGCACAGGTTCGAGGCCTTCATGACGAAGAACTCGGCGGAGGATTTGGCGCAGATTGTGGCGTGGATGGAGGAGGGAAAGGTCAGGACGGTGGTGGACACGAGCTTCAAGTTTGAGGAGGCGAGGGAGGCGTACCTGAAGCTCAAGGAGGGGTCGACCGCGGGGAAGATTGTGGTGAGGGTGGAGAAGAAGGCGTGAGTGATGTTACTGGGGGTTGATATATGGGCATATCAGGATTTTCGGCACTGGGATCGGCGTTTTGAGGATTGCAACTGGAATTGGCGAAGCATGATGAACCAAAATTAACAGTATCTCACAGAGGAACGTTGTGATGCGTCGTCGAATGCGGTTGAATTGAGCTGCTTGGCTGTAAGCACTGAACCGCCACGCTTGATCCTGAGCCGCAACGATAAGCAACAAGCTGACGAAGCATAAGCTGGGATACCGGTTCATGTCACTCTTCGCATGGGCAGTCGACGTTCGGGGTGTTGCTGTGTCAAGTCCCAGACAGTGGCAGATGCCAGGGAGAGAGAGACAATCTCGGCTGGTGAGAGGCGTCACTGGGTGCCAATTGTTGATCACGTTGATCTCGCCAATTAAAGGAATGGTTCTGGGCTACGAAATTCCCCCTACGCCAGGTTCCTTTTTCTGGTGGTTGGAAGTGGATGACCTGTATCGTTGAAGGGAATTCACATGCTTGCAGCAGTGTAAAAAAAAACGCATGGCGGCGAAGATTGGCCGAGACATGCAGAATCACGCAAGCTCTCTTCAGGTAGAAGCGTCATGGAAAGGTTGACTTGCATTCGGGTATCTCAACTACGGTGCTCAACAAATGAAAGGTTGAAGTGGAACAGACTTGCTGTTGATGCTCACTTATGACAGGATGGCTTCAGCGCTCCAGGCTATTCCTCCTCGCTGCCGCCGATTTCCTGGTGACTAAAGTCGACGACTAGAGCCGCCAGCCTGCGTCATACGATGGAGACGAGTGGTCGGTGTTTCTGGAAGAGCTCGTTCGAAAACTTGGATTCCAACATGCTCAGCAGCGACTCCGCCTCGACTGTCCTGCCGAGCCGCGAGAGGTGGCTGACCGTGTCCATACCCATAAGAACTAGCCTTGTGAGTAATGGGTCGCTCGCCTCCAACGTCTTCGCCCGATTCGGGTCGTCAAACCGACTGAGTATCCTGAGTGCTTCTTCGTGATTTGGTTGTGTGGGGTGATGGAGATCAAGATGTGCGAGATCGATGGAGAGTGGACGGCGGATGTGATACGCAGTACCGACAAACGATTCAAATAGATTTGTCGAGGGCAATGGCCGCTTCCATGCCTCGACGGTCGAGCGCCAAGAGAGAATTCGGAATGGAGGGGCAAGTATCTTTGGGAGATGGCCGTTTCGCCTCCACGTGTCGTCTGCCCTAATCATGGCAGAAAAGGCTGTGTCGAGACTCTGGTCCTCAATATGCGACTTGGCAGACACTAAACTTGCAACCAAGCGGCCGACATGACGGCCGTTCTCGTCTGCGGGGCCTTGTCCACGAATCAATCTGTCTCCCCACTCCCAGGCTACTTCTTCGAGTCCCTCGGCCACGAGGAAGGGTACCAAGGCCCAGACAAAACGCTTGTCTGCGAGGAAGTCCAACGTCCGCTCTTCGCCCGACGATCGGAGCCACTGCAACACGCGCAGTCCAGCATTGGATGTGGCCATGGCATCGTGGACGGAGATGGCGCTCGACTGCGTAATGCCCTGGCGCTTCGCCAGCAAACAGCCCATGGCTGCCTTTCTCGTCATCAAGCCCTTCGCAACAGCTTCGTCGAAGACGTCCATGGGATCCCGTGGGGCCGCGGGGGCTACACCCTTGAAGTCGACGCCCATTTTGAACAGAGGGTTGGAGAGAATCTGCTTCAAGTGCTGGTCGGTCGGTCTGCGGTGGAAGTCACGCGACGCATGTTGTTTGGAGTGGTGGTGTTTGGTGTTAAGTACAACGGATGTGCCGGCAGACTCGGTAGATTCGGAGGCCCAGCCGTGCTCTTTGTCGAGGTTCTTGCGGAAAGTCGTCTTTAACAGATCGAGAAGCTTCGTCGAGTCCTTCTTCGACAGAGGTAGCGGCTGGTGGATTGAGGGAATGGCATTCTTGAAGGCACCAAGCGGCTTCGTCGCGAACATGGTGAAGGATTCGGATGTCTGCGGGGGATATTCGGTGTGAACTTCTCACGGCCGTCTGGGATATTTGATCAAGTCTGTAATTGACTCTCTTCCGGCTGCAGTGGGTCGAATATGCTGTCGAACTGCTGGCGATGGGGTTGGGCAAGCAGGGCTTGTATCAGAGTCGCACGCTTATCATGACTGGCATCGTGGAGTGATGTCGGCATCCGAACATGATCGTCATGCCGCCAACGGAGTCATGTGACCTCGAAAATGCGGGGACGGTTTGAAGTGGGCAACCGTGGAAGGAGCATAGCTCCACTCAGGGCAGGCACGGTGCATACATAGTAGATTCCCGGCCGGTTGAATTCCGGTGCATACTTGAGGTACTGTTACGGATACAAAGAGCTTCGCTTCGGTACGTACCGATGTGCCATAAGGTACTGAGTAATACTATGTAGAGCGTTATCGGTGGACCATGGTAACTGCATCGCACGACCCGCCGTCCCAGCCTGCCTTGGGAGCTGTGAATCGGGGTCGCATTCCGTGATCAATACTGCCTCGTGACAGAGCCAGCTGACTGTTTTTCGTCAGGTTTCGTCAGGTGGAGTACGATGGTGAATGTGTGATAACGGAGGATCCTCGTGGATGGCGGGCGGGTGTCTGCGAGCTACGGCATGTCAGAGCACTGTTGCATCCCGTCGCGTAGCCACATACAGGTACATGGCAATGGCAACGACAACGGCAATAGCATATTGGTGCTGAGCTGGCCGCATCAGAGACAACAGACGACACAGCAGGTCGCGACACGAACGACACGGACATTGTCCAAGCGACAGACGGAAAGGTGCACCGCACAGAGCATCAGGTCTTTGGTGCAGCACTAGTGTCAAGCAGGAAGTCGACACAATGGCGTTCTCGCTGTCAGGTTGAAAGTCTGGCGACGTTGTTCTAGAAGCAGCCTGCGGCAGTGCCGTGCCATGCTAGAGCTTGACTGAGCTTGTGTGAACGACAGTCGACGTTTGCTACACAGAAAGAGTGAAGCGTGTACGGTAGCAATCAGCAATACAGTCGAGGCTTGTTTGCTTGCTTCCATGGTACTTGTCTTGCTGCTGTACCTTGCCTCACCTGGGCCTGCCTTGCTGGGTAAATGGATGGCTTGAGACTAGGCCTCCTGTTTCAGTCCGTCGCTTCCGTTCAAGTCAAAGGTTCGCTAACCGAGACTGGTGGGCTTGTCTGGAGTAACAATTACACCTCACGAAAGTGACAAGAGAGAGACACCATGCTGCATCCTGTAACAGTGGTAGTATATTTGGTATTGTGTGTCCCAACCAGCCGAGCTCAGCCGAGCTAGGTTGACTTCCGTGTCGTGTGTCGTCTGCTCTTTCCAGGGTGCGGGTGCGTGACCACGTCGCCTTCTTACCTCATCCTCATCCTCATCCTCATAGGTACGTACGATAGGGAGCGTAGGGCAGGCGATGGCAAGGCATGGGAGGAAACAGGTACCTGCCTTAGGTACCCAGGCTAAAGGCGATAGACGCCATCCCAGGTACGGACAAGTACCCGCGATGTGGCCTCTCGTGGGTGGCATAGCAAAGTACTACTACCTCCACCCAGCCCGTCGATTGAGGCAGTGGATCTGCATGAGCCCGCAAAATGCCAGAGGCGCTAGCCTGAAGCGGAGAAGGGGGCGCGTCATTCGCTGCAGGCGGTTCACGGCTCACAGTGCTGAGCAAAGAATAGGGCCCTCTACTGTGGTCTACGGATACTTTCCTCAGGTACCTACTTAGGCACCTGCCTCAGCTGACCAGAACCTTGAGGAAGAATGCTCAGGAACCAGGTAGGTATCTTCCCAGGTCCCTTTCCGAGGCACCTCATCCTGCAAGATTAGGTACCTAGGGTAGAGTAAGAATACACGCTGAACTACCTTACCTCCGAGAACCAGTCATACAGTCACTTCGTGGCATTCGTGGCATTCGTGGCATGCGTGGCATTCGTGGCGAGGCGGACGATCTTGAGGTGTCTGTTTCCAGGGTAACTTTTACCAGCTTCCACTTACTATCTGCGTAACTGCCTACCTGTCTGTTTCACGCAGCAAGTACCAATTCAGCGTCGTTTCTCCACAGCCTTCATCAGGGTTCTGTCACTGGTCGCGACCCTGGAAGCCCAGGGCAATCAATACCTTAGGTTGGGCCACTCATAGCTTGTCCCCAGAAGATAGATACCTTCCGCCAAGTGCCTGCCTGCCCCAGGTATCGATCCAGCTACGATATTGTAAGGTAGGTAGGTGCCTTGTTACCCCGTACCGAAGCCCCATCAGCAACCTCACCAAGGCAACGAAAAGTATCTTTTCCAGGCCCCTACATCCACCACCGCGAAATCTTACAGCCGTTGACTTGTACCTTCCTCCTCTGACGCATCTCCCCAGTACTTTCTCAGGCTTTCAGGCCACACCCACTGTACTGTGCTGTGCAACTGGCCCTCTTTGTGCTGGCTGTCTGTCGCCTGGGCACGAAAAACCTCCCTTCCATCAGGCTGTGCTGTGTGTGCTGCCACTGTCGACCGGCTTTGGCTGTGCACAACATTCCACCTCGATCCATCACTCACCACCCATTTCTTCCACCTACACAACCACCACCACCACCACCACTCCCAAGCCTCCAACCTTGTCTCGTCTCGTCAAGCCACGACCACGACGTCGTCGCCTACCCATTTTGCGGCACCCTTTTCTTTTCCTCCCGCGTTTTTCTGTTTTCTTTCCTCTGCTTCGGTCTGAGTTGACGGAAAGAAAACTAAAAAATCTCCACCCCACTTGAGCTGTCGTGTCTACACGGACAGCAGCTAATTGACGTCTTTTTTCCCACACGAGGAAAAACCCCTCCTCCAACATACACATCAACACATCCCCCACACACAAGACATCACAACCACAGCAATGTCTGAGGTACAGACTCGGACTTCCGCTTCGCGCGGTAGAGGTTCTGGTCGCGGTGGAAGAGGTGGTTTCTCCAGCCGAGGCGGTCGCAACCCAGCCAGACCCAATGGCGACAAGTTCGATTCCAAGACCGACGCCGATGATGCGACTGCATTCGAGGATCAAGGCGAGCTCGGAGAGCTGAAGAAGCAATACGGAGCCAAGGCACCTCTGATCAAGGAGCTGTTCCCCAATTGGTCTGAACAGGATATTCTCTACGCTCTCAACGAGACTGACGGTGACGAGAACCTCGCCGTCACCCGCATTGCTGAAGGTACGTCTACGTCCTATCCACCAACTCAGTCAGACCCAACACCCACAGTGGGCGCACTTTGGTCCCTGCCTCTTTAGCCCGTCAGACTTTCATCTGCAAACTTGCGCGCGATTCTGTCGTCGTTCATTTTGCTTCATCGCCCCCTTTTGATCATTCCATCACCTCGTCGGTCCTCTGTATGCTGATTTTTTCTCTTCCCCTCTAGGTACCATCTCGCAATGGGGCGAGGTCACAAAGAAGGCCCCCAGGTCCAAGGCCAAGGAGCCCACGACGACCAACTCGAACGTCGACTCATCCAATGCTAGACCCGCTCGTGGCGGACGTAACGTCTCCGATGCTGGTCGTGGTCGCGGCAGGAACCCAGACAGAGGAGGTCGCGGTGGACGGGGCAGGGCCTCAAACGCGGCTGCTACCAATGGTACCAGGCAAACCAAGGAGAACGTCCAGCCTCTCTCCGTCCCCACCGAGGAATCGAACGCATGGAGCACCCCGACCGAGGCTAAGAGCTCTACCGTCGAGGACCCCTGGGCTCCCAAGGAGACCATCGAGAAGCCTGCCGCCGCTCCTATTCCTGCCGCCGCCGCGTTTGACTCTCCGAAGCCCGCCGCGCCCGTTCCTAAGACGTGGGCCAGCATGCTCCGTCAGTCGACCGTTCCCAAGGTCGCCCCGAAGCCCCCCAAGGAGGAGCCCGCCCCCAAGCCCGCCGATCCCATCGAACCTCTCCCTCCTGCTGCCCCTGCCGAAGAGCCTACGCCCGAGCCTGAGCCCGAGGTTCAACCCGAACCGGCCCCTGTTCCTGCTTCTGACGCCGCTCCTGTTGAGGCCCCTACCGAACCAGCCCAAGAGGAATCGGCTCCTGCACAAGTACCTTCCGTCATCGAACCCGAGGTGGCTCTGCCGCCCTCCAAGGACCAACTTACTGAGACGAATCTTGAACAGGTAGTCGACGACTCGCATCCTCCCGCGACTGCTACCGTGGTCAGTACTACCGCCGATTCTTGGGATCCCCGTCAGACCATTGCTAGCGCCACTGCGACTCCCCTCTCCGCTTCGGCCGCCCAGCATCAACCCGCTGTTCCCCGTCCCGCGATTCCCACCGTTAACAGCGGCTTCGCTGCTTCCGCCATCAAGGCCACCACCGAGAGAGGACTTCGTACTCCGAGCTACCAGCGTCGCGTTTTGGACCAGGAGGAGGCCGTGCGCATGCCTGGCAACCGCGAGGTAGACCGCACTGCTGTTCAGTTTGGCGCCTTCAGCCTGAACGACGAGGACGACATCGATGGCGACCGCGAAGAGCCCGAGACCAGAACTCAACCTCCGGCCGACTCTCCCGTTGCCCACCCCAGAACCTCGCTTCCCCCCGCTCCTCAGCAAGCTCCTGTTCCCGAGGCCATTGGCTCTCAGAAGCCTGCCCCTGGTCTGCCTCCCGTGGCTGCTGCAGCCACGCCTACAGGTGCGTCTTTCTCGCGAGTCACTCGAAAACTTTGAAAGCCGCCGTACTAATAAAACCTTTTTGCAGGCCCCGTGAACGCTGTTCCCCAACCTCCCTCTGCCAACCAGAGTATGTCGACGCAGATCATGGAATATCAATTTTCTTCAAAGGCTAACATTCCGCCAGCTCCTCAGCCTATTGCTCCTCAGACGCAGCAGCCATACTCTCGCTTCGGCCAGGGCCCCCAAGAGCCTTCCGCCTACCCCCAGAAGCCTCACGACCCCTTCGCTCAGCAGGCCAACGCCGCCGCTTCGCAGAGCCAGTTCGATAGCTTCTCGACACAGCAGTCGCAGCAGCAGCAGAACCAGCAGAGCCAGCAGAACCAGCAGCCCGGCGGCGGTTTCAGCTCCGCGCCCAGCGAATACTCTTCCTACTACACGGCCGATCCCCAAAACCGACCTCCCTACAACTACTACAACCAGCCTTACGGTCAGCAAGGTGCCCAGGGTCACCACGACAGCATCTCTTCACAGCAGAGATCCTTTGGCGGCTACAACGCGTCTCAGGCTGAGAACCTGAGCCAGTATCCCCAGAGCGGCGGCCTGCAGAACCAGTCGCGCTACGGTGGTGTCACCAACGATGCCCAGAACAGCGGACATACCACCCCGAACCCCACTGCTCAGAGCCAGCAGCAGGCCAGCCAGGCTTCGCAGCCGCAGTCTCATGGCCAGCAGCAAAACTATCCGTACAATAACCATCCCTACTACAGCAACCAGTACTACTCGAACTACATGAGCTACCCTTACGGCCAGGGAGGATACGGCGGTGGTCCCTACAGCAAGGGTGCTGTCTACAGCCACCCCGGCTACAACATGTCGCCCCAAGGCCCGTACGATCACGCTTCGTCACCCGCTGGAGGCTTCAGCCAGTCATCTCTCCACCGCGGCGACAGCGGTCTGGGCTCTGGTCTCGGTAACGACTTTGGTCGCGCTGGCTCCGCTCAGTCTGCTGCGCAACCTGGTCTGGCCACTGGCAGCAGCTTCGGTGGCATGCAGGACAGCTTTGCCCGTGGGTCCTCCTCGTACCAGTCTCCCGCTGGCCAGGGTTTCAACAGCACCGCCCAGCCCACCAGCGCCGCGTCTGCTGCTGATGACCTGAAGCCCTTTGGTGACAGCAAGCCCGGTTCCGGCCCCTCGCCCTCGCTCGGCGGTGCTCGTCCCGGATCGGCCACCAACAACAACCCCACTAGTCAGTCTGGTCTGCCCCCCCCTCAGTCCAGCTCTCAGATGGCCGGCTACGGAGGCTACCCCAGCCACCTCCAGGGACATGGCGTGCACGGAAGCAACGCCTACGGCATGGGCGGCGCCTCCAGCGGACAGCACGGCAACGCTCCCTTCAACTCGTATGGCCAGCAGGGTGGCTACAGTAGCGGTGGCTACTACGGCAGCGGTAGCCAGCAGCAGCAGCGCGGCTGGGGCGGAAACTACCACTAGAAGGGTAGTAGTGGTCGCAGGTCTCCCCCAATGCGTCCTCCGCACTGGGACGAACGGTCTTAGACTACTCGGTGCCCTGGCACGTCTGCTTTTTTCGCTTTCCTCGATAACGAATTCTCTATTCGGGCCTGCAGATGGGTTTTTTTACTGCAGGTGGCAAGGATAATTCATGCATTCTCTCTCTCTCTCTCAAGGGGACACTTTCTTCTCTCTATCCATTACTCTGTGCGGCCTTTGAGCGTGTGTACGATCTATCAAAAAAAGAATCAGGGAGGGGAAACACTTTCGGAAGGTCACCGGCCGCGATGGAACCGTGTTTTTTGTTTTCTTTTTCGCAATGGGGAGGTCCAATGAGGCTTTGCTCAAAGAATGATAGCCGGTGGCAGGGGTGTATGCGGCCATGAAAAAAACGCTATGGACTGGCTGACGGACTTGGGCTTGGTGTGTGTGGGAGGTCGGTCGTTGCCCGTCGGAGGGCTGAATACTGAGATTGAACTCCTTGGAAAAGGGAGCGAGTAGCCAATGAAGATGCTTGGCACACCTCGTTTCGTATGATGGGATGACTGATTCAACAACTATGAGCATTAAATTGTGACTGTAGGAAGTGAAGTAAAGTGTGGAGGACGGACGAGACGGTGTTTCTTCTTCTAGGGTGAGCTGGCAACAGAAGCCCTGAGGGTCGACAACAAGCTTGCTTTATCTGTACACGTTGACACGACAAAGCTGGGTCACTCGTCATATTTCGTCCAGCCTGCGTGATGGTCACGACTGGCTCTTGTAAGACGCGGCCTCATTCGCCTGCACGACATTGTCCGTGTCTGACTCCAGTGTTGCTGCCACCGCCGCAGCTTCTTGCTTGTCCTGTTTGGCGACGAAGTACCAGGCGGACGAGACGGCCAGCAACGTCCCGCACAATAAACCGATGGAGCAGGAGTAGCTGATTCGGTACGTTGGTCCAAACCTGGGCTGGTATATTTGCGGCCCCTGAAGTGACGGTTGGTTAGGTTTTGTTTGGTCTGGAGCTTTTTTCAGATCGATTTGTCGCGTACCACTATGCCCATGAGCTGACATGATGCCTTGAGACACTTGTTAGTTGGGTCGGTCGAGACGAGTTGCTGAACGTGGTGGTCCTACGTTTGTTACTCCGATTGCGAGACCTGCACTCGTGGTACCCTTGGCTGCACGAATGCGCTCTGGATATTTCGATGTGTCAGTCATATCCGGTGCGTCGATGGGCTTGACGTGGCATTTGACGTACCCGGCCATATGATGGCGAAGAAGCTCTGCGAGGCGGCCGTGGCGAGCATGACGAAGATGTACTTGGCCAGGGGCTGTTGTACGGTGATGAGGAGGATGTAGCAGACTATCTGGGCGGTTTCGAGACCGAGGCCGGCGACCCAGGGGCTGAGGCGGCGGGTGTGGACGAGGAAGGCAAGGGAGAGGAGGATGACGAAGACGAGGGTGAATGGAGGCTTTTTGTTTTGGTGTCTTGTCAGCGGTTCTTGATCTACATGTTTTTTCCATTCACATTGGAGAGTGATGGAGGCAGCCGGGGAAGTGAGGAATGGGGGGACTGACCATGGTCATGACCTGTGAAATGGCGGTGTTAGATATCCCGAGCTCGTAGATGACGGTCGGCAGGACGAAGGAGATGCCCCATCCGCCGATGCCATGGGTGATCCAAATCATTAGGAAGGGGATAAAGGACGGGGAGCGGAAGAGGGATTTGATCTGCGAGAGGTTAATGGTCTTTGCGGTCATGGAGGGGGCCTGGGGTGGGAGGTCGGAGAGGACGGCGTTGCGTTCTTGTTCGGCGAGGAAGTTGGCGGTTTCGGGGTCTGTGTCTGTCAGTCAGGATACCAAAGAGAGAATATGGAAAGCTCTCAAGGATGAGAGCAGGCAGTTGGACAAGCGGGGCGTGAGGTTACGGACAGTTTGGGAGGGAGAAGAAGGTGTAGATGCCGCAGAGAATGGCGGGTATGCCTTCGAGTATGAAGAGCTGGGGCCTGTCAGCGAGATCATGGCGGATCTGGGAAGACAGATACACTTGCCCATCGCCAACCTGCGAGGCCACCGAGACCATCCATGAAGGAAATGGCGTACGCTGGCAAACCGTTAGCTTTGTTGACGACGATGGCTGGTTGAGGGTTGCTGACGTACCGAGAAGACCGCTGATTGTCCCCGAAAACATGCCACACGCATAGAAGAACCCCTATCGTAGTCAGACATCAGTTGTGCATCTTCTAACGTTAGCAAATGATTTCTCAAAATCCTTAGGGGAAGTTTCTCCGTGGGGTACCAGAAGCTGAGATGATACAGCACTCCTGGATAGAAACCGGCCTCGGCCAGTCCGAGGAAGAAGCGACAGACCAAGATGCCAGCGTAGTTCTGCGTCGCGCCTTGACACATGGAGATGATTCCCTGCACTTTCGTCAGTAATATGTTGCTACGAGACGTAGCAGGAAGTGTAAGGACGTACCCAAGTGATCATGATGCGACTCATCCACAACGAGGGGGAGAAGCGCTTCAGCGCCAGCGTGGCCAGCGGCTCGAAAAGCATGTACGGGTAGTAGAAGACGCTCAGGGCCCAGGCCCACTGCGAGCTGGAAAGGTCGCCGAGCTGCTTGCGGATACCGGTGCCCTGCTCGAGGTTGATGATGGCGGCGTTGCTGATGTTGCTCACGTGGATGCGCATGATGAGGTAGACCACGGAATACCATACCAGCAGCCGCTTGTCGACCTTGCGGTGGGCTTGTTTGAGGATTGGGGATTGGTCCCCTGGCGAAGGCGGGGAGCCGGCGGATGAGAGTTGATTGCCTTCCATGATTGTCACGTAGTAGCAGCAGTAGTTGTAGTAGTAGTAATAGTAGTGATGTTTGGGAGGTGAGATTGGTTGGAATTTGCAGTCACATAGGCTCAGGTTGCTTGTGAGAGCATCGTGGGGGCATATTTACACGGAGAAGTCTAGGAACAGTTTGAATCTTGCCTTGACGTCTTTTCTGGTCTACTTGGCATACTGGATCCCTGTTGGAAGAGTTCTTCACGGCGATAGGCATGATGTACTCCTGCTCCGTACATGGTGCGAACATTGGAAGCCAGCCCAGCGATGCAAAGAGCACGTCTTACTGCGGGGCAATGTGCACAGAGGGATTGCCATGCAGCTTATTGTCGGGAGATGGTAACTTGCTGGTCTCACTGCTCAGCAAGACTTGGACTTTGTTATCTTTCTCTTGCGAAAAATTCGGAAGCTAGTTGGCTCGTGGTGATAGTCACGACTCACGAGTTGGTGGTCATCTCACGTTGACGGCAGATGCGGGCTGTCAAGTCCGACGACGAATGTGACCATGATCAGACTGTAAAACCAAGAAAATCATACTTTGGAGGAAATGTGTGGATAAGAACTTGCGTAACATTAACTGCATATTCAATCGCATCTCGAACCCCCTCAGTTTGTGCATTGGAGCGAGAAGCGTGTTGAGGTGTGGAGCCTGAGATGCTACTTGACTAGCTTGTTGGCCATCTCAGAACATGACCCAATTTGGAATCTCCGACTCCAACCACCAATCCGCATCTGTAGTGTAGTGGTTATCATCCCAGCCTTCCATTCCATGTGGCTCAGCTGGGGACCCGGTTTCGATTACCGGCGGATGCAACAACGCGGATTTCTTTTTGCATCTTCAGTACTCCGTACAATGAACTTTTACAGCATCATCGCTGAGAGTACCTTGTAGTTCTTTATATCTCGTCGCCAGTGACAACAGTTTCTGACTGCCAGTTTGCACTCATGGAGATGGATAAGCGATACCCGATAGCATCACGATCGACGTTGCGTATTCGTCCGGAAACCCGTGAAGCTTTCAATCGTTTCATCATCGCGACCATGTATCGCATCCCGGCGTCGCCGTCCAGGAATTCATTCAAAGATACTCGGAAATACACCGAATTTCACAGATCAAGTCTCGGCAATTTAAGTCGGCCAGGCTCTATTATCTGGGAGTCAATCCTCATGCACCCCAACATCAGCCCAGGATGCCGCTCGTCATGTCTCGGAGCTATGGCGTGCTCTGAGATCCGGCCATCGCCCTCCGATGCGGTACGGCGCGAAAGGCCCTTGTTACCTCGGAACGAGAACCTAGTTTTAGTGACGCTTAAGCTCGACCTCAATTTTAACGACGATCGTTAAGGCTCATGTCAACGGTTTCTCATTGATCTGTTTGGAGGAAGAATCTTACAGATCCGTCATCACCATGCCATCCGCAGCCTCCTCTGAGAGACCATCCTTGCCCAAGTGGAAGCGACCGGCAAAGACCAAGCATGAGCTTCCGTGGGCCGATATCCAAGTGATTGACGTGGACAAGTTCGACGAGCCGAGCGAGAAGGAATAGCTGGCCGAGAAACTCCGTCAAGCGGCTAGTCGATACCATTGTTCAAGCATAGTAAGATGTACTCACCACCAGGATAGGTCCGGGAGACGGGCTTCTTCGGCCTCATCAACACTAGCTTCACCCCCGAAGAGGTGCAGCGCCAGTACGACATTGGATATTGGCCAGGAGTTCTTCAACCTCGCAGCCGAAGACAAGGCGAGACCAGGCAACACGTGCGATTTTGCCAAGGGCAACTACTTTGGAGATAGACCGGTAAGCAGACTTTGACCACCACGAAAGGTCATGAGCTGGTCTCTCTGTCCCCCGCTGACACCTTGTTCTTCATGCACCACACCAACTTGGACCGTCTCTGGTGGGTATAGTAGACTAAGAATAGATCTTATATTATACTGAGTGAATATAGGTGGAAGAAATATTACTATTAGCAGAATTCTTGTAATTAATTAGCCTAAGATCCTATCCATCTCCACTTTCTAGCTATAGTTTAAGGATAATAGTAATATAACTATTCTAAACTTTATTATATAGTTAGCTAGTATAACTGAGTATATTATACTTAATAAGGTTATAGATATTAATAGTGATACTATTTATATTCAGTACCAGTAGAGTAGCAAGCTTTATGGTATGAGTGCTCTATTGGTGCGCCTCGAGGGTTTTAGACAAGCTAGAGGATGTACCAGGCCCACGAGAAGAAGATGCAGGGCACCGAGGAACTATCACGACCACGGGGATTGTGCGGACAGGAAGGGGCAGAAGTTCAAAGTGGGAAATCTGGAGATTAAGGATGAGGCGGAGTAGCATGATGAACGGCTAGTACCACCAAGAGTGAGTATTTTCATACATCAATCACTGTGAGCCAGAACAAGTGGGTGTCCATGTGTCGTGTCATATTACTTTTGTACCGCCGTCTATAAACGCCGTTCTACCATGGCTTCATGTTCATTCCAAAACATTATGTATACGTCTCTCTCTCTTTTTCTCTTCTCTCCTCTCTCTGTCAGAGCAACCACATCTACTGGTCGTACTCTCCGGCGTAGAGCAGGTCGCCGGGCTGTCCGTTGGCAACGTCCCAGATGGAGCGCTCGTCGACGGCAAGGTCTCTCCTCAGCAGGGAGGTCAGGTTGACGCCCGTCTCGCGCGCCTGGTCCTCCTTGGCGAGCCTGACGTGCAAGAAGACGGCGACGCGCTTGCCGCTGTACAGGGCGTGGGGGACGTTGGTGCTGTTGTCCGAGTTGGCGTCGCCAATGGCGTAGATGCCGTTGACGTTGGTGACGAGACCCTTGGTCTGGTCCGCGGCGAGGCGGCCGCCGTAGAGGGCGACGCCGGCTTCGGGGCCGATCTGGCTGCGCTGGCGGTTCTCAAAGTCGACCAAGAAGGCGGCGCGCTCGACGGGGGGCCCCTCGGTGAAGTCGACGCGGAAGAGGTCGCGCTCGGGGGCGGTGGGCAGCGAGGGGTCGCCGGGGTTGGCGTAGCCGTCGACGAGGCGGGTGATGGAGGCGATGGTGCGGTTCTCGATGGTGACGTTGTGCAGGTTGAGGTACTCCTGGAACTTGGGGTTCTTGGCCTCGGTGGCGGCGCGGTTCTCGGGGGTGTCGGTGCCGTTGACGAAGGCGATGATGTCGGTGTTGAGGGTGAGGATCTCGCGGACGAGGCTGGGGATGTCGTTGAAGGGGGCCAGGAGGCCGAGGGACTGGTCGGCGTGCTCGTAGCCGTCGCACCAGGGGCACCAGTAGATGCCCTTGCCCCAGTTCTCGAGCAGGCCGGGCGTGGAGGGGATGTCGTCGACGAGACCGGTGCCGAGGACGATCTTGCGGGCCTTGACGGTGATGGTGACGTTGCCGTAGCTGTTGTAGGTGACGACGAAGCCCGACTCGTCGGAGCCGCCGATCTTGGTCACGGTGCCGTTGATGGCGGTCGTGGTGGGGTAGTGACTGATCTGCTCGCGGGCGACGTAGCGGTACCAGGCGGGAGTGACACCTGGACGGGATGTTAGTGACGTTGTCCACGATGATGGTGTTGGTGTGGGTAGGAGGAGGACGAACCGTCGAAGCCAATGACATCGTGCATGTGTCTCGTGGGACCGTTGCGATACTCGCCAGAGTCGATGAGGAGAGCGTTACGGCGGACACGGCCGAGGGCGCTCAAGGTGGAGAGACCAGAAGGGCCGCCGCCGACGATGACGGCATCGTAGACGAGGGACTCGTTGACGGCGGGAACCCTCGCGACGACATAGGCCAGGGCCTGGGGGAGGAGTGCCGAGAGGGCGGCAGAAGTCAGAGAGAACTTCATGGTGACTTGAGATCAAGGACTGGATGGACCACGAGGGAAACCGATTAGATAATGAGAGAATGGGCTTCACACCAGAAGACTCAAGGCGGGAGAGGGAGAGAGAGAGAGAGTATGTGGGATGGTGGACCAGACCAAAACGCCAATCCGATGGACGGACTTTGAGAGCTTGATATAACGGCCACAGAGATAACGAACGCCATGGCTGGCCCTCCCCACAAACTCTACTACGTATGGACAAACTCACATACTGTTACTCTGGAGAAGGCCGACGGGCAACCTGGATGATGGATAAGTGCGTGCCACATCGCTGCAATGGTGTGATGACAGGCGAAAAGCAGTCGGACGACAGAAACGAGCCCATCGCCATGTCGATCTCCACGCCGACAGCCACGGTATGCCCGGCAGTGGAGATTCGGCCCGCGGCAGTAGCGTTGAATGGCAGGATAAAGGGCTGAGGTGCGATGCTATTCTCAGTCTGAACGGTTCACGCCTTTCCCGGTTCGAAGAGAGACGATGCCACTCTGCGGCATATGCGGTGTGACATCCGATCGGTCCAAACGGGATGGGATGGAGTCCATGGATGTATATTACAGTTTCAGAACGTGGTCCTACGGTATTACCGACGAGGCTGTCTGCCTTTTCGTCTCGAGTGTACGTAAACCAGTTGGCCTGCTCAACCTTGTACATGGTAAGCTTCGCCAGTCCTTGCTGCGCGTCCGTTGCAGTGCCGAGTCAGGATCCTGGGGAATCATGATTGCGTGCTCTGGCATCTCTACTTTGTGCGCATGGGGAGAGTCCAGAATGCCACCGAAAGCGTGTTGGCGATGTCCAGACGCGAGTCAAGGGCTGCTTGGCGCCCTCGAGAGAGAGGGACCAGGAAGGATGAGATGCTCATGAGATGGTACAGGATTTCGGCGTCGACAGAGACGATATTCTGCTGCCAACCGCCATACGGAGTACACCACGACAAGGACGGACAGCACAGCACAGCAATGGCACAAGGCCTGCAAATCCAAAACATTGCGCCATGCCCGTGGTCTTTGCGTTGCTCGCAAGACCCGGCCGGAAATCTGCGCAACTTGGCACTCTATTACGTTTCTCACGGGATCCTGGTCCATCCAGGACGGATGGAGTACTGTGTATGCCGTGGCATCCAGGGCGGACGGAGTATGCAACCCATTCACCTGCAAATCGCGTGCTTCTAGGTTCGTCTGATATGGTCTCGCGATATGCCCCTCTGTGAGCGACTTGGCCTGGCAACTTTGCTGAGACAACGACAGCAACAACACAGCATCCGCGGAATTCATGTCTTTGTCTGTGTCTCGATAGGCTCTTTCTCAGCATCGCAAGCGTTGCTGGTGGCACAAAGTCAAAGCAGCAGCAGCAGCTTCATGTTGCTTGCCATTGGTCGTCTGCAGAGTTGTCGCGTCCAAAAGGCGATACCGTGAAGACGAATTCCATGCTGCATGCTGTGTCTTTGGTGCCACACGAAGTCACTCGACATACGTCGTCCAAACTAAGTATACTGACCGACGATAGAGACTTATACTCAGTCTGCTGAATAGTTTCATCCATCTAGGATCCCCCTTGGCGAAGTAAACCTCATGATCTTCGATGGCCAGTCCAAACCCGAAACCTTTTTACTTAAACACTAATAGCCTTCAGAGCAAGCCAACCCCTCGAGTGTACCGCAAATCCTCCTGCTGTCTACTGCGCAAGACCCCGAGACACATGAGTCCACGGATACTGTTGCCGTCGCCATGCTGCTCGTGATGTTGGAGAGTGAAGTTCCCCGTTCGTCCCCATTGGCACCGTTTGTTTGTTTGCCGTCCCCAGAAGGTTACGATCGACGAGGCATTTAATTAACCTTGTCCAATATCACACCAACCCGCTCACGGGGAGCGGTCGAGAACGAAACAAGGTGAGAAACAATTTGGATCCATTGAACATTGTTCCAACGAACTAAACCCGCGTGTACATCCGTGAAAGAAGGGGTATCTAGCGATTGCGAGGAACAGATGCCAGTCGTGGCCATGAGTCCATCCTGAAAAAATGTAGAAAGAAAAAGCGCAGACAAAAACTCCATGTCGTGTTCTCATGCAGTCGTCCGAGCGAATAAAACACACCCTCTCGTCACCGTATTTTCGTACATCCTCCTCCATCCCCTGGCGCCAAGGGCAAAGCTCATGGCGACTCGACCCCATTCACAACCCTCAAGGCCCTCCGCGGACCCATGACGACCGAAAAGAAACTCGGCTCCTGGCCGTCGAGCAGCTGATCCGCGCTCGTGACGCTCTCGTTGTCCGTGTTGGCGTGCCTGCTCGAACTCGTGCGCGGATCACGTCCGCTGCGGACATCCTCGCTGGGCCGCTTGAGGGTGCTGCTCCCGCCGCCTCCTCCTCCTCCTCCTCCTCCGCCTCCGCTGCTCGTCGTGCCGGAACTCGCGCCGGGCGTCGTCGTCTCGTCCATGGCCCATTTGGGCTCGACGCCGGTGCCGACCCAGGAGAAGCTCTCGGTGCTGACGGTGCTGTTGTCCCTGCGGTGGCTGCGCTTCTCGCGAGCACCGACGCCGAAAACGCCGCCGGCAGCCGCGAAGTGCATCGAACTCGCGCCCGAGTAGCGGTTCACCTGGGATAGATGTTGCTTGTAGGCGGCCACCTGGCGTCGGTAGAGCCACGCGCAGAAGCCGAGGTACAGGGCCGCCGCGCCGAAGACGCCCGCGATGATGCCCGCCGCGATGAGTCCCGCGTTCGCACCGCTGCTGCCCGACGAACCCTGTCCCAGTCCGGTGCTGGTCGGACCAAAGGCGGTGATGGTGGCGGTCGAACCGTCCCGCGTGATGGTGAAAACCGGCGGTTTGCCGGTGGCAAAGGGTCCACCTGTCGCCGGTCCGGCGGCCGGAGTGGTGGCCGTGGCCCCGCCTTCGGAGCTGCCGCCGATGACGTCCTGCACCCTCTGCGGCACCTTGTAGCCGTACGAGCCGGCGAGGACGGAGTTGTCCGGGTTGAGGTCGGGCGCGTGGTCGGCGGCGGAGAAGCCCGTGGTCCACTCGAGGGTGCTGGCGTCGAAGACGTGGACGTCCTGCGACTCGCACGCTTGCTCCTGGCCGATGTAGCCGCCGACGACGACGATCTGGCCGTCGCGCATGCTGCAGGTGTGTCCTGCGCGTGGCGAGGGCGCGCCGCTGGACTTTTCGACCTTGATCCAGGTGAAGGACGGGATGGTGAGGATGTACATGTCGTTGTACTGGGTTTGTTCTTTCTGGACCGAGGTCAGCATGTGTCTTCCGACTGACGAGGAGTCGTAGTATATGAAGACGGTGGTGATGTGATGTGATATGGGAAGAAAGAGAACTCACGTAGGGCTGGAGGTTCTGGCCGCCAAAGAAGTAAATCTGGAAGCTCGACGCGTCCGGCGCGCTGGCGATGACGGCGCAAGGGTTCACGCGGACAGATGGCCTATCCCCAGAAGTCCTCTGGTGATACCACTCGGACGTCTCAATATCGTAAACGTCGAGCGTGCCCAGGTCGTCGACAAAGGTGTCGGCCGAACCGCCCGCCATACCGATCAGGACGCCCCTCACGCCCCATCCCGGCACGAAAACCAGCGCGCCATCGGCACGTTCGGGAAACGCGTTGGAGTCCTGCAGGCCGCCCTCGGTGATGTTGCGGAACACACCGCCGTCGGCCGCCCCGGCGCCGCTGCGCAGCGAGTCCACGCCCGTGTTGGTGAAGCCCGGGTGCGTGAACTCGAGCAGGCTCTTGAGGTAGACGCGCGGGGTTTGCGTCGACCAGCCCGGCGTCGTGAGCCAGTCGAGGTGGCCGCCAAAGTACCAGCTCAGCCCGAGTTCCGGCACCGAGAGCCCGGCGCCTTCGGAGGAGCGCTGCACGGGGAGGTTGGCCGCGGTGGAGTAGTTGCCCGCCGACGTCCGCGGGTCGCGGAACTGCGTCCACGAGTCGGACTTGATGGAGTAGCGCCAGAGGGACACGGGGTCCGGGGTCGCGTAGGTGCCCTCGGCGCCGTCGTTGTCGGCGTACTGGCCGCCGTAGAGGTAGACGTTGTCGTAGTCGTGCCAGAGGTAGCCGTTGGCGACGGCGGGGGGGCCGGACGGTCGCGTCATGCCTTTGAGACGGGGTGATTTGGCGTCCCATGATTTGGTGAGGTCGAGGGTGAGGAAGTCGTTGTCTGCCTGGTGTTAGTGTGACTGAGTCGAGGTGATGAAGGTTGTTTGTGTCCGTGTAAGTTGGTGAACTCACTCCATGTGTCGACGGTCTGTGTGGCTTCTGATCTTGCTTGGCCTCCGTACATGTATAGAGTGCCGTTGAGCAGGGCAACTGGACGAGTGAACATCAGTAAAAGGTCTTTATGAGCCGTCAAGACGGTTATACACCGCAGCCCAACACACCTTGCTGACTCCATCGCAGACAAACATCAGTGGACGTCGTCTGCCGCTGCCGAATCACGCCAGCATCTGCGCCGGTGCCGACTCTATGCCTACCGTTGCTGTACCCGAAACCAGGAATCACGACGGCGATGATGAGCGCAATCATGGCGAGGCGCGGTACGCTCGACAGCGTGGGCGGTGGCGCGCTGGAGGTCGTCTTGACGCGCGGTCGTCTGTACCCCGTCGCCAGCTTCGAGTACCACGACGCTGGCTTCCCGACCTGCATCGTTGTCCGCGCCGTGGCTGGCTGACGGCGCCACGAGGTTGGCCGCGTTCGTGTTCGGAGCGTCGTTCGTCTATATCGTGTTCCGCGTCGGTCTCGTCCGACGTGCGCTGCTCCTCCTCGGACACCAGGTTGCCGACGTCCTCGTACTCCTTCTCGCCCGTCTCAGGTTCGTGCTCGCTGGTGCGGTACGATGCTGGGGAGGCCGGGAGCACCACCACGTCGTCGTCGCTGAAGTCGTCGTCGAGACCCAGCTCTCTAAACACCGACTTCCTCCCCTTCTTGATGTTGCTGACCATACCGAGTGGCCGATGCCGAAGATTGGATCCCTCGCGTAACCGGTCGGAAGTGTTTTTCGTGCTAAAGCCTGGTCGCACATGTGGCGCGCTGTGCGAGCGATGTCCGTCGAGAGGGGGACGGGACAGGTTTACAAAGGACATCGTGAGAGGGAGGGAGAGAGACGAACCCGACGGTGTGGGTATGGCTACTGGGGTTGGGCTGGCTGGGCTCTCCTCTCGTCTCCTGTGTGACGTGCGAAAGACGGGCTTGGGGATTTGCACCACCAGCTATGATGATGTCGCCACCCTGCAGATGAGTGGTAGGGATTGGCGCATCGCCCGCGGTCAACGGAGCGGGTTGAAAGTGCTGTGAGGTCACCTACGGCAGGGGACGGGGACCATTGGTATGTATGCGAGCGAGGGTGTTGTGGGATGTGTATGGAGTATGTATAGATGGGCAGAGATGGAGAGACGGAGTAGAACTGTAGGAATTGTGGGAGTTGCGGCAGATGTAGAGAGAGATTTCAACGCCCGTTCGACAAGCTGGAGATCAAACCGCGGGAAGAAGAGATGGATATTCTCTCGGCGTAATATGTACCATCACCAAGAGGCGAGTGAGTTACGTTTCGGACAGGAACGTCAAAGCTAGACAAGATAGAGAGACCAGGACAGACGCCGTCTCCATCTCGGTCACGTTGGTCTCGAGACGGATCCTTGGCTGAGGCGACTTCTGCCCTGCCCTGTTCGGTGACCAAGAATACAAGCGAAGCATCCCGGAGTACCGTGCCATCTCGCTGTGAATGGAGGCAAGGCCAGAGTAGCACTGCGAGTTTCATCGGCTAATTGAGCTTCCAGAAGATGACGGCCACGGACCTGGGCGCTGCCGAGAGGCGGAGGACGCATGTCGAGAAGCGCGATGACCCTCGACGAACTGGAAGAAGGGAAGCCGAGAGCCAAGCCTCGGTCGCTTGCCCTTCACCTCCAAGCGCTCAACAAGACGCCACTCGTCCTCCACAAAAGAAGACAGCCTCGAAGCGATCGATGGTGGGTTTGTGGCACACGGCTCGGTTGTGCCAAGGTAGTACGGATACCTACGGACTGTAGTATACTACAGCTCATGTTTGGGCGTCTGGGGGGCAAAAACTTGGAACAGGAACGCTGTTCGTTACTGGATACGTCCAGGAACCGGTGGTCGGCGCGACGAGGTGATTGGGTGGAAGCTCGAGCGAGGGTGGCCGCGATGACTTCACCCCTCATCATCGGACAGGCCACAAGTGTTGTTTGCGACAGGGTGTGCTGACGAACGAAAAGCCCCAGGACGACCTGGCGAGACCTCTGCCGTGCTGCGTTCCATCGAGATCCTGGGCCAAGGCGAGGTCCAGCGGAAAGGGAAATCAAGGGGATTGGAGGGGGGGGATGGCAGATCAATGCGGGTGAGAGACGAGCTGGATGCCCCGGACGGGCTAGACGGTCGACGAGAGACGTGTCCGTCGTGTGTCCGGGGTCTGTTGGTTCATTTGACGGTAACCAAGAGGTCATCAACAGGGACCACACCGAGCCTTTCGTATCTCGTATCGTCTCGTCTGACGGACAGAGAGACCACAAGAGTGTACTACTTGTGAGAGAGACCCCAAGACTACTTGTGATAGAGAGTGACAGACACACCCACAACGTGTCGAAGACGGTCAACAAAGTTGGTGGGAACGGGAGAGGAAGCAGAATCGGATTCGAGCTCCGGGCCGTGACGTCACGCAAGGGACCCTTGTCTGCTTGGTTGGCATGATGGAGACGGCCTACGATGGGTATTCCTGGCCTGTCAGCACAGGATTGAGCCTCTCCTCTTGGAAGGGCAGGGTATTCTCTGCTGTTCGTCTGCTCATCTGCCAGTTCAACGACATCCGTCAACGGCTTCGACGCCAATGATAAGCTGACAAGACGTTGCTTCACGCACATGCTCGTAAGGTGAGATGAGTTCTGATGGTGTGATCAGTCGCATCTTCCAAGACATGTTGGACCCTGATTCAGGAACAGATACAGATACACTGGAACAGCGTTCCACAGACAGAATTGTGTCCATCCAACTTCGATACCAAGTATTGAGCTCACAGCTTGATATCCATCAGTTATAACCTCGCGTCTAACAGCTGAGCGGCTTACCAACGAATTCATAAGCTTCTGCAATGCCCTTCACCGTCACATACGTCCCGGCCGCGCAGATGAAGCCTCCGGCAGCAAACGTCAGCATCGCAACCAGAGCCTGGAACCACTTCCTCGCCCACTGTTTCCGCCCGTCGTAGTCGTGATAGTTATCGTGCAGCCAAAACGCACCCGTGATCCCGTACGTGTACCACGCCGCGAACAGGCTCGCCGCGATGCCGATGAGGTAGTTGAAAATCGGCACCCCGACAGCCAGTACTAACGCCAGCGCGTTCATGAGGACGACCAAGGCAACCCAGGTGCCCCATCCCTTCACGGTGTGACTGTGCAAGTGACGACTCTTGCGGCAGAGGCGCACGAAAAGCAGCTTCGCCGTCGTGTGCGCGTACAGCGAACCGGCCAGCAGGAAGATGGTGGCAGATTTTCAAATATACCTGGTGGTTCTCCTCGTGTCCGAAGGGGTCGAGGTCGTCGTAGACTACTGGCCGGGCCGCTTCGTGGCGGTAGTTGATGATGTCTCCATCGTTCCTGTCGTACGTTTCTTTGAACTCTTTCATCGCGTCGGCGACGTCCACTCGGAGCTCTCCAGTGGCCGTGGGAGTTCTCTATCAAGATCTAGAGGAACGTTGGACATATTCTGCGCATCAACTGAGCTGCCGCGGGATAATAATAAACCTGAAAGAAACACCTTACAGAAAGATGCTCCATCTAGATAAGTGCTGGTACTCGAAATAGCGACAATGTGACCTCTTATCATATCACAGCTGCATGGCCCAATCTGGAAATGTCACTCTGTCGAGCCCATTGACCAACGAGATGCAGGTCTGGTTCCATAAGAGAAGGTCGCTCACGTGTCCCTTGTATGATGTTCAGGGAATCTCTGCACTCTGTCGCTACCTAGCGCAAGCAGCATGATCGCTGAGCTATGCATGATGAAGTGCCAGGTTTGATATATGTATACGATCGAACGTAGGCCCCGTTACTGGCATCGACCTGACGTTCTGTCTGGCACCGACTCACAAAACAAAAACATCATTATGGTCAGTACATTCTCACACAAAGACACCTGGAAGCCCAAAGACCATGCAAATGGTCTGGAAGAAGCGTTGCCGGATTAATATGGACCGTGTTACTATCTACTATCTACTATCTACTATCTACCTATAAAGAATAAAAATCAAAATCATATGTCCAGTGGCAGTCTATATTATACAGCTAGCAGCGTGACCCAGCCGACTCAGGATGTCTGCAGACCCATACCGTCAGTCCCAGATAAGTTCGGCAAGGTGTCCATGGAGCAGCTTAGGCCTTGGTGAGAAGGACGTAGAAGCCGAGGGGGCACTTCTCGTTGCTCTGGTTGAAGATGAAGTAGGTGTCGGGGGAGCAGAGGCTGCCGGAGACGGTGACGCTTCCGGGGATCTCGGCGGGGATGCCGCAGGGGGCGCTATTGATGATCTGCAACCTTCGTGTTAGCACATCCGGCGTGTATCGAGATATCAAACCCCGACCGAGGGGAGACTTACGTAGCTGTGACCGGGGGTCATCTTGGGAGGGGGGTTGGGCGGGCTGGGACCGGGAGCGGGCTGCTTGTTGAAGGTCGTCTCGCCGGCAACGGCGCCGGCGCCGACGGCGTAGCCGGTGAAGGTGAAGGATCCGGGGCCGTGGAAGAGGAACTTGCCGTTGGCCTGCTCGAGGGAGGGGAAGTCGAAGACGAGGCTGCAGATCTTGCCCTGGGTCTTCGCGACGGGGAGGTCGAGGTTGAAGACGGTGCAGACGTCGTCGGGCGTGATCTGCGCCCACTTGGAGGCGGGGAAGGCCACGTCGGGCAGCTTCTTGGAGATGGGCACGAGGAGGCTGGTGTCGACGAAGTTCTTGCCCAGGGTGCCGTCGGGCTGGACGGCGTTGGTAGGGCAGCAGGCCTTGCTGTTGCCCTTGCTGTTGGCCTTGCTGTAGCCCTTGTTGGGGGCGGGAGTGGCGATGGCAGAGGCGGCCAGGGCCAGGACAGCGGTGATGGCGGCGGTCTTCATGTTGGAGATGAGGTGGTGGTGGTGATGCTGAGTGGGTTGAAGAGACTGAGGAGACTGAAGAAGCTGAAGTGACTGAGGAGACTGAAGAGACTGAGTAGACTGAGAGAGTAGAGTAGAAGATGTGATTGTTGTTGAAGCTTGAGTGGTGAGCTGGTGAAGAAGAGAGAGCATTGGAGGGGAGCAAGAGAGGAGCTTTATATCCAAATCATTGTCGTGAAGACTGGCTGGATGAGGCTGGCCCCGTGGCTCGGAGCCGGGCTCGGATAGTAGCTACTGCAGCCCAAGGCCAAAGACGCTGAAATGCCCCCTTTGCGGCTGAGATGAGCCCGCATCCGACTTGCTCCCTCAGATGACTCGAGTTATCGACACTTTTCGCCATGCCAACAATAGCCCTCGCCCCGTCACCCGGCCGGGAGAGCGGCTTAGTCCCAAAGCGAAGAAGCAGCAGCGCTACGACTACGCCAATGGGTCACACGGCAACACTTTGGCAATCACGCTTGACCACTTAGCTCGAACTGGTGACACTCTGGCGCCCTCGCGGGACTCGACTAGACGCGGTCTGCGGTCAGATTCAAACCCTATTCCACGACTTGTATTCCCTTCTAGGCTTCAGCCTCTCTCTCGGGCAAAAGAACAATGCCTATTCCAGCTGGGGAGTAGCTGCAGTCAGCTTAGCCTAAGTATAGAGAAGGCTTCGGTCCCTGCGCTTACGCTTCAATAGCGGGAAAGCGGGTGGTTGAAAACAGGGAGACGGCTTAAGGATCCCCGTCTACCGCGTGGAAGCGGGACCTTTCAACTGGTTTGAATGTCATGAAACGTTGGACCGCATTGGACTATTGCCTCTCTGGCAGCCGGGACGAGACAAGGTTGGATCCGACTGGTGACCGGGACGTTTTTCTATCGTCTTGGTGTGAGGCGTCGGCGCCACAACGTTGATTTTGCGCAAGTTTGCTTCTATTCGCATCACGGTGTCGGTAATATAGAGAATTTCTGCCATTGGCAATTTGGTCCGTCAGTGACTAAAGGTCTGAGAAGTCGCAGCAAGCAGAGAATAGAGTTCGACCAGAGGAGATCCCTTAACAGAAGCTGGGGATTTATGACGAGAAGGGCAATGGCTTTCTTTGACTGTGTGATTTCTATTAAGGGATACTTGGTCGAACTCTATGTTGGATTTTAGTGACGACATCAGTCCGATTCTGTCCAAGTCGAGAGCACTAACAACACAATACGGGTGCTTGCAAGCGCTAACCAGCTGGGCTGCATCATTAATCATTCCTAGATGACCACAGATGTACTAGCAGATTGCATACGAGAGAGCATGCTGTGGCATGGGAACATGAGTCAGAAGGCCATTGATCGTAACACTATATACTGGTAGTTGATGTTAGGCACAATGAAGATGGCTACAAGATGATTGCTTCCGAAACGAGGGACGATGGCGAAATGAGGTGGTGTGTTCCAACTAGAACTGTGAGCCACGCGACGAGCTGGGGCCTAAAATAGAACGAATGAAATTGCGTGGCATCACGATGCCCCTTTGTCTGTACCGCTACGACAATAATGTCATGTCCACTACAGCAGGTGAAGAAGCCCCTGAGAATGCTCGTTGAACGAGTGAAAAAAAATACTTGACTCTTTCCAAACCGTGGTCTTCATTTCATGATTGGTTTGAAGGCATGACGAGCCTCATTGGACCGAAGGGGCCCCGAATCATCCACAGCACGATCTTTGAGTATCGAGTACGCGTCTGGTTGATGGCAGTTTGGCTTTTCTTTTACGACGTGGGCTAATGGTCTGACATGAGGTAGAGCCTTGAGATCTGGGAGTTGACGATGTGTCGGCCAAGATTTGGGACTAATTGTTGTCATTTTAACCCAGCCTGCGGGCCTTGGAGGAGACAAACAGCACTTACACAGAACAAGCAGCTACTCGATGGTATGGCCATAACCCAATTTATGACCAGAACATGAGAACATCGCAAGCAGCAGACACGACCATGGAAACGAGCCTGGCAGTCGGGCAGCCTCCGACTCGGGCTCAGGCGCATCGAAGCATTCTTGACTATGAGGAAAGTGATTTCGAGTACATGGAGTGTTCAACTGTGTCTATAACTCTCTCCAAGTAACTGTGAACGTGACATTGTTGGTCTTTTCATCGACATCTCTAAGGTCACTTCCACAGCCAAGTACCCAGACGTTGCGCGTCGACAGTGCACTGGTATTCCAAAGGGCTTGGACAACATTTTCCGGGGCTTTTATTCACACAGCAAGTACTTAGCCGTGAAGAAATCAATCATACGGGCCGCCAATCTAAGCCTTCTCAGGATCGTCACTGGCGACAAGACGTGAGCAGTTTGAGTCCCTAGACTCATAGACCCAATTGTGAATCGACAGTCGTAAGTGAAGGACTCAGTCTCATATTCATTCAAATGGCAGGAAGGAACCCATGGTCGATGTCAAATTGAGCTTCCAAGGACGAGCAAGTCGTTTCCAAAGTGGCCCATCGTTCTAACCATGTGCACCCAAGCAAACGGACAAGAAAGAGTGTGGTGGAATATGGGCAACCTTTTCAAGTCCAACCTCAGAAAGGGAGACACCCCTTTGAGCAATTGTTTGGACTACCCTCCATCTCGAATCGTGTTCTGGGAATTGTTTCCAGTTTTGGCCACCCGAAACTCGAGCCGGATTCAAGCTCATGCAGCACGCAGCTCACCGTAGTCCTGTTTCGCGTGAGATCTTTCGGACGAACTGATAAATCAGCGTAATGCAGTACCTGAGATGAGTCCAAGAGCCAGGCCGCGATGGAGCAGTTTGTTTCTTGGCCAGGTTTGGACGAATGTGTCAGCGACGGAGCGCCATGCACTGCGCAGCTCCTACCGGAGGCGATTATATGAGATGTAAACTATACGGCGACATACTACTACTTCTCTTCCTTGGCTGCGACGAGTGCGAGAGACCAGAATTGTACATTCTGGTGCTGCGGTTGCGAACATGTCTAGCTCTCGCATGTTCGTCCGCACCGGAGTTGAATACGCGAACATGCCGCTGACGACCTGTTGTTGGCCTTCAAGCCCGAGGTAGCATGGACCAGGGATCTGAGGTGGTAGTGAAATAGGTCACTCACGCTGACAAGGAATGATCTTCGACCCTTCATTTGTGTAAGTTTTCCGGAGTCATGCACCTCAGGCCATGCAACGATTGACAGTCGTCGTCATGTCGGCGACTCCTGAGCACTGGAGAAGGTAAGACATTCCACAAGACACGACTCCACGTGAAGCTCACAGAGTGTCTCGACCGCGATGATCTCTCACGACGATTCTCATCATTGGGTCGCTTCCGAGGCAGCTTGATCACCTGGGCCGACACGGCAAAGGCCCATTGCATTCAGACCCCGGTCGGTATATGAAAGTAAGACATAGCTATAGCTGCCCATCTAGTTGAATGTACAGTTGTAGAGAAACCGACCATCCCCCGCATGCGCTGTCGGGGGATTAAACAAGGTTGAGCCCCTCCCGTGAGGAAGAGAGAGCACGACAGCCAGTCGGAGAAGCTCGGTGCATCTGCCGCTCTCCGCATCATGAGTGGAAAGAGGGACAAGACTCTTGGCCGATGTGGTGTCGAAATATGAAGACTCCGTCTCATGACCTCTGGTTCAGAGTGTGAGTAGGACACATGAGAATGAGTGAAGAGGAGGTCACTGAGAGGATGATGTGATGGGGTCATGGCGACAGCCGGCAATGACGACGCAGCACCTACACAGTCCTTGACAGTACGCCTAGCCTGACGAACAATTGCATGACAGCAGACTAGCATCCTCCTAATGTTTTACGTGCAGAGGACCTGTCGATCACTCCTTCGTCCCATCACACAATAGAGTACGTATAATGGGGCAGATATTCCTGTCTAGTGGCTGCGCCCGAATCCTGCGAGAACTACACAGTAATAAGGGTAATAAGGCCAGGGAACCTGTCTCCTTGGATAAGGGAACAAAGGTGCAAGTCTACGGAGTAAGACAACAGCAACCGCGAACTCCAGACGAACAGGATGTGGCTTCTCTCATTTCTCATATCGTCTAGGTTAGAGCCAGCATCAATGTCGGCCAGCATTCGCTCCAAACTCATGAACTTCCACTCGCCGAGTACGTGTAGCTCGTCCTTGGTCTTGTGGCTTACCATTCGTATTCCCCCGCCTTCAAATGACCGCATCATGCAGCTCTTTTGTGCATCCATCGAACGACTACACGTGCCGTATAGTTGCACCGTTCACATCGCACCTCCTCCATGTAAAGGATGCCTGCTGCTTATTTCGATGTCATCCATCCGTACGGAGAGTGTACTCACACGCGATCGACCGCCTCAACGACCAACAGGGAATAGCACCACCATGGTAAGAGAGACATTGCTGCTCCCGCAGCCCACCTCCATGACGATCAAGCAGCCAAGACATGGGGAAGTGAAGAAACAGCGACCGCTACTTTCCCATGACTGACACGACATGGCATGGCCTGGTGTCTCGTCGTCTGGCCTGCCAGCTGCGGGGAAACGACAGTACCGCAGCTCTTCTCACGCACCCAACATTATTACATGGCATCGGACGTCACTACTGGTACACCTCACTCGGGGTAAATAGCCCTTGGCAAAGAAGACGAGGAACTTTGGAAAAAGCTTGCGTCGTTTCTGCCAGTGACAGTCAGCCAAGCCAAGCCGGCTCCAAGTCCACTTGTCTCAATGCCGAGATGTCCGGGCGACTTAATCTGATGTGCAAGAGTCTACTATTAAGGGGTAATGTAATACCACACCAAGACTATGCGGAAGTTCCTTGCAAGCACAAGTCAGTTAAACGTCAACGCTGGCTCGTCTGGACATGGGAGAAAGTCTAAAAAGAAAACCCAGTAGGCTTGCTCGGGAAGTATAGAAGAACCCTTTCTCCCTTGACGCAGTGGCCTCTCTTGTTTGTGTATACTGCCTGGCACCTTGTCTTGTTTCTGACCTTCTTTTCCACCTCCTCCGTCTGACTGTCGTTGATCTCTGGCCGCAATCCATTGCCTCTTAGGGGACTGAGACTTGTACTCTGCAACCACGGCCATCCCTTCCAGATCTCCAACATGCGTCTATCGCGGACATTGCTGTCGTCAGCTCTGGCGGCGCTGTCTTTAAGCGGCGCTGCCAACGCTCAGGCGCCATCGACACCGGCCGCAGGACCGAAGCCATCGGGAGGAGCCCCAGAACCATACAAGCTGCAAAAGCCGCCTCTCGACACGGACTGGACGACCAAGGTCGGAACGAAACCTTGGCCCGATCACCCACGCCCGCAGCTGCGCCGAGACAAATGGCTCAACCTGAACGGCATATGGACCTACCAGGCCGCCGGCGGAGCCGATGATGTCAACCATCCGCCGTCTGGGGGCACGCTCAACCGGGAGGTCCTCATCCCCTCGTGTATCGAGAGCGCCATCTCGGGTATCCAGGAGCTCGGCGTCACCCACATGTGGTTTGCGACAAAGTTCACCGTCCCAAGCAACTGGGGAAACCAATCCGTGCTTCTCAACTTCGAGGCCGTGGATTACGAGGCGACGGTGTTCATCAACGGCCAAAAAGCAGCTTTCCACCGAGGAGGGTACTTTCGCTTCACCGTGGATGCGACGCAGTACCTCAACAGAAACGGAGAAAACACCCTGTAAGTGACGACTCATCGTTGGGGTTCTGCTTTGTGATGTGACGAAAGACTGATGAGTACTGTTTGCGCCCAGGCTGGTGTTCGTCCACGACCCGACCGACCAGGATGGGTTCGTGATTCCTATTGGCAAGCAGACGAGGAGCCCGTCGCACATCTTCTACCGCTCTTGTTCGGGAATCTGGCAGACTGTCTGGCTCGAGAGTGCGCCCGCAAACCACATCACACAGCTGGACATTGCTGCCGACCACAAAGGAAACGGTGCGTCCCATGAGGGCATCTGCAATCGAACGAAAAGCTGACTTTAATGCTAAAGTCAATGTTCTGGTTCACACCTCTTCCAACGACTCGGCACCCGTTCAGATCTTCATCGAGGACAAGGATGGCAAAACCATCGGCGAGAAGACGGCAACCTCTGGCACCGCTTTCAAATTCTCCGTCAGCTCGCCCCAGGCCTGGTCGCCGTCTTCTCCCACCTTGTACAACCTGACGGTGAAGCTGGGAAGCGACACAGTCTCAAGCTACACCGGTTTCCGCACCATCTCGACCGGCATCGTCAACGGCGTCCAACGCCCTCTGCTGAACGGCGAGTTCGTCTTCATGTTTGGACCTCTGGATCAGGGCTACTGGCCGGACGGTCTGCACACCCCGCCGACGTACGAGGCCATGGTGTACGACCTGCAGATCTTGAAGAAGCTGGGCATGAACATGGTCCGCAAGCACGTGAGTACAAGTCTCGGCTTTTTTGGAGGACCTCACAATGGCTGACCTCTCCCGGCGGTTCAGATCAAGATCGAGCCAGACCTGTTCTACAGGGCCTGCGACGAACTCGGACTCTTGGTCATCCAAGACATGCCCAGCTTGACCGCCAACTCGGGTCGGCTGCCCAACGCGGAGCAGCAGGCCGAGTTTGAGCGCCAGCTGCAGCTCATGGTTGAGGAGCACAAGAGTTACACGAGCATCATCACCTGGGTAGGTTCCAACCTGGAAGGTGTGTCTTGTAGCTATCACGACCAGCTAACACCTCTGAACAGACAATCTACAACGAAGGCTGGGGACAGCTGAGAGACGCTCCCCACCCCGAAGGTAGACTGGTCGACGTCGTACGCGGTATCGACCCCACGAGACTCGTCAACGCCAACAGCGGATGGTTCGACCACGGCTTCGGCGACTACGCCGACAACCACCACTACGCCAACCCCCAGTGCGGAACGCCCTTTTACTCGCTCGCCTCGCCGCCATACGACAACAAACGCATCGGATTCCAGGGCGAGTTCGGCGGTATCGGCCACAACGTGTCGATCGAGCAGTAAGTCGGAACCATCATGATCATCCAAAAGGAAGAAGAAAAAAGAACCTCAAGTGCTGACCACGCCCTTCCCGCCACAGCCTCTGGAACGTGCAACAAGCCATCGACACCATCAACCAGACCTACGAGGTCAACGAGAACCTCGAGGCGTACAACTACCGCGCGCGCGTCCTCTTCCGCGAGTTCCGCGAGCAGATCGAAATGTACGCCTGCAGCGGCGGCGTCTGGACGCAGACGAGCGACGTCGAGGGCGAGGTCAACGGCCTGGTCACGTACGACCGCCGCGTGCTCCGGCCCGACCTCGCGCAGTGGCAGGTGGACATCAAGGCCCTGTTTGACGCGGCAAAGGCCCGTGGCGGCTCCAAGAATGGCACCATGTAAGAAGCTGGCCGAGTTCCGCCTTTTGCATTTCCATCTTTCTTTAGTATCTTTGGATGGGAGCAAGTTCTTTTGCTAAGATTTGTGGTTCTCTTTCCAAAATGAGCAGTCCCATCTCGGACGAAGGTCAGATACGATTCGTATTGTGATCTTGGACCGATTTTAATGAATGACGAAACGAATCGATTCTTCATCCTTATACCATCTTTGCAGTCCCACTAGAATATCGGTCGTATTATTTGCTTCTGCCCACATTAAACTGCTTTTATGGTTAGTTTCGATACATGAGAGACCTCTTTCTTTGACGGGGTCGACTCTTGGGGAGCTCAACATACACTTTACTGGCACCCAAAGCCTCACATATCCTCGGATGTTGCAATGGTCTTATAAGCACTCATGTTCCCAGTAAATATGATTGCTCTTGCGCCTATGCTGTATGCTAAATCTATGTTTCCCACACACTCGCTGTTGAATGCTATACTCCTCTCTATGCTAAACGATGACAGCCCAATATGAAATCATGAGCATCCAAAGGCCACAACTCCGATCCGATGCACATCCACCATCTCCCGAGCTCCCCTATTCGCGATGATGTCGTCTCCCATCTCTTCTCACACCCGCTCAGTTCTCCGGCGCGCCCTTGAAGATGTCGAAAGCGCGCTCAATCTCCATGTTGACATCGTAGCCCTTGGGGCCGCAGGTGTCGCGGACCATGTTCGCCCAGGCCTCCTTGCCCTTGCCGGACCCGGCGGCCTTGCGGACGGCCTTTCCGATGGCCTTGACGACCCTCATGACGGTGCTGCCGCCGGGGATGGCGTAGGTGCCCTTCTCGAGAACCTGCTTGATGCTGAACATCCACACGGTGCAGATGACGGCGCCGCTCGTCTCGAGGCCCTCGACGATCTTGGCCTCGAGCCCGGCCGAGATGGAGATGCAGTGGCACTCGCCGCCGTACGTGTACTGCTCGCCGTCGAGGTTCTCGAGCAGCGCGTAGCCCGGCTTGAGGCTGCCGTCGGCGTTGGCCATGTGTCCCGTGCTGCAGGCCGCCGAGTAGTCGCCCGTGAGCTTCTCGCAGTACTGCCGGCAGGGCCAGTTGACGTCGCGGGTGGTGGGTTTGATGTACTTGCGGCACATGCCCTTCTCGGCGAGCCACTCGGACTGGCGGTGGTAGTCGTCCCAGGTGGAACCCAGTTGGCGCCGGGAGGAGGCCGGGGCGGCGGGGTTCGGCAGCCAGGAGCCGCCCGAGGTGACGGGGGCGCCGTTCTCGGCGTACTGTCGGGGGACGGAGGCGGCGCTGGCTCCGAGGGTGGAGGCGGCGATGGTGACGAAGGAGATGAGGTTCTTGACGGAAACCATTTTGATCGTTGGTGTTGTGTAATGAGATGGTGAGATTGAGGTTTTAGTTAAGGATGAGGATCAAGTTAAAGATAAATGATCAAGGTGTTGTTGAGTTGGGCTTGATGAGATGAGTGGTGTTGTGGATGAGATGGTTGCAGCTGCAGTTGTTTCTGTGTTGCTTGCTCTGAAGTTTTCCTTTCATCATCGTGAACCTCTGATCTTATAGTCCAACTTCGCATCGTGATTCTCGACATTGAAAACGACCGACTCTATTGATAGCCATCGCAGGCAGACACATTGGCGATGGGAAGCTGAGCATCCGCTACACGATGAAAAGCAGTGGGCTGTGAAGCTATTTCCAGCAATGACCCACAGAGTCTTTGCTGCTCTCCACACTATCTCAAAGGTTTGGACAGCTCTGCGTGGTTACCTGAATCTGGCCAAGATAAAGTCCGAGATCCAGTCCGAGGAGGATGGCTATGCAGTGCCTGCAGGTACGTGGCGGCCCGTAGGATAGCTTATTTAAAGCTTAGTAGCCCGTCATTGAGCTGGGGCTATGGGGGCGGGAGGATGACTGTGGATATGGGCTTCACATGGTCAAGACATGGGTCGCCAAGGAGGTCGTCGGCCGCACATCCGGCTGGTCCTCCCGCAGTCAGCATCTTGTCCAGAGAGATGTGTGTCATCACGAAACCAGATATCGTGAGGCCCTTGACAGCAGTCCTATGCTTCTTTTCAGCTGCATGCCATAAGGCTGAGCGATAGATAAGTCGCGTAACAAACACTATCATGGTCATGTCATCATTCATCATGAATCTTCCACCAGAGGCGCAGAGGAAAAATGTGGCCGTCATGGCCCATGGAGGCCTGCCCACCTTGTCAATCCTATCGCCCGTATCACGTCTTGATTTCGTTCATCGTTGAAAGTCTTGGTCAGCCCTGAGTTCGGGACAAGACTCTTCGTCTGGTATTCCAAAGAGAACTTTAGCATTAGGAACTCGAGATGAATAATTCGTGCAAGTCTTAAGCGCTGCCAAGTGTGGCTGTCCACAGCAGCCAGATGCCCAGCTCGCTAATTCTCCCTGTCGAGAGGCGCAGCTTCAGGCTGCATTTTAAATGCCCCGGCATCCATCAAGCGGCAAGCCCTATCAGTCCCACATGGGGTTCTTTTCCCTCTTTCGAGGAAGACTGGGCGAGCTAGGGCTGCGTCAGGTTCGATTCATCGCGGTAATGCTGAGATGCAAATTTGTCCACAATCATCTTGTAACGTCTACCAGCAGACTTCTCGATATCATGTCTGGTTATTCTAGGCTAATAAAAAGCAAGAAAGGGAAATTAGTAGTGAACATTTTCTCCGTTGCGAAGTGTTCCCCAGGATCCAAAGGAGCTCTTGTACAGAATTGGGAATTCGAGAACTGATGCCCATTCTTGTCAGTGAGGCAAAGTTAACTCCACCGCCGAGAAGCTATTAACACATTGAGACGTACCTTCGGTCAAGCCCGGAAGGCGTGAGAAATACATGCCCTGACTTCGTTTACCTAAAGGGAGTGCAGCCCATGTACTTCAAGTTCAACGACACTAACGATCAGCGGACATGGAGCTGCGACTCCTGGTAAACGTTGTATGATGCCCGGGCAGAAGTTGGAGAACATCAAGTTCGAAGGATGTCCTTGAGAGCTGTGATCATGGCTCAATCGGTTCGACATGTCCTTTCATCAAACGCTTGATCTGTGCACGCAGTTTATTTAATGTGCGTGACAACCTGTAGGTTACAGCTTTCACTAGACTTGATGAACAATAGATTCATCGGAAGCCAAGAAGAAGTTGACAGTAACATGCGGGAAATGTCATATTGGCAGACCTGACGCTGGGTCCTATCTTATTATGCAGACCTGTAGCCAAGCTACATATCTGCCTCCATCGGCGGAGAAGCTAGTGTAGATCGGACGGGTTTACCTGCCCATTAATGACGGGACAAGAAACAGCATGCTCACGGGATCGAAGAGCTTTCGATATGGATAGTACCGGTCCCCAAGGCCATCAACCCTTTTCTTCACCTTCGCTCGTCAAGTGACTTGCAGCAAGATCCAGCGAGTATGACGTGTTAGAGATAGCAAGCATTGAGGATGACAACGTAGGCCTCGGTACTTCGCAGAAACATTAACAAGTCATCAGAAGCATGTTTATAGCTTCCAGATAGATGTATTTGTTGACAAATATGGATGTACGGAAATGGCTGTGCGGATTACAGAGTCGTAAACAATCCCCGATGACCTGACCGCAATCCATCGCGTCAAAGTTCGCAAGCACAGAAAGCTATCCGACAGTTTCAATGACAATGTCTACTACGTATGTATGACAGGCACAGCGCTGAACATGAAGGTCCCACCCCTCCACCCCGAATGGGGCTGGACACAGACCGCCTGTTGAAGCAGTACTTACGTAGTAGAAGCGGCCGGTTGCGAATGCTGGGGTTCGTTAGGAAATGTCATGGTTTTTGTTGATGCTTGAGGCTCAGCTCATTCAAGATCGATGACGGTGAAAAGAGTCGCCAATCTTGAGACGGAAGTTTTGATGTTTAGCAAGGAAAATGCCAAAAGTCAAAAAGGTCCCAGAGGACGACACAAGCATAATTGCGAGGGTACAGTAACTAGTTGCTACCGAAAGACCTCAATACCTGAGCGCTGACAGTTCA
This sequence comes from Colletotrichum lindemuthianum, assembly GCA_001693025.2. Lineage (NCBI taxonomy): Eukaryota > Fungi > Ascomycota > Sordariomycetes > Glomerellales > Glomerellaceae > Colletotrichum > Colletotrichum lindemuthianum. The sequence continues at coordinate 105,454 of MASP02000226.1, read as the reverse complement.
CGTCAAATCAGTACTTTCTGATTATTGGATTTCGTAAAAGCCGATCGTTCCAATCAATGGTACAGCCGATTTGCAGCGAGACGTAGTTTAAACGGCGGCATCCTGAAGACACACCATCCAAAAATCTTGAAAGCCCAAGCAACAAATATTCACCGTTGATTCTATGTTCAAGTAACACCATGTCCATACAGAACTACTTGAGTCAGAGTTCCGTCTGCATTTGCTACTAGGATGACCATGCTTTCAAGACCCCTGAAATATCGAAGGGGTGGGAGCGGACAAGCTCCCGAACCGGATTTCCTTGAAAGGCACCGGCATCAAAGGTGAGCTCCAGGCCTAGGCTAACACGCAAGTTGCCCATGGATGTACCATGCTCGAGCATGCTGCATCTGAGGAGTCTCTCTTGACCAAGAAGGCACTTTATAGATTGAAACCGTTCCGATAAGCCGACGGAGGTAGAAGTCTCGCGCGACACCGCTACGCCGTGAGAAAGGAACTGTCCATCAGTGAATGGCATCGTAGTGACGATTTCCGCTTCTTAGCACACGTTCAACGGCGATAAACATCCGTTGGCGGCCTTGGAGTCATGCGAGTATACTGGGTGTCGTACGACTGCAGCGGGCAGATTACCGTCGTGTGTCCTGACCAGAAGTCCGCCCAGAGAAGCCCAGTCGCAGAAGCCTGGCCGGCCCTGCCGATAGCTAATACATAATGACAGCAATCACGGCCACAACGAGGGTATAGTTCACCCGACCATTGGGTCCCTAGTTGACCTGACCTGAACCTGACTATTGCTGTGGGACAGAGGATCGATCCACTTCTCTAAATTAAAAGTGGAATTACAGTAATCTAATTAGCTTAAAAATATAGATTAGGATAACAAGGTTAGGGTTTGGCGTTAGGTTTAGATATTAGATATTACTTAGAAATATAATTATCTAATATAGGCCTATATACAACCCACACAAGCCTATATAGTCTTATTTATAAACCTATTTATCAGGCCCTGCATCAATAGTCAGGTCAGGTCAGTACCAATAGTCAGGTCAGGTCAACTAGGGACCCAATGGTCGGGTGAGATGTAGTCTCGGCCACAACCCCTGAAGCCAAGACTTCTTAAAGATTCATATAGTATTTGGATGGACATGCATCGTCTGCCACCGGTCGGTCCTGTGATTCCAACACGAACTCCGTCAGGCCTTCCTTCAACAGGAAATCAACAGAGTTAGTGAGGCCCTCGCTGTAGCCCCAAAGATACGAGCCCAGCTCTCCCACTGGTAGGCTTGCTGAATGAAATCGCGGTAAAGCCCTCACCCGATGAAGCAAAAGGCCTGGTGGTTGGCACTCTGTTTCATCCGTCCACTGTTCCCCGCCTATGGCCAAGGGAAGTCTCACAGTCACCCATTCTCGAGACATTCACGAGGGTACGGAGTGTAGAGACCTAAATGTAGACCAAGAAGGTCTTTACTCCGTAAATTTTTTCTCATGTCGTAGGAGCATTAAAGTGGAGGAGGAACTGGTTGCGTAGCGCAGGGGGTTTCTGCTCCGAATAGACGGCAGCTGGGTGACTCGTAGATGAATAGCATCGGGTCATAATCATTTAACAGCAGCGTTACCCTTGCTGACGGCGCGTAGATCACTCGTTCGGGCTGGGTGATGAATTGCGCCTCTGAGAGAGCCCGATGCCGCCGTGCCCATCTGAGCCCCGTTCGGTTCAGAATATGGGCGACTTTGTTGTCTATTCACTAATCTTCTCGGCAGCACCGATACCGTGGCATGGGGCGATGATTGGCAGAATATAGGCCGTCATCATGTACATTGCGCCTTAGATGACAGAGGGCAGTATTTGAAAGACTGCTGCCCTCCATATCCGATTGCTGTTGATGCCTCCAACGCTCTATCATGTCCTGTGTGTAGGGAGCGCACCCTCTTTGTTATCCGTCGTTCTATATATACCAGTCCATCTTTTGATTCGCGATGGCTAGCGCTACATCTCCCCTTCTGTCTAGGGGCTTCTGTTTAATACTCTCATTGCTACTTCTCCGGGTAGGACTGGTCAACACATCTCCCACGCCCTCTTCCGGAAATGACGGGAACATCCTCCCCGTCTCCGAAGATACTCTTTCCAAACTAGCCACACCAAAGTTCCGAAGCTTTTCTCCCCAGTGGAGAGGGCGTATCGCGAAGGGAAAGTATCTGCTGTCGCTTTTCCCACTTAGCAACGAAGAGGCACAGCGACTCAACGACGGAAATCCAGTTGCTAGCGAATGGCAAGATCCTGAGGCCGCAGCACGTTGGGGTTGGACCTTTAAGATCACGTTCGCTCCATTGCCAACGACTAGCGATGTGCCATTCGACCAAACCCTCCCTACATTCAGAAACCAGTTGGATTACCCGTTCACCGACCGTGATCACTTTGTGGATCCATCCAAGCACACATTATGTCTTAGCAAACACAACCAAGGGTTCGAGCTGGAAGGTGGCGGCAACGGAGAGGTAAATCAAACGCTTCATGATACTTTTGAGTTAGCTTTTAGAGACTGACGATCCTCCACTGACTAGCCAACGGGTGCTACATACAAGAACGTGCATAACCCTTCCTCTGGCGCTATCATATTTGATGCAAACCTCAGCCCCGACTTCAATAAAGCCAGATACAAGAAAGGAGACATTCCAAAGTTGAAGCAGTTATCCGATCTCGCGTACTTCCAGTGGTTAAAAGCCTGTGCAGCACAGAACGTCCATCCCAGCAACATTCGTGTCATCTTCAGAGCCGGCATCACCTATGGTCCCACTTTCAATATCGTCCTGCAGGCTGTACAGGGCGAAGGAAAAGGCAAGATTCCGCTTTGGCATGAACGGATGACGATTCCAATGAGCACCCGTTCAGGGCAAGCTATTCTCGGGACCACCCACGGGGCTGGAACCGCCTTGTTTCTGATTCAGCACAAGGCGACTCTAGGCCTTAAGACGATCAAAGATGTCACGATATGGTGCTTCAGGGAGAAAGAGGACGAAGCCGACGATAGACTCAATACCCATTTGTTTTTAAGGTTTACTGTTGTAAGTACCTGGTTAATGTCCCATAGAAGGGTTCCTGCTAATATCTTGTCCAGGAGAATGCTTGAAAAGCTCGGCTCTCGGAAAAAAAGAAGACGGAATCATGCGGATGGTTCTGACGCCGTCGCGTAGAGCCGAGCATTCTCGTCAACAGTAGTTCATGTTCCGAGCCATCATATGAACGTCCATATCTCATAGCTCTTAGGGTGGAGATGGTTGATATGTCAGCAAAACCATGGCAACTCGAGGCTTACAATATTACGAGAAACGATATCGAGGAACGCAAATGGTGAGCCTCGTGCTCTCAATGCTCACATAATGACGATCCTTTTCCTATATTGTCTCTTCCGCATGTAGGTACGGTTCATGCAGCCTACAGGTAAGTGACATCCCTCCGAGCAGGACACAAAATAGGCGTACGCGTAGGCTTAATGTTTTGAAGGGCCTTGTTTGTGAATGCTGCCCTCGGTGGACGCTCGCCAACCATCGACTACCCCGTGACAGACACGAATGAGCTGTACTGGTGAACCCGCACTCTCCACGTCGCATCCAAGAGACACCGAGACTTGGGCAAGTGAGGCGAGCAGAATGCCAAAACAATGTGCAATTCAGATGAACCAGTTCTTGTCCTGGCGATTATGCACACTTGCGCCCAAGATATGCAGCGATATGTGCGAGGTCGCGTCAAACCCTTCTCGAGCGAAGCCATCTCAGCCGCCGATTGGTCAAACTCGTGATGCATGGCTGTCAAGGCAGCCGGACGCCTTCTTCAATTTCATTGGTAATGTGCCAGTGTTCAGGTCACTGCGACTTTGACATTCCATTATATGTGACCTTTGCCAATTTCCAGGCGATTGTGAGTCTGCCATGGAGTCTGCCCTGAGTTCAACCTACATACATGTGTGAGGACTTTTGAGCGCCAGCATGGCTTCGTCACCGACTGCAGCCATACAGTGCACTACTTGCTGTTGCGCGAGTGTGCGGCAGCCCATCCAGATGTTTTCAGGCGATCTTTAAAACGCAGGCATTCGCCAACAACAGCGAGAACAACGATGTTTCCGCGGCGTCTGTGTCCTTGATATTCGCCGTCGTCGTGGTCTCCCCTCATTCACGTGAGGCACTTCAAGCCCGGCTGCCAGACATCAAGTTGCGCTGCGCACCCATGGAACCTTTCTCTATCGCTGCCTCGGTGGTCACACTCATCGAGGCTGCTGGGATCGTGAGTCTCAAGCCCACATGACTAGGTCAAGTCCTGACCAGGTTGCAGGTCACAAAATCTCTTCGCGGGTTTGTGCTCGCCCTGAGAACAGCAGATGATCGGCTCAATGGCCTATGCAATGAGATGACGCACCTGACCGAGTTTCTCCTCAGCGTCGGCAAGCTGTCAAGCAGATACGACAAACAGGACCTGGATCTGGTAGAGGAAGAGCTCTGGAGCCAGAGCGACTCAGCCATCGACAACTGTGAGATTACACTGAACGAACTGAGAGTGCTGGTTGGGAAGATAAGCGACGGCGCCGACTCAAAGAGATTTGGGTGGAAGGCCAAGGTTGTCATCAATCTCAGCCGGTACGGCAACGAGATCAGCACCTTGCGCGACAAGATTCACAAGTCCAATTGCGCGTTGCAGACGATTTTGCTCACCATCAATGTGTAAGTAGCCCCTGATTTCTCCAGAAAAGAAAAGACAGTCGCTCACACAAATGCCGAAAGATCTGTATCTATGAAAAGCCAAGCGACCCAGGGATTCCTGCTGGAAGAGCTAAATCGGCTGAGAGCTTCCATCAATCAAGCTCTGCTCGTCTCATCCAAGCCTTCTGGCGGCTTCTCTCATGGCCTCAACAGTCGTTCGGATGCCAGAGTTGACCGCAACTTGAGAGAACTCGCAAACGCGGCCAGTCGATTTCACTCCACAGCCAGCTCAGCCGCAAGCTCATCGAGAGGTGGAAGCGAGGCATTATGGCGGCCGTCTTCTGTCCTAGACGCAAGCGTCACTGGTCATTTCCCGGCGGCGACAAGAGAAAGAGTTGAGCGGTTCATCGGCGAAAGCCCATCGCGATCTCGGCAAAGCTCTCCGGAGACGGCAAACCCACCTTCTACACCACACTCGAGCCCAAAATCTCTCCTAAGCCCGGTCGATCAACTCGACCAGTCGGACCAGGAGGAAGAAGAAAAGGACGAGTATGAAACGGAGTGCGTCGCGCTTCTGCAGAAGCTCGCAGTCGAGAGCATCGAGTCTCACGAATTCGTCAAAGCAGGCGATATTCTAAAGGAGGCGCTCGCTCGGCAAGAAAGCTGGGCAACGACATTTCCAAGACGCGACTCTAGAACCCTTGGTCGAGCACTAAAGACTCAGTTGGCAGTCTGCTACTTCTTCCAGGGCAACTGGAAACTGGCTGAGCCGATAGTTCGGGAGCTTTCGGCCGTGAAACGAGAAAGACATTTGGTCGAGTGCAACCTGCTTCACGCGCTTGCGCTGGCCCGTCTTTCAGAGTATCTCTTCGAAGAGGCACTTGAGGCTTGTAAGCAAGCACTGCACGGGCAAAGGAGAGTGGTGAAGCGGGGGAGTTCGGACTCTGGTACGTCAGATGTCAACCATAGCATCGGTCTATTGGCGACAATTCACGACATGAAAGGCGACTACATTGCGGCTGAACTTCATCGGCGTCAACTTCCACCAGATTTCCAATACGAACATCCAAGACATGGGCGAGAGTACCTCGTAAAACACCAAAAGTTCATCGCTGCGGTGTTTCCGGACAACACCCTAGACCTCCGAAACGTTGACATGCCGGTGTCGCTGGCCTTGATATCTGCCAAGCTTCAGGCTCACACAGATTCCGGCATAGACATGGATTACTCTCCGTTCGGTGACCAGGCATTCCCCCTTCCTGTGTCTCCGAAGGGGCAGTCTCCGCTCAAGATCAAGGAGGATCAATATCGTCGCTTGGAGAACGACACGAACAAGGAAGTCTTCACGCCCGCGTCTCAACCGCAAAGCAGCCCAGGGAACGACGATACCGAGAACGAAGTTTCCAAGAGTCCCGTGGTGACTGTTGAATCGTCTCATCCTGTTCGGCGAAGGTTGAACCGAATGTTTAGTACCATGACGATGCGCAGTCCCCACGAGCTGGACGACCCTAGCAATGGCCATCACTCTGCATCACCAGCGGGTCTGCCAACACCCGTCACAAGGTGGCACTTTCACTTCGGACATGACCTTTTCACGTCCAAAAAGTCCAAGAAGTCCAAGAAGCTGTCGAAGAAGAGGCCAAAAGATGTGCAGTCTCCCATTGCCAGGGTGTTGCACTGGCGGAACGACCAACAAGACACATCCGATGCTGATCTCGTGCGGAACATTGACCAAAGCTCTCACCGCCCCGATTTCCATGCCCCAAAGGCAAAATATGACAGAGACTCGATCGTTCGTAGGCCACAACCGTCGGATATACAAGACGGGCTCTCTGTCTCCGTGCGCGGCTCGACATCATCAAGCTTCGGTCAAGAAATCAGCGACCGTCAGGGTCAACAGGTCAGATATTCGGAGCTCCAGGACACGGCTATATCGGAACTACCGTGGCGCCCTCGACAAGATTACCCCCGAGCTCCTGGATGTCACACTAGCCCACACAGACGTCGATGGCAGCTCTCGCTTCTCCCACGGATTGTCACGGGCTGGAACCTAGGCGACGGGAGATCGGCCACCGCCATGACACCTCGCAGGGGAGCACGCCTGGTCCCGGCAGACGCTGCGGAGCTGGATTCTCGTCAGCTTCACGAGATCCAGAGTAACCGCACTCCGGTTCGACTTACCACTACCGCGAGGGTAGAAACGGACCCGTCTTCGCCTGGACAGCCGCGGAATGGCCAAAAGCAAGAGGAGAGCCTTGCGAGTTTGTTGAACGATTCGAGAGATCAAGAGCGATGGATTCTTCAGGTAAATCAGGTCGAGGAAAGGGAACAGTTGCACAGGGCACGATTGAAGACGACGACCGCACAGCTGCAGGCCACAACCACAGACAGCTCGCCGTCGGTTGATCCGTCGTCGTTCTCCTGGGTAGCAGGTTCCACGCTAGGCTTTCTGCAAGACAGTCGGTTGGCCCAAATGAGCCATGTTCTTGACGGGGCCAGCTCGGAAAACGATGGGCAGACGGATGGTCGTTCGGGGAAAAGGCGAGTTGCCTGGGATCCAGCAACGGCAGGTTGACCAGTAGGGAGTATCTGCCTGGACTCCTGGGATGCTTTTGAGTGCTGTGTGAAGACGAAGAAACTGCGCTTATGATGAGGTGGACTTGTGCTGTAGTTTACGTACATGGCTTCGCTATTTGTTCTGCCTGTGAAGTTCGCGGAAATAGAGACCCAGGGCAGCGCGAAGAATATCCCAGATCGACTGAAATCCCTTCTCTCATCAGTCTTTCAATATCTGGGCACATGCAAGGTGCGCTCGACCACGCTTTCACAGAATGATCGGCTGTTGTTATATTTCAAGTAACTGGAGATCCCCAAGCTTGAACTGCAAACACTAATAGTCATTCTACTCATCTACAGAGTGTTTTCAATCTACTCGTCCGGCTTTCACTGACATCAAAGTCTTTCCTGAGCCCTTCAACGCGCACTGGCTAGCACAGCTGGGAACGATACGCATCCAACTCGATAACCGACCATACGCGCCTAATCTTGCCTCCGGCAAGCTGATACATGACATGCTCATGGAACTTGACCTCCTTCCCGTTCGGCTTCGCCCCTCCCCATTCCCTGACCGGCGTACCCGTAAACTCCAACCGCGCCGCGATCTGCTGCGTAGCGTCATCGACCAGCAACTCCTGAATATCAAAACGTAGATCCCGAATCGCCTCTTGACTATCGGTGATGAGCGGAATGTACTCCGCAATGCTCAACCTGCGTCCGTTGTGCCTCAGTTCAGGCTGACAGAACCGCCCAAACTCCTGCTCCATCGTCCCGTCGTTGATGCTCTTGATGTACGCCCTGTAGTGATCCTTCAAATCCAACGTTGTGTCCGGCGACGGCCTGCTTGTAGTGTCTGTATGGTGAGGTGCCCTAGGGGCCGTGGAATCCGGTGCGCGGGAGGCATCTTCGTCGCAAAGGGATTGCCACCGCGCGAGACGACCGTTGGTGAACCAGGCAAATACGATTTCGGCGTACTCGTAGACGGTGTCAGAGGCGGAGTCGAGGGCGGTGCAGTGTATCAAACGCAATGCGACGGCGTCTCCGCTGATATCGAGAAGCGACGAGTCCAGCTGCCTATGGCGCCTGGAAGCATCGTTGGGAGGGAAACTCAGTTGAGCGAAGAAGTCGGTGGCGGGTTGTGGCTGGCCATTCCTTTGGATGCTCGAATGCACGCGCTTCTCCACTTCTTGCCAGTTGTGTGCGTCGAGGTAATGAATGATGGCGTGCAAGGCGGAGAGGAGGTTGATGGTACTTGGAGGTGCGGCCATGGCAGGCTTCTCGGACGACGCGACTGCACAGGTCGCTTGCTGGGTCATGGCAGTGGAAGAATCAACGACATCACGAGAAGAGCGACGTAGGGTCCTCAGCGTATGAAATGTGGCCGATGCCGAGGTGAATTGCGGGGATAAGCTGCATAGGCATTGGATCTTTAGTGTAACAACGAGTAATCAGAACGGCGGCCATTTGCCATGTCCTCCTCCAAAGCCCATACGTGGACCTGGGGGAGAGAACTTTGCTTCCACCTCCCTGTAAATGCCAGTCCAAGTCTGGTCCTTTCGCCAGGATGGCCAGCTATCTTGAAAGAGCACCCACAACCCCGACGCAACCGCGGCGATCTCCCACCTCTCGCCGAATTTGCCGCTTAAGCCGGTGCCCTTGAAGGCAAAATGAAAACCCTGGGTTATCGTCTGTGCCATGGTTGCGACGGTCTCTCTGTCGTCTGGCGATAACCTGATGACGGGCTCTGGGAGATTATCGGCAACCACCATCTTTTCGAAACTGGGGCCGGACAGGTGAAGGAGTTTCCATCCGACAACCAGCCCTCGGCCACCTTCCCGGACCACCTCTTCTCGCGTCTTCTTCCACTGGAACTTTTCAATCTTTTCTTCGGTACCGTATGCCTTTCCTCCTACCGGAACGTAAAACATTCGAGACCTGTTGGGATCTGGCTCGGTCTTGGAGATGACGCTTTCGAGAGCATTCAGTTCGCCTTTTTCAGGACGAGCAGGCATGATTATTGTGCCGGCTGGGCGGAACCCGTCGAGATGACTGTGTAATACCCGGACGAGGACGGGATGGTTTTCGGTCGGTCCGTCATAGATGCATAGTCCAGGTCTCTGGCGCGAAAGCCCAGAGTGCTTTCTGGCCGCGAAGAGTCGCTCGGTCCGGCCGTCGCGAAGGTGCCAGGTTCCCTGAAGAGCCCAGGGGCTTTTCGTATAGAAGATGACTGGAAACTTGTGAGGTTCTTGAAGCACCTCTTGCGGCGCGGAAGATCTGGACAATTTGTCAGACTTGGAAGAGGAGGCATCACTGTCGGAGCCAGATGATGAGTCTTTGGCAGAGGTCGTGTCGTGTGGCTTTTCAGAAGACGGCAGGTTGTCGGCAGAGACATCTTTATCGACCGAAGGCACCTTTGAGTGCGTGGATGATGTGGTCGACATGGCGGGAGGCTATGATATGCTCGAGGCTAGGAGATAGATGATGAGGTCAGGTGCGGTGGGTGCTTTTGGCGGACGAATTGTACGATGACGATACGAGGTTGGAAGAGGTTGCCTTTGGGTCTTGACGTGTGGTTGAAATAAAGACAGTCGTCCAGGAGGAAGGAACTACTCGGGAGCTCCTTCCTGACATGCCGTCACTTTCGCGGAAGGCGCGGCCGGAGCTCGGAACCGCTCCGCTCGGGAAAGAGGGGCCGAAACCCCGATCGATCGGAGGGCAGGAGCAGACGGAGCTGGAGAGAAGGTGCTTGGAAGAGCCGGCGTGTCTGGAGGAACAGAAAAGGAGTCCAGGGCTGGGAAGATGCATTTTCACAACCACCGTGTCTTTATCCTCTGGCCTTCCTGCTGCCTGCCTCAAGTGCGAAATCATATGGAAAGTCGGTGTTTCCCTTAGCATGGCTTCTCAGCTACAAGCATCAAGTTTCTCGGGGAGATCTTGTAGTCAAAGATGAGCAGGACGTCGACGTTCTCTCCTCCGTTTTCGGTCAGGAAGCAGTACCGGTCGAGGGCTATCACGCTCTCGACGATCTTGCAGCAGAGCACGCTGAGCGTCCACAGAATCGCCACCCTGCCCTCGTAATCCCGATAGCGATGCTCGTATGCGACAAGCTCATCAGTGCCGATTCTCGTCTCGTCGACACCAAGACAGTGCATGGCCCTGCTGGCAAACTTGGTGAAGCTGACCATGTCTCCCTTGCGCACGCCCCAGACCGGCCTGTTTTCCTGGTCGAGCTTGATACCCTTGTCGAAGAAGACCTTTTCCAGAAGCGTGCGATAAAAGCGTCGTTTCGAGTACACCGACTCTTCCTTGCTCAGATCCGCCCTCTCCCAGTTGCTTGGTGCCTGGCAACCCGTCATGAGGGCCGTGGCGCTGAGTACGACTCCTCTCTGCCTCAGTCTGGCACTGATTGGAAACCCTTCCGGACTGGTCTCGGAGAGAGGGACGATGTGATTGTAGCAACACCCGACTGCGCCGAGGCGTGTGATGAATGGGACTGCGGTGAAGTACCTCAGCATATGCTCTGAGAGGTTTCCGCAGGCGTGGAGTCCGACGAGCATACACTTCTCGCCGCCCGCCCACTCGGCCATCTCATCTATCAACGGTGACGAGCCATCGATGTATCGCCTGAGATGCCGAATCCTGCTCTGGGGAATACCGAGGCTCGCAGCACATGCTTCGGATGCTGCTATCTGAGTCTCACTCCCGTCAATGGCCAGCACTCGCAGGTCAGGGAATAGGTAGGCGAGGGACAAGGTGAGGTAACCTTGGCCGGATCCCATGTCGATGATGCGAGTGATGCCGTTGGCTTCACAAACGCTCTGGATATACGCCGCTGCGACGGACACCTCGTCAATCTTTTTCGTCTTCATGCGACTGGCGAGAACTTCCGGGAGCTTGATCCTCGGGCCTGGTCGCTGCACACGGGGAAGAGAGAGGGAACGAATCGTGCTCAACCACTCAGTCAGCGACCCTGGTTTGCCCGCAAGAATCCCTTTTGTGTCATTCTCCTGGGTTGCGGAAGCCCTCGTCGATGAAAGATTGGCAACTTCTTCGATGCTGTCAATGAGATCCTGTTGAGCCAGTCGATGGTCAGGCAGCGAAGACCACCAACATGTCCACTCTGAAGGCAGCGCCTCCCACGCATCGTAGATCAACGCATCGTTAACGTGTATCCCGCCCGTGATCTGACGAACCAACGGTGTCTCAACAAAGGCCAGTAGGTCGTCTGTGTACTCTTCTAGGCTGGTGTAGCTTTCTGGCAGGGATATCGGCATCTTACCATCTATGTGTTTTTCGGCGAACAAAGAAACCTCCGCCCGCCTTTCTCAAGCTTCATGCAGAATGTGAAGGCGGTAATTTGCGGCAGAACTGTCAAGTCCCTTGCCATTACGGACACTTCTGTACTGTATCCGTATGTTACTCTTGCATACAGATAGATGTCACAAAGTTTCATCTGGATACAGATCCCTAGTCATCATACCCGACAGCCGTAAGAACAACTTTCGCATCGAGTATTGGCTTGGCGATGGACATCAAGTGCGGTATAGCCGGACTGTGCATCCGAAAATACCTCGAACAGTCAGTACACGGCGGACAAGGAGCTGGCGTGGCCTTACTCAGACCATTCCGGTTTGACAGGCTTCTGGAACGTGAAGACGGTTGGTGAAGATGTCGACTGACTCTCCGCAAAACGAGAACTAACAGGGAGAGTGTGTACACTAGTTAGCTGGTCCTTTCGGAACGAGCACGTCCATCGCCGGCCAGAGATGCCATTCGCAACTCCACAGCGAACGGCTCAGTCATCTTCCAGAGAGCACTCTGTCATGAACGCCTCCCAACGAAACAGACCACCCGGTTCATCACACCCTGGTTCATCTGGCCACACCATCACACACACACATACACACACACACACACACACACACACATCAAACAAAACAAACCTGCCATGTCGGTTTTAGCGCCAGGCACACGACACGAACAAGGCCACCGCTTAAAGCTGACCGACAGCAAGCCGCATCGCCCCCCGGCTCAAGACCCTGTTGTTCCTTTTTAGCATCTTCGGACAGCCACGCTTTGTACCTGAGTCGAGTTACCTGCTGTGACGCTGACCACGATGCGTCGTACATCTTGAAGTTCTCACTCACTCTGCGTCTTCAAGATCCTCCACACGTGTCATGGAGCGACACCATCTCTAGATTGGTCGAGACCCCTGAAGCCACTGGCCAAGCCCTGAACCCGCGTGAACCGGGATTTCTCGTGGTGTTGACCACTTGCATATCGCAAAATTGCTTCCTCTCGCATGCGGCAAGGGTGGCCATCTGCCATGCTGGGTGAATGGCCATCATGGATTGCACCCACCGAATCGCCCTGTAGATCTCTCAAATAACCGTGGCGCGAGCACACGAGCTGAATATACCGCGATGCCCAATGTCTCCCAACGCATGCAGGTCGCTGTCTTCGCAAGGGAAACGCCAAATTCCTCGAGCGTGATGCCCAGACCCAAAAGCGCCGCGAGTAATGCGAGAGTGAATGGGAGCAGGGCACTTGGGCATCATGTAATCTGTCGTCAGCCTGCGACGTGCCCTTGAGCTGTTGTTGGGACTCGGGAGAGTTGCCTTCTATGTTCCATTCTGGTTCCTTGCCTCCATCCATAGGCCTTCCCGGCGCCTGCTTCTCGTCGCTCTCGTTTTGTGGTGTTTGCTGCTATCGTGCAACGTCCTGGTCGAGCCCTTTCAAGGAGATTGGAAGAGTCGCAATTATTGCGCATTTCTTTTACATCTACGTAGTGTTCACAACCACACACGATTCAACCATCACTGTCCTTCAAGACGGTAGTGTACCAAACGAACATGACCAAACCGCCATCACTCGCACCATGGATGACGGCGTTTGCCCTGATGCTGCTCGCACCCACCGCAGAAGCGCAGAAGCTCGATGACGTCCTCGCGAAGCAGGCCAACCTGACAACCTTTCGCGGCCTGGTCAAGCTACGGAACCGAGGAAAGAAAAATCTCGCACATCGGAGACCTTCTGGAAGCCCGTCGGGCATCTGTGCCGAAATAGAGTCGTTGTTCTTCTTCCTTCTTGCGGGCTCGAGTGTCATCGCATGGCGTTCTCGTGCGCACAGCAACGATCAGACAAGAGCATCCCCAACAGGCTCATGATCGATGAGCTAGCCATCTCGATGCCAGGACCACAACGACATTTTCTCCAATCTACCCACGTCCGGCTTTACGGTAAGTTTTTCTTCGCTTCTGTCAAAACCCTCCCTCCCGTCAAGACTCAAGGCCGCTCGCAAGGAAAATAAAAAGAAGAAGAGGTAAAATCACAGACACGAGACCCTCCGTGCATGCGCAAGGACGCGTTCACGGAACCGTCATCGCACTTTATGCACCCATCATCAGACCTCCCCCATCAGACCTCCTCCCCCCACCAAACGGCGAATCTGACCTCGACACACACACACACACACACACACACAAAAGATCCTCGCGCCCAGCGACCAAGCCTACCTGCGCGCCCAAACCTGGGCCGCCGACCCCCTCCGCCGTCCCCGGGCTCCTCGCGTACGGCATCCTCGGGGACAGGATCGCCTTTGACGACCTGCGCCGGGGACACTCGGTCCTCGCCGTCGACACTGCTGCTCACGGATCCCGCGCTCCGCCAACGTGACGCGCTGGGCCGGGCAGAACGTGCTCGTGACCAAGCAGCCCGGCGGCGACGTCGTCGTGACGTCTGGCGTGGCGGACCTCGCGTTTCGAGGGCGTTTTTTTCGTGCAAGGTCGTTGACGGCGTTGCCGTGGTGCCCGCGAGGTTGGAGCTGACGGTGACGAGTGCGTATACGGACCTCTCGGCGTTCCTGGGCGCGCTGTACGCTGTACGCCGCCGGCGTTGTGGAGGAGTTTGCGAGCGAGGACGACGTGGCGGTTTTCGCGCCGAGAAAGCCGCGTTCCAGCAGGTTGCGAGCGCCTTGGAGGGACTGCGGGAGGACGAGTTGAGGCGCGTGCTGAGGTATCACGTTGTGCCTGGACAGGTGGTGGGAAAGTCGGCGCTGATGAACGGGACGCGGTACGAGACGGGCGTGGAGGTGAACAAGGTCGGGGTGAGGTTGCACAACAACGACATCTTCATCGACTCGGCGAGGGCGATTCAGACGGATATCCTCATCGCCAACGGCGTGGTGCAGGTTCTGGATGCCGTGTTGAACGTCTGGGCTGACGATTTCACCCCCAATGTCACTGCTGCTACACAAGCACCGGTCTTTACGGTTACTGGGACGGTTGGGACGGGTACGCACGCTCCGACGCCGTTTGTGTCTGCGTTGCCGTGTTCGACGGACTGTCCCGTTTCCGGAGGAGGCGCCGGCACCGGCCGTGGCGGTGGTGGGGATACCAGCGGTTCGGCGACGGGCGTGGTGAGTCCCAGTCCGAGCACCGGAGGCGCAGGAGGTGTACGGCCGGAGTCGTCGGTGGCGCTGCAGCCGCGGGTGTGGTAGGGTTGAGCTTGGCGGTAGGTGTCTTGGACATGGAGGCCGTGGGTGTTGTCTGAGTACGGAAATGCCGGACAGAACTGATGTGTTGCGACGTGGTTGCATGGAAGCAGGGAACTTCGTGGGAGCCTCTTGTTTCTGCCGAACGCGACGGACGGACGGACGGCCGGGTACACGAGCTGGGCTATTTGCAATATAGCCGTGTGCTGCGTCAAGCGCACGTTTGGCGAGGGTTGGCTTGACAGACTTCACAGGAGTTCACGACCTTTTCGGTGATGCCTTCTCCGTCATAGTCATCTACGACGCAGACGTAGGTTGTCATGCAGACGTAGACTGTGCTGGTGGACATGACGTCCCTACGCGGCTCTCAGTCTACTTACATGTCACATGGTGTATCATCGTATCACGGTGGGGTTTGCTTTAGAAGAGCGTTGGGTTGGTGGCATCGGACAGGACACCTACCTATACCGGGGAGCCCTTCCTGGCACCAGAGAGGCGTGACCAGATGCCTATGCTGTACGATACTGCGGTGCCTCGTCTTCCCGGGTGCAAAAGCTAGCTTGACTAGTAGACCAGTTCTTTTGACAAACCAACATGTCAGTTCGGGTGAGGACCTGACTAGTCTGATAGCTGTATCCTCCGAGTGGGAAGTGTGGTGATGGTATGTGTGTAGCAGTGAGCATGTGTGTGAGTGCTTGAGCCGCGGAGAGGGACCGAGAGCGGACGGAAGCTGAGATAGCCGTGCATGAAAGCTGGGGAGCGGCGGCTGGCTTGCAGCCATCAGTGTTTTGTTTCTTCTTTTACGCCGTCCTTGTATGGAGCACACGTCCATCTCCCCTCCTGAGGGTGTTGGTTCTCCTCCAACCTCGATTGTGTTCGTGTCTCTGCATCTCAAAGGCACCAAACATGGTGTGCTGGGGTGGTGTGGTAGCGGCATGTACGGATGCCCCGCGATGTGACAGACAAGCGCCGAGATGTCAGCAACTGTCCAAGGGAGACGGAATCTTGAGGTGAAAGTGGGTGGTGGATGGGCGTGATCGGCGAACATCGCACTTGGCGTCTGCGATCGCCTCGCATTCAGGAGGTCAGCATCGCGCAGGGAGCGAGAGTTTCGCGCCAGTAACCCTTTCGAGCTTTTGCAGCACACACGATACGGGGAGCGATGGGAGCGATGGAGACCGGCGAGCGGGATAAGCTTCTTCTACGCCGGCGGAGGGAAGATGGGAATGGGCGCCGTGAGAGCTGGGTCTGATTCGAGTTGAGCTGAGTTCGGTTCATGGTGGCCGGAGACGGGCAGTTCCAGGACGAGTTTCTCATCCTTGCCCTCCTCCCCATCCGTGCACTGCACAGCAGTTATACATATTACATGACACTGCGGTACGGCAGCGGTTTCGAGTGCAGCTCACTTGCTGCTATAAATCATGGTTTGTTCTGGGGCAATATGTGTCCAGCCACTAAAACGATAGGGCTGGGAAACACGGTCGGGTTGAAGGACGCTCCATGTAGCCATCGTCGGGAGGTAAAACAGGAGCCAGGATTTGTCCGAGTGAGACTGCTGCTCCAGCTAATTAGATGCTAGCGGCGGCTCAGGCCGAGCATGGCACAGGACAGGGCAGATGAGCGAGTCGTGGGCAGGAAATAAAACATCGTGCTAATTACAACGCAGTATGTATGGGGCGACGATGCCTGCTCAGTGGTGCGGATATGTTTCCTCCGGCAGATCTGCTACAGCAAGGGTACAGGCTGCCAAGGCATGGTCGAGGATGGGATCAACAAGAAAGCTTTACCGGGCAGGTGGAAGGGTGGACGACGCGATGGCCTCACCGTGGATGGTCAGGAATATGGAAGGAATCATCGTCTACATGTATCGTGACGGAACTGGCGGATGGTGGGACGAGGTCAGCAGTGCCAAAGGTTCGTGGAAGAGAAGAGCCGAAAAAAATGCGTGCATTCACAGTGTAGAGGTCACGTCGTCTCATCGACGAGACTCGGTACTCGGTACTCTTTGGTAGATCAGGTTGATGTGTGGCTCGGAGGCCTTTTGCCCAGCCGGTTGGCCGTGGGAAAAGGCTCGAGATGTGAATTGCCTGCAGTATTACTCGGGGACGTCTCGTCCGTCAGAAGATTGTCGTGGGATGAGTCTTGGCTACCTATCTATCGAGTGGCCAGACTGCCAGAGGAGTAGGAATGGCCCTGATTCTTCTGACTCACCAAAGCACAATCAGCTGGGAAACTAATGGCGGTGGTGATGTGACGTGGACAGCTTCCCATTATGGACAATGCTCGATACAAAGTGCACGCTAGCGGTTCTTGAGCTTCATTCCACCGTGAAGCGATTCCGTAGAGAGCTTAGAGTGAAGGTTGGAGTGAGTGTTGGAGTGAATGTTGGAGTGAGGATTACAGCGAGGGTGAGAGTGAGAGTGAGAGTGGGCGAGTGAGTGAAGCTGGCGGGGAAAAGACAAACACCCAAGCCCCCCTCCCCCATTGGATGCAGCCACCCAAACGCCACGGGATGGACGGGAGAGAACAAGGACCGCCGCTACGTGCCGGCGAAGGGTCTCCTTGCATAAAGACCGAGTTTAAGGTCTGGCGGCCGGGCGCCGCCCAGGATGGACGGATGCTTATCTGAAGTTGTGAGGGTTGCCGTGTTTCATGACGGCTTCATGATTTGGGAGCAAACAACCTTGGACAGCCATGGGACGTGGGTAGAAGCGCAGGGTACGGGCTGGAGGCTGGCCCGATACGGTGTTGCGGTACCGTGGCACGCACTCCAGACAGACACCATACAGTCCTTTCTCATACTCTGACGCGCCAAGCAAGTGACGAGGGTTAATGGGCGACGACGACGACGAGGGAGGCTTTCCTTTTTGAGTTTGAAGCTCTTCTGACGCGGCATCTCATGGGACGGACAGCAGCAGCTGCACAGCACAGCAGTTGGGCGGAATAGATAATGTATGCAGCTTCTTAAAACCCATCACCTGCTCATGTGATTCACTCACGTATGATATTGCTGCCGCTACTTCGTACTGCTGCTGGTTTTGCGTCTCTGGTTTCGGCAGTCTGTCCACGGCCCCATTCCCTTCCTTTCTCTCTGCTTGTCTTCCTTCGCCGAGGGAGATTTTTGAGATTCTGAGCTGGCCTCGCGGATAGCTGCGCTATCTTTCCAGTCCGTCCTTAACGCCTCGTTATCAGAAGAGCGCTCCTTTGCAAGGTAGACGGAGGAAAGACGATCCGGTAGAGAAGAAGAAGACGAAGAAGCAGAAGAAGCAGAAGAAGCAGAAGAAAGAGAAGAACAAGAACAAGAAATAATTCGACAAGAAACAGAACCAAACCACCGAGAGGATGAGATTCACTTGGGGGATCGTGGCGTACGCCGCTGCCGCGTTGGCGGCCCCTCGGCCACAGCAAGGACCGGGTGGCACGCCTACGAGCTCGACTTCATCGTCGTCGACATCGTCACCAACACCGACGCCGACATCACCAGGCGCCCCCATCAGCGGCGATAATGCCTGCGGCCAGATCCAGCCACTGATCAATCAGGCCCTGGCTGCGAATCCGAAAGGTATGCAAATTCTCCAACGTATCGAGAGCAAACAATAGCTCCCATCGCGGCTACTGTACAGTCGGTCGAGTCCGCTAACACGCCACGCCTCTCCAGCTACTCCCAAAGTGCCAGCTCAGCTCGCACACGATTGTCTCCAGTCCGTACCGAACAAACCTGGCCCAGCAAAGGACCTCATCAAGAGTCTCAAGGCGTACGTCCAGTGGCAGAGCACCCTCGCCTGGCTCAAGGATCCTCCTGCGTCGTACATGTTTGAGCCAACCGACATCCTGGGAGGCCTCGACAAGATTGGCCAAAAGGCAGAGTCCGGAGGGTACAAGAGCGAATACGATTTCCAGCTGGCCATCTTCCAGCTTATTGCGTCGGCGCACGACGGTCACTTCGCTTTCCGCGGTGATGTTTTCAAGGGATTCAGCTTCCGCAACAACTTGGCCAACGACATCGTGTCCGTCTCTCGTGATGGCGTCGA
The DNA here is from genome assembly GCA_001693025.2 of Colletotrichum lindemuthianum. NCBI lineage: Eukaryota > Fungi > Ascomycota > Sordariomycetes > Glomerellales > Glomerellaceae > Colletotrichum > Colletotrichum lindemuthianum. The sequence goes on along the minus strand of MASP02000226.1, from coordinate 86,683 downwards.
GGTACCCAAGCTGTACCACCGTGGTGAGTTCCTCTTCCCTGCTCTCGCTCCCGCAACATGAGAAGGCTTTTATCTAACATGATCCTTTTTCAGGACAACTCATGAACCAGACATCACCACCCGCCATCGTCCGCATCAATGGCCGCGACGCCGCAACACTCATTGAAGATCTGAATCTCAAGTTCAGTGGCTTCCAGGATGCCGACTCCCAATGGAATGCTGGTTTCAAGACCTACGCTGCGAATGAAAGCACCCTCACCATCGCCGCGTCCCTTGCTTTCCAGGGTCCCAAGGTGACCATCACGTACGAAAGTGGCGAGGAAAAGTCCGAGGACAGCTTCGCCATCATTCGCACCGGAGCCAACTTCACCGGCATCAACGGCGGCGACGACTACTACAACAAGTTCTGCAACCCAGACAACGCACCAAAGCCTCCTCCGAACGCAACCACGCCAGATGCTCCCAAGCCCAGCACCCCAGTTCCGCCGCCGAAGCCGACGATTGAGGGTTACCCGTGGCCCGTCGTTCGCGATAATGGTGCCAATACCACTTCAGGATACTACCTCAACGGCACTGGATACGACGATGTTGCCGTCCTCGCCGTCTCGGCCTTTGCGCCTCCCGATCAGATCAGCGCCGAGGACTACTTGACCAACTTCCAGGACACCATTGCCAAGTTCCTCGCCGAGAGTAAAAAGGCCGGCAAGAAGAGGCTCGTCATCGACGTCGCAGCCAACGGTGGAGGATTCGTCGTCGCTGGCTACGAGCTGTTCGCCCAGGTAAGCCCATCATCACATGACGTACTGACAACCATCTCGTACCACGCAAACTGACCTCCGTTCACCAGCTCTTCCCCGAAGTCAACCGCTTCCAAGCAAACAACCTGCGTCTGACGGACAGCATGGGCACCCTCGCCCGCCTGGGCGCCGCCGTCCCCGCCAACTTCACCCCGTCCAGCCCGGAGGAGAAGAACGCGTTCGAGGCCCTCCAAAACAGCGCCGTCATCACCAACCTGCTCCCCGGCCAGGTCTTCACCCCCGACGGGCAGACCTTCACCACCGTCGACCAGATCCTGGCCCCCGTGTCCCTCAACGGCGACACCTTCACCGCGTACCAGCAGGCGCCCCTCAACCAGACGGACCCCAGCTACAACCTCACCGGCATCGGCAGCAAGGCCAACCCGCCCCCGCGCGTCTTCAGCCCGGAGAACGTCGTGCTCTTCACCGACGGCACCTGCGGCTCCACCTGCACCATCTTCTCCTACCTCATGATCCTGCAGCTCGGCGTCAAAACGACCGTCATCGGCGGCCGTCCGCAAACGGGCATCATGCAGTCCATCGCCGGCGTCGAGGGCGCCCAGGTCTTCTCCTTCAACGACCTCACCTCGGACGCCAAGGCCATTCTCGCGCTGACGCCAAAGGACAAGCGGGACGAGATCCTCAAGTCGGACCTCGGCGAGCTGGCAAAGGGCTACGCCATCAAGCGCGCCACGACGCCAAAGAGCGCGGGCGCCGTCAACGGCAAGAACGCGTACAGCATGTCGGACGCGAAAACGCCGCTGCAGTTCCTCTGGGAGCCGGCCAACTGCCGCATCTTTTACACAAAGGACATGCTCACCAAGCCCGAGGCCGCGTGGAAGCGCGTCGTCGACGCGACCTGGAGCAACCCCACGCAGTTCTGCGTCGCGGGGAGCCAGGTGCCCGTCAACAAGACGATGGCGCTGGATCCGTTTTACAAGCTGAGCCAGAATAATACGGGGTTGCCGGGGGCCGGCAGGAGTGCGGCGCCGGAGGGTGGTTCGGGCGCGGGACTGAGGTTGGCGGTTCTGCTTGCGGCGTTTACTATTTCCTTGTTGAGTCTATAGAGCGCGATTCCGGGCCTTTTTTGTTACTTTGGTAGCCTTGGTAATTCTTGTTAATTCTTCAGATTGATTTTTTGGGTATGACTCGGAGTCCTATCATCAAGTGACGACGTGTGTCTTGATTCTTGGCCGTGACTGTAGGGGATGAAGTTGTCGTGGCCCGAGTCATGTCGTCAGCGGGACCCAGTAGGTAAAGCCTCGGTCTCTGATCGACGTACGTACAGGCTCTGACCCGACAAGGTCTGCCATATTAATAGGTCTTGGCCATTTTTCAGCAGGATCCCGAACAGTATCAATATTGTGGTTCAGGACGCGAAACTAAACGTCAACTGGTCATGTTCGGGATCCTCCAGTAAACAGAACTGTCCATCATTACCTGGTCCTGTCTCTCGAAATGATATTCAAGTGTGTCAACTTCGTAACTCTGTCAGAGACCGCCGGCTTCGTACCTGAGCGAACGATGTTCAGCATATCATCTCGACCACGGCTTCTCCGTACGGGACTCGACACGAGGCGAGGTTACTCCCCACCTACTCCCTACCAAAGAAGGTCGAGCCAGCATGTCGCCGACATTGTCTGTGCAATAGGGGGCTGACGACGTCCTCGAACCTGATAAGCGCAGCCCACGTGGTTCAAGCGTGTGACAAAGTGCTGCTTCCAAAAGCCCCAGGATGATTGCACTCAACTCCACACCTCACCCACCGACCATGTGACGCCTTCATTGTGGAAAGGCCCGCGATAACGGATGCAAACGGCAGGTCGCAACAGGCTCTGGAAATGTCGGTGAAGACTGCAAGCACTCGGGCAGGCAGCCCGTCGAGTCGAACCCATCGGAATGGCCAACAGTAACACCTTGATGGTATCATCGCCTCGGGCTGTTGTTGAGCAACAATGGCTCGGGAGATTCTGTGATTTCGCTCTCGAGGTGGACAGAGTTGGCGTCACTGATACAGCTAGACAATGGCAAGTCGTTTGGACACCGCAAAGCCCGTACGACCATTCGCAATCAGAACTTCGCTAACTATCATGGTTCGGTTCGGGTTCGTACATATTCGCCAACAGTTCCCATGAGTCAAGTGAACGGGGCGTACTCCGTAGAGTCGAAAGTACACCCATATCTACATGGACTAGGACTCTTTTGGGGTGAAAGGGGCAACAACTCAAGAGACAGTTCCACCCTGGGCCTAATCAATACAGGGCTTGACATAGTCACCGGGACAATACACCGATGCTTCTCTCCTGATCAAGTTATACTGGAGACCATATGGCTGACTCGCTCGATGTTGAATATGTTTGCAAGTTATAAGATGCTACTGTCCGTTTGCATTGTAAATCAGCACTTCTAGTCAACCCATCGGCCACTCTGTCAAGTCTATCCCCAGCAAGATGAAGTTCTCCTCCATGATCGTCGCCGCGGCTCTGGCCGTCACATCCGTCCAAGCGTGCGCCAGCTACAAGGAGTGCTGGTAAGGATCACCTGCCTTTTCTTCCATCGAAAATGACCACTACTGACAGTCTCAAGGTGCGTGAGAGACAACTTCAAGTTCCAAGGCAAGGTCCAGAGCGACGTCCCTTGGGACGAAGACACCGTCAAGGCCTGCGATGCCAACGGAGGTGGCGGCGTGTCTGGGTACCACGGGCAGAACTTCAAGGAGTGCTACCGATACGTCGAGCGTACTATTCGTCTCGACGGGGCCATCAACAACTGCGACTTCAGCAACGTGAGTTTTCCGTCGGCGCGGAGGCGATGATGTTGTTTCTGGTGCTAACACGACGACACAGCACTGCGCCGCCGCCGGCAAAGCTGCTGGTGTTACCAGCCGTGGTCTCTGCCGTGACAAGATCTCGGGCGTACACTGGAAGAGGACCGAGTTCACGGCGTGAACTGGCGGTGTTTGAGCAGCTGCAGTTGTCTTGGTCGTGGCATGCGGTGAAACGTACATAGCTTATTATTTTCCTTCATACGGTACATATTTACAATAATTTGTCGTTCCTGTTTCTTGATTCCCTTTTCATCGTCGTAGTCTCAGCTTGCAATTTGCAGCACGTCGGTGTTGCTGGGAACGTTTGATACATTATAAGCTTTCGACAAGAATGTCAAGTCGCAAGAGACGGTGATGCCGTTTGAAGTTGTTGGCTATGTAGTAAACAAACTAAAGGACCGAACCAAGAGAACGAACCAGTTCAGACGTCAACAGCTCAGCGTTGGTGAATCACTCCCCTCTTGGACCATACTAGCACTCACAACTATGACAGGTCGTTACGCCATGACGAAACCTAGGTCCCAGTCTACCCGAGTCCTTCAGATCCATCTAAGCTGTCCCTGGGGAACCTGGAGTACGCCACGACTGCTTCAAGCCTCCGAGCTGGACGCATTTGTGGCTGATCACAACGCGAAAGCGAAGCGGACCAACCCGATCTTTTTATTCTTTCTTCCCGCTGAGGGGTCATTCAAGACGAGGGGAACCCTGGAAGAGGGAGCATCACCATCGTCGACATCACCAACAACACGAGCCAAAGTGTGCGTCGACATGATTTACGTCCCACCAGCGCAAGGGACGAGGCACACACACATGGCCAGAGTCCCCGGGGAACGCGCTCTGGCGGCAAAAGTGAAGCCCCGGTACTACCTCGATGCGCTCGAATAAGAGACGACCTCGACCACTCCGGAATTCGGTAGATGACGCGGTGGATCCGGGGCTCATCCCGGTCTCGGTTCTCCTACTTGTCGTCGTCGTCCTGCCCCTCATGAGCATCCCAAGACCATCCCAACTGTTTGTTCCTGGTCTATGCAGCATCTCTACAGACATCTCTCTAGCTTTCTCAATATACTGTCTGTAGAGTACCCGGGAAGAGGAGAACCTGGTCCTGGGCATCACCGCCGAAGAAAGCAGCTTCAAGTCCGTTGGCTGCGCGATGTAACGGTGCTGTTCGTTCTCGTTCCAACGACCCAATCCTACGCGGTATCCTGCCCCGACCCCTGTCTTCTGGCCTACGAACACGCGAAAGTCGAGCCGGCTCTCGTCCCGCAACGGGTTCCGAGGCATTAAGCTTGTTCAGGCACGCGTCTCCCTCGGTGCTGAAGCCACCGACATGCGACGCCCACGATGCAATGTTCCCTGTCGAGACGGACAAATGTTTGCGGAGAGGGTGACATTGGGGAGAACGCGGGGTGACTGGGCTGGATCTACTGTTGCGAAGTCATCATCCTTGAGCACTACGCGCGCATAGTGAGGAGAATACTTGCTGACCTTTAAACCCAGACTCGGCGGCCGCGGGTCCTGTTATTCGTGACGCCATTATGTCAACGCTCTCTCGGTCCATTGACGTGGCGGAGAGTTGTCTCATCGCCTGCGAGAGCTCCACAGCTCGAGGATGCTATAAAGGTGACTAGTCGTTAGAGTGCGGTCGACAACATGTCTGGCTTGATACCCTCTCTTGAGCCCCAGTCCTAGGTAGACAGGAAGCAAAGATGGTATCATTCAAATCGGCCGTGCTGGCCGCTACATACGTCGTCTCGGCTGCTACTGTCGACATCTCTGTCAAAGCCACCGGAGGCAACGCTACCAGCGGTCATCAATATGGCTTCCTCCACGAGGTCAGTCCCCGTGTTCCATGATATCTGCCTCTAGTAACAGACTCTCACATCAGTCCAGGACATCAACAACTCTGGCGACGGTGGCATCTACGCCGAACTCATCCGCAACCGAGCCTTCCAATACAGCGACAGGTTCCCCGTCTCCCTCGACGGCTGGCACTCCATCAACGGCGCCGTCCTGACCCTCAAGAACCTCGGCGAGCCCCTCTCCGCCGCCCTTCCCGTTTCCGTCAACGTTGCTGCTCGCAACGCCACCGGCGCCATCGGTCTCGAGAACGATGGCTACTGGGGCATGGACGTCAGGCAGCAGAAGTACACCGGCTCTTTCTGGGTCAAGGGTGCCTACGAGGGTGTCTTTACGGCCTCCCTCAAGTCTGCGCTGAACGACGACGTCTTCGGCTCGGTCGAGATCGAGTCCAGGGCTACCCCCGACGAGTGGGTTGAACACGAGGTTGAACTCGTTCCCACCAAAGACGCGCCCAACAGCAACAACACTTTTGCCATCACCTTTGATTCAGCGGTACGCGCGCAAGAAACACCTTGCCTTACGCAACGAAATCGTACTGACGTGGTTGGACTCAGGGCGCTGCCGACGGTTCGCTGGACTTTAACCTCATCAGCCTGTTCCCTCCCACCTACAAGAACCGCAAGAATGGCCTGCGCGTCGACATTGCCGAAGCCCTGGCCGGATTGCACCCCGTAAGAAATAACTAATCCCAGAGCATTACATAGCTTGCTGACTATCGAATGCGCAGAGCCTGCTTCGCTTCCCCGGCGGTAACATGCTCGAGGGTATCGACAACTCCACCTACTGGGACTGGAAGGACACTCTCGGTCCCCTCAAGGACCGTCCTGGCTTCCAGGGCGTCTGGAACTACCAGCAGACTCACGGACTGGGTCTCGTTGAATACCTGGACTGGGCGGCAGACATGAACCTCAACATTGGTAAGCTCAAGCTGGAGCCCCATGACTCCGTAACTCGTGCTGATAGATATTCGACACCAACAGTCATCGGAGTCTGGGCCGGTCTCGCTCTGAACGGCGACGTCACCCCCAAGGAAGACCTTCAACCCTTCATCGACGACGCCCTCGACCAGATCGAGTTCATCCGCGGCCCCGTCGACTCGAAATGGGGCGCCCGCCGTGCTGAACTGGGCCACCCCGAACCCTTCACGCTCGAGTACGTCGAGATCGGCAACGAGGACTGGCTCGCCGGCTACCCCCTCGGCTGGACCTCGTACAAGGAGTACCGCTTCCCCATGTTCATGGAGGCCATCCGCGCAAAGTACCCAGACATCACCGTCATCTCTTCGGGCGCCACCACCGACGGCGACGGTTTCGACATCCCTGCCCCTGGCATCGGCGACTACCACCCCTACCGCACCCCGGACGCCCTCGTCGACGAGTTCGACCGCTTCGACAACGACGTGGCCCACATCGTCGGCGAGGTCGCGGCCACGCACCCCAACGGAGGCACCGGCTGGGACGGCGACCTGATGCCCTTCCCCTGGTGGATCGGCACCGTCGGCGAGGCCGTCTCGCTCATCGGCTACGAGCGCAACGCGGACCGCATCCCGGGGACCTTTTACGCCCCCGTGCTGCGCAACATGAACCGCTGGCAGTGGGCCGTCACCATTGTGCAGTTCGCCGCCGACCCCGGGCTGACGACGCGCTCGACCAGCTGGTTCGTGTGGGAGCTCTTCGCGGGCCACCCCGTGTCCCACACGCTGCCCACCACCGGCGAGTTCGGACCCGTGTACTACGTTGCCGGCAAGAACGAGGCCAGGGGCAGCTTCGTCTGGAAGGGTGCTGCGTACAACACGACCGACGGCGAGGACGTTCCTGTCGTCGTCGAGTTTGAGGGTGTCGAGGCCGGTACCGAGGCCGCCTTGACTGTTCTCACGAACCCTGGCGGCGACCCGTTTGCGTACAACGACCCTCACACCGGTGTCAACATTGTCGACAGCCAGACGGTTGTTCTGACTGCGGACGAGAAGGGTGCTTTCACCTTTGCCCTCCCCGAGCTCAGCGTTGCTGTGTTGGAGACGGATGTAGGTGTTGAGGGTGGCAACAAGACAGCTCGTGGCTGGTCCAAGCCTTTTTACGCGTAGGCTGGTGGTCCATAGTCGAGCAAAACGGTTGAGTAAATACAATCGTTCCAGTTGAAAGTACCGTTATTGTGGCTTGGACTGGTCATGAACCCTACCACGAGTGTTTCCACATTTCGAGTATTTTTGGTCATCAAGGTCTTTGATGGCATGTGAACCACCTACGTAGTCTTTGACGCACATGAGGAGCTGCAGATTTGGCACCTTAATGATGTGATGATGCATACGTGTTTCTTTGCTATAAATCACGCCCTTCCTCCCATTCTACGGCGCAGTTACTTCTCATCTGATACAACTTATCGATGCCCCCCCCAGACCCCTGCTCTCAACCTACACCAAGATGACCATCTCAAACACCAAAGCGGCCTCCTCAACCGAGGCTAGGGAAACGAAACCTCGGGTAGTTCTTTTCTCGATCGCCCTGTTCTTGTGGATCAACGCAGGCCTCGTTGCATACGGGAACCTGGCCTCTACTTCGAACGCTGTCATTTTCCTGGCAGTGACGATGACCATGTTCGTCGTCGGCATGACAATCTTCTATGCTATACCTACAGATGAAGGTGGCTTTGAAGATAAGACTGGGCACTTTGCTCTTGCACCAGTGCTTGGCTTCGGGGCCGCTGCTGTCGGCGTCGTTCTGCACGATCAAGGACCGCTCGACTTTGCTCGGTGGCTGTTTTGGTCCTGGGGTGGAATCGTCGGCGGAATATTATTCGAGGCTTGTACTGGGTTTTCCGACGGCCTGATCCTCCGCATGGCTGGGAAACTCGTCCCGTAGTAGAAAGGATACCGCTTTCACTCCTATCGGTTAGTGAGCATGTCTTTTTCGTACCGCAAAGGTCTGACGGAGGAATATTTAGCCTGACATGGAGGGTTCAGGAGACTTGTAGTCATCGAGGAGTAGCAAAATCGAGGAATAGTTGTTGGGACCTCTCTGCAGGTTCGGTGCAAACCACAAAATACCTACTTGAGATGTCACTATTTCCTTTGCCTCGAAGCTGAGTGCGGGAGTTTCCACGTCCTCTGTCACAACTACAGTACGCCCGACTTTCCAGTCACCGTATCATCAGGGTGCATGAGGGACCTTGATGATGCGCGCACATCGCTTGGGTATAAGTATCCATCTCCAGGACCCAGTAAGTTCTGCTCACACATTCCTACCTGCTTCCTCTTCTTTCAAGCAAAACTATGCACAAACGTCGTCATTTCTCGTCTACAGTCACGGAGAAACGCGACTGTTGGATTATTTTCACTATCGTAGTGGTCTTATGGATTCATACTTGGATCTCTGCTTTCGTACCCATGTCTCCCGACGCACAGGTTGGCTTTGGCATCTGTTTGGGCATGGCGATGTTTATATTTTTTGTCATCGTTGGAATATTTGTTGGGGCTCATAAAGTTGAAGTTCATGGTAACTTAATCGTTGCGCCTTTGCTCGGCTTCGGGGCTGGTGCCATCATTTCCTGCGTCGTCAATCCATTCTTCATCGTCACGAAGTGGCTGTTTTGGTCCTGGAGTGGCCTAATCGGCGGTCTTCTTCTTGACGTTTTGACTGGAAACTGTCTCAAGGCGATTGACTTCGTTGAGAAGACGATTCTACATGTCGGATAGGCGCGTATATAAAAACACCAACTTCCGAGATGGCCTGTAAGGATCGCTTCTCCACCTTTGAAGGTATCAGGCTAATTGCGCGAGCACAGCAAAACTTCTCAAGAGCAAAATACGTGCCCAGTAGAGTATCGAGCCATAAGAGTTCCGAGTGACAAATCGGGAGACACGGATCATACCTCAGCGAACGGAACAGCACTGGACATCAAAGACATGGAGACGAGAATTTGCCCATGCCGAGAAGATGAGGGGCCGGGGGTAATTTGCCAGGAAACAAGATGATCGTTTCAGAATCACAGGCAAGACGTTCAAGACATGTCACTAGGCTTTGAATGGATTGCCACATCCGTATAACAGAGCACCTGGTGATGTTTGACGCTCCATTCGGAGAAGCGGTAGGGGTTATGGAATACATGGGAGTCAAGGCGCTTGCCATCAGAAGATGCGTCCCTTAAAACGATAGAGCTCATTGACTCATATTATAGGGATTACGTTACGAAAGCTGATGGAAGTAGACCTGGGCATGAGCTCTTATCAACCACAGAGTGCGCATCAAGATGAGGTTCAACATCGTTCAGAAGTGCTGCCGCCAGCGACAAAACCAGAAATTCAATTCTTGCTCATCAACAAAAATAAACGAACCTCTCATCAAAGTTTGTCAGTAGTGGAAAGTTTCTGTTCTTGTTTTCCGGGCTGGCATTTGTTACATATACACTTCCCGGGTCAAAAGTATGAGCACGCTTGCAGGCGGAGAACCAGGCATAGGCTTGCCCAAAGTTTCGACCGGAAAGTGTATCAGTTGCAGAATGGAAGCTCGCTTGACTTGAATTCCAAAGTGACATCGGTATCGCAGTCTGCTCATCAAAGGACCGCCAAGGCCAACAACCACACGGCGCCGAATGGACTCGAACCCGATCTGACCCATGCGGTCTCCGGCAGTCTCTCAAACCAAAGCTGTCCCCCGATCCCCGTCGGTCTTCATCCGCTGCAGCCTGCCGCTGAACTTCAGTTCCCGCTGAACTTCAGTTCTAGTCCCGAGACCCCCTTCCGAACGTTACCGATCCCTGGAACCTCGCCGTTTCCACCCTGCATGATGGCGTCGTAAGCCTCGACGATCAGCTGAACGCCCGAGTCGAAACCCTTCTCGTCGACTTGGCAGTGGCCGGCATCCGGCTTGTTGTTCGCCGTCTGGAGCTGGTTGAGAGTCTCCTTCTTCAGACCCACGTCCGTCCCCAGCTGCGCGTATGTCTTCATCGTCGCCGCGAGAGGCTTCCGGAGGCGCGTCAGCTCCTTCTTCGTCGTCTGGTAGTGGATCTTGGTCGTCTTCATCGCCTCTCGCGCCGACTTCTCGACAGTCACGCGCGGTTCCATGGCACCGCAGGCAAGCAGCACGCCGTTGCCGGCATAGTTGCCAATGTGGGCCGGGATGAAGTAGCCCGACAGCATGAGGGAGCCGCCAGAGACCCCGGTGAAGTACACGTTGGAGAGGTTGAAGGACATGTACTTGGGTAAGACCTTCTGGACGAGTTGGTCCACGGCTTTGGCGTGCTCTACACCGTCGGTCCTGTTGAGACCGCGGCCACCACCCCAATGGAGGTTCTTGTCGGGAGCCAAGATCGTCACGCCGGCGAGGTTGTCTTTGACTCCTTGGTTGGGCATGTCGAAGAATGATTGTCCCGTGTCACCGTGAAGCAGGACGTGAAGCCCTAGGGTTCCGTTGGAATTGGAATCCTTTCCGCCGCCGGGAACCTTGCTCTCCCGCGTGAACTCGCCAGCAGGACCGCTGATACGGAACCGAATATCCAGTCCGCTGCGTGTACGTCAGTCGAACAGGAACAGACTAGTTGGTGGTTGACACTCACTTCACTTGCTCGGTAGCATCCATAATGACGGAGCCGTCCTTGGCTTTGGTAATACCTTGAGGTATCTTCTTCGCTTTGTCGGCTGCAGTTTCACCGCCCTGCTGTTGAGGCATGGGATTGGGCGCGCAGTGCGCCAGGGTGAGCCAAAAGGCCAACCATGACGAACAAGCTCGGATTCTCATCGTGCTGAGTGCTTTTGCTGCTGTAGGTGTTGTGAAAGTCGAAACCTATATCGGCCTTTCTTGTAGGTCGCAGAAAGGGAACAGAGCTCCAACCGATGATGGCGGACAGCATGGCATTATATTCTCCCCACCTTCAACTTCCGCCAGGTTCGATGAACAGCACGGGTCGATGACCGGACTACTCGATCTGGCTTCCGTCGCGCGCGTTACCCCTCACCAAGGTCAACCAGTCTGCGTGTGTGTGTGTGTGAAGGGAAGCCAAAGTTTCCTCGCGTAGAGTTTCATCTCGACTTTTTCCGTCGTCGTCGAGATCGGCTGTCGTTGTCCCCGCCGCTCGCAACGGCCGTGAACGCCCAACTGCTGAGCGTTTCATGGATGGGACCAGTTTCCCTAGTGCCACGTGCGGCTGGCCTTTTGCTCGATGCTGATGGCGAACACGACGGAAAAGGTGTGCGTCGCGTTTCCAAACAGGACCAACGGGAACGTCGCCTCCGGGGGAGAAGTGTGACTGATGATTTGATATACGGTGTATAGCTCCGGAGTTCGCCATGGGTGTCCCAGGGGGCCAGATCATCAACGTGCGTATCCTTTGTGGCTGTGTCGGCCGACGTGGCCCTTTCCGTCGACCCGGAGAAACATTGATATTCCAAGTGGGTTATATCTTGAAATCGTTCTTGGGGCATTGAATGTGAATGTCTTGGCGTGACTTTCCACCAACTCAAACTCGAAGATCTTTACCAAGGGCTGTTGCTAGATGTCGCCATGTCGGACATTTCGCCCTACGCCAAGAGAGTAAGAGCACTTGTCAATGCTAAGATCATGTGGGAAGCTGGTGTCACGAAGCTTCTGCCGGGTGACTGACTGTTATTAAGGGTTCGTTTTCGATCCTTTGGCTCATCCCTTGTATGCGCAGAGTCTGGGCAGGGCGGCCTCGTGCGAGCAGGAAATAACTTTCATCCATCTATGCCATTCATGGTTCTCCCTCGTCCGTCAGAATCTTGCCTTTCGTCTGGCACACCCTCGGGGCACCACGGAAATGTCGTAACGCCTTGGTGGTGAGGGATTTCCGTCGGGACCCGAGGGCTTGGAACAGCTCCCGACACTTGCCACCCTGACTGTCAAGGTTGCGGTCGTAGGCCGACTATCGACAATAGTTGTGAGGCCAACCGCTTTCGAGTGAAGCTATTCTGTCTCACAATAGACGTAGCAGTTATAATAGATCGAAGATCGCAGGACCCATTTAGTAGGATATCAACGCTTCTGACTTATCAAGGTTATGTTTCTTCAAGTTCGTTTCTCGCTGACAGTCGTCGTCGATATACCTAGCTCGTAGCAGGTAAGGGTCATGTCTCGTTTCCTCCCTGAAGAGAAACAACACATCCTCATATGAGATGCAAAGCAGCCACACCGACCCAAGAAGCGAGCATTGTTTACAATACTTTGTTTTATAGGAATACACCACACATAACAAGCCCTTGGTAACCGACCGTAACCGGCCATGATATGAATGTCCGGGATCCACTTCTCTATTCCACTCATACATTTGTGCTATCCAGGTAGATTGACAAATGTCAGAAAGATATGGAGTGGCAACCCGTCCCTCCAGGTAGCAAAAGCGCCTTGAAGAGTTTCTACGAGTTCACGTGTCTTCAGGTTTCCACAATGTGGCCAACAAGGTGCTATACAAGCCCAGGTTAAAGCAGCATTTCTTCCTAGTTCGTTTTCTTCCAGCAACAACATACATTTTGCCGACTCCCCGAAATCTCAGTACCATCAAATAAATCATGTTCTCAACTCGATTACTTCCTGCCTTTGCTTTCCAACTATGCCTCGCCATCCTGACGGCAGCCGCTCCCATCGCTGACCCCGTGGTCGGCGGCAGCGGCAATACCTGGAAGTACGGAGTCGCTGGAGGTGTTTTTGGCCTCCTCGTCATGCTTCTTGACATCATCATCTTCCGTATGTTCACCTGCGTTGCCTTCGGTTTTTCTTGTTGTCTGAGACGGAAGCTAATCATGCCCAGTCGAAGTTCTGAGGTCCACGCGCCCCAAGTATTGCAAAGCCCTGTGGTGCCTCTTCGTCTTCTTCTTCCCCATCGTTGGCGTGGTGCTGTACTGTCTCGTCTCGGACAGGGAAGAGCGCGAGCGCCCTGCTGTAGCTCGTTGAGCTCCATTCAACTTTCTTCAACCATGACACGTGCGCCGTAGCTGGGAACTGCTTCGGACGCAAGATTCGAGGCCAGGAATATTGATCAATGAAGTCACGGCGAAGACAGACACTGGCAGCTCGTTATAAGATGCCGTGTATGTTATGTTGAGCTTTCTTGGGGGGGGGGCATTTACCATTCCTGGGATATCATTGGCGAGGCGTTCCTCAACGCCATCTACTGGTAGCACGTACTGGGGATGAAGCACGTGCAAGCTAATCATCCAGAAACTGTGCGAAGTTTCTAGATCCACCTACCCAGATACGTGGAACTTGAGCGACACTGTGAGAATTTCCTTAGCAGTAACACCATTCCAAACACGAGTCTTTCCGTAATGCCTAAGCCAGCGTGAGTGAGTGACATGGGTCTTCAACAACCCCACCATCTGTTCATGTATCACATGATTACGATAGAATAGCCGGCATACACGCCACGATAGTGAAGCTTGATATCGCTGTGGGCTGAACAACATCATGGTCATCGCACGCTGCGTGTCGGAAACGATTGCAAGGCCAGCACGGTGAAGGAACCCTTCCACTACCTGTGTCATCCCACTTTTCATCAACCGATATTTGAAGCATCTTATCGCTACTATTCATTCCTTTATCCCCACGAATATGACACCGTAATACATGCCATAAGCTAGGTCTAAGCCAGCCACCTTTCCTCTTCAAGCAGCCAAGACGCCGGGTGCCGCGTGCGGGTTTGAACAAGTTCCATGCGAACGGCATGCCTTGGGACAGCCCATTCGAGTCAAACTTCCGCGCGCCAACCTCGTCGCTGAATTTCTTGAGAGTCGAGGTGAACCTGGCAGCCGCGGCTCTCACCCGATCACTTGCGCGTCCCTAGGACAAGGGGTTGCCGAACATCAACAGCATCGAATCCGGCAAGTCGACGATCGGGGCATGGTTGAGGTTGCCGAGGAGGGCAATGTGCCGCACGGAGGCATTTAGGTCTGGGTGATGTATGAGTAAGTGAGGTTACTGATTTAGTGTTCGGTCAAAGGTAGGGAGGGTACCATCTTTCCTAATGCTTACGCTTACATCTCAACGCAATATCAATGGAAGAATAGACTTTTGAATCACTTAGTACTCATTGCCTATGAGCTCAACTTTGATATCAATCGCGTAGTAGAAGTAGTAACATCAAGGTGAGCAGCTCGTAAAGGTAATCGCACTTGAATATTATCGTATGTTGTCACTACGCGAATTGGTGTTGTCGAACTGTACTTCATCGGATCCCGGAATGTTAAGTCGCGCTAGAAGTCTCCGATGTCTGTTCAAGATTTGCGTGACTGTTTGTGTGGTTAATTGTCTCGAGTGGTCCCACATCCTGCCCATCAAGAAGCGGGATATTATCGGCAGGTTGCATACTGCGGCGCCGACGGCAAGCTCCATATACGACCAGAAAACTGAAGTGCCCGACCAGCCTGCGGTGAGTTGTGAGCAGCAAGTAAACATAAGGTGCAGTGGTTTTAATGAAGGAAGTGAATGTGGTAGAACTGAGGTTATAGGAGTCTGGTCCCGGGGTGAGATGGTGTATCTTACCCATTGTGTCTCCATCGCCAGCTCCCTGCTCACGCAGCCAGGTGTAGAAATAACCGTCTCATGACTGTTAACCGGAAGGCTCAACGTTCTTGTCTATGAGAGCATACCTTGATACAAGTACATGGGGAGACTCATAACTAGACTGAAGTAGGAGGAGATGATGGCTCTGGCGAAACGATAAGTAGGTAGTCTGATGATTAGAAGCCCCGGCCGGGGAGTATTTGAAGGGAGGTAGTAGGTCACTAACAGAAACCCGAGGCAGAAAACAGCCATCACATATGTTTGCCGCTTCTTGGTCACTGAAGTGCGTCCAATCAGCATAACCTCTGAACTTGAAAGCATCCGCCGGGGGGGGGGGGGGGTGGGCTTTCTCGCNNCCCGCGGGGGGGGGGGGGGGTTGGGCTTACTCGCAGATGTGATCCTGTAAAGCGGCCACATCGGCAGCAGGAACACAATGGTATCCAGGACCACCTGCGAGATACTAACACCAAAGTTGTATTCCAGCAGTACCAGACAGTGTTCTGCTGCCGTTTTGTGGTTGGTCCACCGCGCTTCTGGGTGTGCTCCGCAGGCGAATATCGTCATCCCAGCGGTTCCAATCATGAAGACGGTAACCAAAGCGATGAGAATTGTGATTAGAATGCTGTAAAGTTTGCCCTGGTTTGTAAACAGCTTCCGGAAGAGAAACAAGAAGGCAAGCCGGACTGACCCGACACCAGCGGCGTTGAGACAGTTGACAGCATATACCACCTACACCGGAACAATGTCACAAAACCATTGCAAGGACGAGGTGGATCTAATGGAAAAGAGAATGCATACCTGAATGTGAAGTTGATACAAACCGCCGAACACCGGATGGTCCGTGTCTTTGGTGGCCAACGTGTAGTCACTTCGTGGCCACGGTCCCTCAGGCGGCGGATATGGATCCCAGTCATGCCGCCCAGTGACTCGTTTAACGGCGCCTGTTTGTAGAGGAAAGGAGAGTGTGAGTGCATAAAGCTCCGCGTTGGCCACTCGCCAGACGACGTCTGCCATAGATGCTGGTGAATCCACGCACCGAATAAAGCGACGCTGCCTGTCGCAGCCGAAAAGAACTGCCGAAGCTGTTAATCGTTTTCAGAGCAAAATCTTTGCATTTTCCCAGTGCGATAACTCACAGTAGCGAGCATGGCGCAGTAGTCATCGGCCTTCGGTCGTGTCTTTCGTTGTCGAACAGACGCCAGGCGGAGACCCAACGTGGACAGATCGATGAATGTCATTGTCGGCACGACGGCGTACAGTATCTCGTATGTGACGAAGTTGAAGAACCCAACGTTTGTGTTATTGGTGTCTTCGGTAATGTAAGCGCGTTTATCCAACCATGCTGGCGGTGGTGATCTGATCATCATCCTTCATTGCGGAATAAGGAGCCGTGGATAACAGAGCCGGGAAGATCATACTGCCGTCTCGCAAGGGACGTGTCTTTTGGACGAGCTACTATATAGGGACGGCAATTGAATGGCAATTTCATCACCCCGTCTGCGGTCCTGAGTTGTGCACGACTCAGTGAGTTGCATATGCATAACATGCCTCCGAAGATGCTTCCAGGGGACTGCAAGCCCGAAGGCAATCTGGGTAGCGGAACCCTCCTTTGCTATGGACATACCCCGGAGATGCAATTTCTTAGGTTGCGCCAGCGAACTCTGTCGGTTTGGGAGATGTCAGTGGACGCACCATCTGATATGCAGTCCAAAGACGCAACATTATTGAGGGGTCGTCAGCGGTGATTGATTTGGCGAAGATTGTGTTGTTATACTCAATACGCCAGAATTCGACTGTATCCTGAAGAGGTGAAATTCGCAAGTGAAGAAGGTATGATGTAGACATAGGAAGCATCCATCGCAAGATCAGAACAGAAGTGAGGGCCTTAGCGGCGGTTCTCGTAACCGGTTCCGATCACGTCACGTTCGTCCAATGTCCATAGTTGAACGCATGAGCATCATGGCGGTCCCAAATGGGAGCATTGGTATCATTTATCTACCAGCTCACCCACTCCGTTACCCCCTTTGGCTTCGAGTCCGCCAAAGTAAGGCCGGGATCGTGTTCTCTTAATTCGAGTACGATGAACCTGCCCAAAGCTCTGCGCCTGTACGCTGGATGAGCTTTGGACAAGATGAGCACCCAGGCGAGGAATGAGCATCAGGACAGAAGAGGTTGTCCTGCGGTCGCCGGCCGTTGTTGTTGTTGTTGTTGTATTGTTTTACGCCGTGCAGTCCCCATATCGGGGCAAAGGGCGTTCGCGCAGCTAACCTAACTTTACAGGAAAAGAAGATGAAAAGAGGATGACGAGAAGATGACGAGAAGATGACGAAGAGGTACGTGAAACCCCCCTTCCCCTTTCCCCTATAAGCAAGCACGAGTGAGCGGTAGGTCACGGATAAGAGCGTGCTTCGCACTTCATGGAAACCCCAGATGTTCTAGGAAGACTGTTTACCGCGCGTTTCCAAAACCGAGAGTTCGATGTAAGAGAAACTCTGTCCGCCAGCTTTGGGGAAAGGAATGCCCCGGGGCCATTGGTTTGACTTTGCCAAGCATTTCTGAGACTACGCAAGCCTACTGTGTACTTGTAGCAAAGTGAAGTGACGCGCCCAAGTGTGTAACACGAGACTTCACCCATGATTTACGTGAGAAAATGCAGTTTTACGGCCCCGTACGGCCCCGCCGTAGTGACTGATGTCTCCTGACCTCGGCATGACGGAGGAAACGCGATATCCAGTCGCACAGCAGCTAAAAGCATGACTTTGTGTCGTGATATGGGGTTCGCTCCGTATCCCATGGGGTTCGTTCCGTAGCCTCATAGCTCTGGTCATATAGGTATAAATACCCTTCAGATCAGGCCTCCTATTCGTACCAAATATAAGCCTTTTTGCTTCCTCACATCCCCTCCGTATGTAGCTATGAGGCCCTTTCGAGGGTCTCCGCACTTCACTATAGTTATAAGCCCAGCTTTTTAGATAACTTTATCTCTCTCCTTTAATAACCTTATCATCCCTCTACTAAAGCTGAATATAGTCTATACTTATAAGCTTCTCTTTTTTAATCCTTCTTTTTAGATATATATATATATAACGCCACCCTTCTTAAGATATCCCTATATGTCTCTCTTAATATTTATATAATGCTATCCTTCTTGAGGCGTCCTTATATCCCTCTCTTAACGTTATATATAAGGTAGTCCTTAACCTCGCTCTATTAACCTCTTAAAGGTACCTTTTCAGCATCCTAATACCCTCTCAGTATCTAGCTATACTATTTTTACAGCTAGCTTCTCTACTCTTCTAATTTACTTCACTCTCACTATTCTGCCTCCCCTATATTTAGATTAGCTACCTATAAAATAGTATTCCTTTAGCTAAAATAGACTTACCTATAGTAGTTACTCTAAATACCTCTTTTTAGATATACTTTATAATTATTCTGTGCGTCTGGGGGAGTAGAGAAAGATTAAGAGTTTTTTTTTATAAGGATAGCCCTAGTTTAATACTAGAGATCCTGGATCGTGAGTTAGACTATAAAGTAAAGTTAGTATTAGATATCCTCTAATATATATTTTAAACTATAGGTCTAGAGGTAGTATCTATAAAGCTGGAGCTAACCTGAATATAACTAAGTCTAATAGTACTGGGAAGAGTTTTGAAGGGTTCTTCCCTTTATGACGGTATTTTCGAGTAAGCTGTTACAACCCGTTGGAACTACAGGACCAAGAGACGCCCTGCAGGATACCTAGCAGCTACAGAACCTTTATATGCAGGATAATATAGGAATAACAGGGACTCCACTCAGTATAGAAGAACTATAGTATATATTATATAGTAATAGGATAAGGATTATTTGGGATTAATATAATCTAGTATAAATTAGAAGCTAATAGATTATATTAAATTTATATAATCTAGAATAACTTAAGGAATATACTACTAGCTGGAATTTATATATAAAATAAACTTAAATATACTGAAAATTAAACTTCTATAGCTTTTTAGTAATTAACTTTATAATTATTCTTAAATACTCTTAGCTTTATTTCTTAATTCTCTTATTAAATTTATATTTAATTACTATAAACTCTAAAGACCTAATCTTATTAATATTATAATAATACTATTATTTATATATTATAACTTTAACTTACTACTAATAAACTTACTTCTGCTAAACCTAAAATTAACTATAATATTTTAATTACTTCTATTTAGTAAGTTAACTCTATAAAACTTACTTAATAGTATCTAGAAAAGAATATTACTATATCCACTAAATATTAAACTTTTTCCACTTCTTTTAGTTTTTAGAGAATATTTCCTAAAGGTAAATAACCTATTAAGTGTTACAACCTAACAGGATCAGGGCTGAGTTATAAGATACTAAAATAGGGTAAGACTCTAGATAGACCTCCATTGAAATAGGGTGAGACCCTGGATGGACCTCTATTGAAATAAGGTAGAATAATAACAACAAAAACAAATAAAAGAACTCTATAAAAGAGTGGCTATAATAGCTATATAGTTATAGCTGTATAGTTATACTAAAAAGGGAGTAAAAATAAAGAGAAAAACTAGCTTCTATTACTACTATAACTAGCTTACTACACTACGGTTAAATACGTAGCTACGTAGGGCTGTAGCCCTACGTACAGCCAGTAGCCACGTAGTCTCTCCGTACGGCCTAGTTAGCCTTATAGCCACTTATAGCCTTATAGCCCCCAGGCCTATCACAATCCTCCCCATTTTTGAAAGTTTGCGCCCCCGCGCGTTCAAAAATCCAGACAAAAACAAAAACCTAACTAGCCCCACAGGGTAAAAAAAAGTCGAAAAACGGATTCGAACCATGGCCCTCAGCCATGCGTACGTACGTACGTAACCCCTTGGCCACGCTGTTTATCGTTTATACCAGTAAACCACTTACGTACGTATAAGTATTACCTCCCCTGGCTGGAGGTCTATCAAAGTCGCCACGCGGGGCATATACCACCCCTGGGGGTATTCTTCCTCCCCAGAGTGGTCTTTCCTTTCGAACCAGGTATTTTTGATGTGGTCTTGTATGCGTAATAATCGATAAATCGTCGTAACTGTAGAGCCGTATTCGGTCGGGTTTCATTCTTCTTTTTCGTGAGGCCTCGAGGGCCCTAGGGTGGCATATGCGTGGCCGTAACGTAGCTATGGCCATACGCGTTGCTGTAGGTCTTGTGAATCGATTGATATAGCCGTAGCTGTTGTTTTTATGATTTTCAGGGGTTTATTCGAGGGATCTGTAAGATCCGTGGTATCCGTGGTATCCGTGGGATCCGTGGCCTTTGTGGCCCATGTAGCTATAGTATACGTGGCCAGCCCTCTTGTTGCTTTCGTTGATTTTCGACGCTTTTGCCGTACGTATGGCTGTAGCTGTAGCCCACGAAGCCGTGGTATCCGCATGGCTATGGCCTCCGCATGATCCATTGTATCCGTGGGATCCGTGGTATCCCTAGGGCTGTAGCAATTGAACAAACAGTCGTATTCGAACGTAGTTAAAGGCGTTGGTCTGCGAATGGGTTGGTTAGTCTATTAGCCTAGCGGCAGGNNATAGAAGTGTTCACCTATCACAACCTAAAAGGAAGCAATAGGCATGAATCCTGGATAGAATCCCCATTGAAATAGGGTGAGACCCTGGATAGACCTCCATTAAAATAGGGTAGAATAATAACAACAAAAATAAATAAAAGAACTCTATAAAAGAGTGGCTGTAACAGCTATATAGCTGTAGCTGTATAGCTATACTAAAAAGGAAGTGAAAATAAAGGGAAAAACTAGCTTCCATTACTGCTGTAACTAGCTTGCTACACTACGGTTAAATACGTAGCTACATAGGGCTATAGCCCTACGTACAGCCAGTAGCTACGTAGCCTCTCCGTACAGCCCAGTTAGCCTTATAGCCACTTATAGCCTCATAGCCCCCAGGCCCATTACAGTACCTAGTAGCTATAAGGTATTTTATATATATAAAGGGAAGAATATAATAAAGAACCTACTAGACTATAGAGGAACTATAGTATAGATTATATAATAATAAGAGATAAGTAATTATTCTGTAGGGTGAGTGATTAGTTAGTAGATTCTTAAAGTAATTAGTAAAACTAAGTAATTACTAACTTATAAGTAATAATTACTTCTTACTTTCAGATTAGTGAAGAATAATATAATATTAATAGGAATAGGAAAACTTATAATATTATAAACTTATATATAGGATAAACTTAAGTTTACTTAAAGTTGAACTTTTATAGCTTTTTAGTAATTAACTTTATAATTATCTTTAAATACTTCCAGCTTTATCCCTTAATCTTCTTATTAGATTTATATTTAATTACTATAAGCTCTAAAAATCTGATCTTATTAATATTATAATAATATTATTACTTATATATTATAGTTTTAACTTACTACTAATAAACTTACTTCTACTAAACTTAAGATTAACTATAATATTTTAGTTATTTCTATTTAGTAAGTTAACTTTATAAAGTTTACTTAATAGTATCTAGGAAAAATATTACTATATCTACTAAATACTAAACTCTTTCTATTTCTTCTGGTTCTTAGGGAATACCCTCTAAAAGTAAATAACCTATTAAGTTTCTAGACTAAGAAATAAAGAATATTAAACTTTCTAGTAATAAAGAGGATAATATTACTAAACTTATATAATAATTCTAAAAAACTAATAGAGATATAACTAAAATATAAGAGATTATTAATAATAATATTATAGAAGTTCCCTAACTTTAGTAGTATCTCTATAATAATTTAGATTAGTAGTAATTTCTAGTTTTTTAGTAGGAGGTTAATATTCTTTATACTACTACTAATATTATTTAGATTCTAGTTAAATTATATAAGAAACTTTAATTTAACTTACCTTAAGTTTTTAATAGAATTTCTAAGTATTTTAAGAGATTCCTTACTTAAGTTAGAGTTTACTATTAGTTTTTTAATCTCAGTTTTAAGGATGAAACTAAATAAGTTATTTATACTACCTTATTCCTTAAGGGAAGAGTTTTTATATAGTTTAAATTTTATCTTACTAATTTCCTTACTTATAAATAAAATAATTTTAAGTTAGAAACTTAAACTATCTTTATAAACTACTATAATTTTAAAAGTATTCTAATCTTACTATTCTACAAACTAGATAAGTAATAATAGTATAGGTAAGATCTAGTAGCTTTTAAGTAGAAAGATATAGTTATATATTATATAGCTGAGTTTAGATATGTTTATACTAGATTTAACTATACTAATAATATTAAGATCTTTATATTTTACTAAAAACTAAAAGAAGATATCAAAGATAATTTTATTAGGTAAGATAGATCTAGTAACTTTATTATATATATAAAACTTACTATTAAGATTAATAACTAACTCTTTAAATATTACTATAAGAAAGATAAATAGTAATAACCTTAATAACCTGATAGTAGATATAAATATTAAGGATTATTATATAACTACTGGAACTAATATAATAATTAGGGAACTAGATAATAATTTACTTTATAAATAAGTATATCTTATAGTTACTATAATAAATCTATAGACTTTACTACTGAAGCTCCTACTAAAGATAATAAATAATAAGATTTCAAGTACTATAATTATAATAAACTAGAATATATAGCTAAAAACTACTATTTACTTAAATATTAGTAATAAGGATAATAATTTCAGCTAATATCTAAATAAATCTAATAAATTAATATTACTAAGAAGGAAATACTTTATACCTCTCTAATCTAGATAGTTTATTTTAATAATATTTATATTATATATTAAGAATCTAAGGATAATATAAAATAGTATTCTAAGAATCTTTCTGGATAATTAGAATATTATACTAAGAAGATACTAATAATAGTTAATATTAAGAAAGAAGAAGATTTTATACTAATTTCAGAATAAGATTAAATATAAGAAAATAAAATAGTAATCTTATAGCTTATTATAGGTTATATCCAGATGTCTGGCTAGGACTGTACTTAAGTATCTGAAGCTAACCCCCTCGCCCGAGTGGGGCCCCAGTGGGCCCTATATAGCACTATATATACAGACTTTTCCACACACTTATAAAAGCTTCTCTTTTACTCCTTAGTTCTAAATAAACAGTATTTTACGCTATCTTCCAGTTAAATAAGTTTAGATTCAGCTTTTTATATATTTAGAATTCAGTTTTATTTACTATATAGATCATACTAAGTAGAGTATAGTTTCCTACTAGTTAAATATATAATCTAGTTAAATATAGCTTCTAGAATGTAATATTATATAATAGGTAACTAACTAACTAATATAAAGAATAATAAAGAATATTAGAGCCTCTTAGGATATCCCTATAGATAGTAACCTTATAAGTAAACTACTTTAGTAGTAGTTATAGTATATTTTTTTAACTTACTCTACTAAAGGATTAATTAGTTTTTATATAAGTTAGTAAGATAAGATATTATAGTAAGTAGTAACTTCTAGGTAGTTACTATAATAAATATCTCTAGCTTACATTAGGATACTCTAGTAACCCCCAGAATAATATCTATTAGGATAATAACCTTTAAGGTTAATAATATTATTATATCTCTACTAATAGCTAACTACTAAACAAAATTTCTTCCCTTATCCCTAAAGGTTTCAGGTAAGTAGAAAAAATATTAAGTATAAACTTAATAGATAAAAACTAAGCTAAAAATTAACTACTATTTCTTTAATAGTAATTAGGAACGTTAATATCTAATTTATTCTTAATTAGACTCTAGTTTTCAGTAAGTAGTTAAAATTTTCTTTATAGTAGGAAAGCTAGAAAACTCCTATAATCTAAGTAATTTTATAGATTATCTTGATAGAATTTACCTAAATCCTAATAGCTAGTTCTATATTATTACTTAGCTATAGAATCTCGGATAGAAGGAAAATAAATATCTAACTACTTTTCTATCCTAATTTAAAAAAGCTCTAGCTAATACTAGAGAGTATATATAGCTAGATATAGTTTAGATCTCTCTACTAGAGGCTACTTTACTCTCTCACCTTAAGAAGCTACTTATTATAATTAACCTTTTTATAGAATATAGATTTTAGTTATCTAAGATTTAAAATATAATTTAAAAACTTAAATATATAAAGGGGATATTAGTATACTACTAGCTGCCCCACTAGAAACTTACTACTTATAATATAGAAGGTAATATTATAATAACTAGGGTAGTTAAGAAGCGATAATAATATTAAAGTTCTAGTAGTTTCTCCTCTACCTCTAAAAATATTCTAAGAACTGCTAAAATACCTACTAATACTTTAGATATAGTAAAAAAAGCTATATCTACAGAAATTATAGAGCCTAAGAATATAAGAAAACTAATATAAAAATTACAAAAGTTATAGCTACTCCAGATTACACTAGAGATAACTAAGGAGATAATTTTATCCTACTTAGTAATAATAAGGATTTAGGAAAAAAGTAACTCTAAAGTAAAGTCAGACTCTAAAGCTAACTGAGGCAGAAGTAATAGAATAAAGGAAATAACAAAAAAAAACAAATAAGTAACTAATAGTTAACTACTATTTAGACTAGAATTAATAGAGATTACTCTATTAATATACTTATTAATATAGACTATAATACCTATACTATTATTAATATCTTCTTTATAAAGAAATTTTACTTCCTACTAATTAATAAGTTAAAGAGATAGATAAAAGAATATACTACTAAATTATTACTTAGTAATACCTAGGGAGTAACTATCCTAACCTTCGAAATTAGTAGCTATATATAGAAGATCTATACCTATACTATAGAGAACTTATAGTTACTTTTATATCTTAAGTAACTATAGATAGAAAATAATTATATTATCTATAACACTAAAGCCTAGTAGATAATATATAGGAAGGATAGTATAATAATATACTTAGAATACCAAAATAAACTAATATAGCTTAAAGAGATCCAGTTAGCTTAACTACTTAATATTAATTTATTTATATTTATCTATTAGTATACTATATAGTATACTAGTGAGGCACTAAGCTCCTACTAAGTTATATCTATTAGTTTAGTAGATATCGAAAAAATATTAATCTTAAAAATAGAGGTAAACTTAAAGGATTATATTCCTATAAATATCTTAAAGGAATTTCTAGATTTTTTCTATCTAAGTTTAGTATACTAACTACCTCGTAGCTAACTAGGGATAGACTACTATATTCTATTAATCCCTAATAATAAGAGATAGAAATTAGATTTCTTATAGAGATCTCTCTATAGTATATTATAAGAGAAGCTTTTAGTATTTAAGAAGATTCTAGAGAATTTACTTAATAAAGAATTTATTCAAATAAGTAATTTCTTTATTAATACCTTAATCCTCTTTATAAAAAAGCTAAATAGAGGAATATATTTTTATATAAATCATAAAGCTTTTAATATAATTATAAAGAAGGATTATTACCTCCTCTTCCTTATATTAGAAACCCTCTAGAGGGTTATTATTACCTACTAATATACTAAACTTAATATTATTACTATATTCTATAAGATTAGAATTAATAAGGTAGATTAAGAGAAAATAGTTTTTTAGATATATTATAGTTTCTTTAAATAGATAGTATACTCCTTTAGACTTACTAATATCCCCACTATATTTCAATAGTATATTAATAACTACCTATAGTAGTTTCTTAATAATTTTATTATAATATATATTAATAATATCCCTATTTATATTAGTAGTTTACAAAAGGAGTATAAAGAGAAAGTTTACTAGATACTTAGTTACTTTACTAATATAGACTTTAACTTAGATCCTAAGAAATATAAATTCTCAGTTACTATAGTTAAGTATATTAGGTTTATTATATTAGCTAGAAAAAACTTCTCTTATAATCCTAAGAAGTTAGAAGTTATTACTAACTAACTTCCCCCTAGTTTACTAAAAGATATTTATAAGTTCTTTAAGTTTATAAACTACTATAAAATCTTTATATTTCAGTATAATATTATTATAAAGTTTTTAAACTACTTAACTTAGAAGTTTATTTCTTTTAACTGGAAACTAAGATAGTAGGAGGTTTTCCTTACACTAAAATAATTCTTCACTATAAAGCTAGTTTTACAGAAGTTTAACCTTAATATTCTAATAATAGTAGAGATAGACTATTTAGAATATATTCTAAAAAATATATTAACTTAAGATAATAAAGCTAAAGTGAAGTATTTAGTAGTTTTCTATTTCTAACATCTGACTCCTATAGAGTTTAATTATTTGATTTATATTGAGAAGTTTCTTATAATATTAACTTATTTATAGATATAAAAAGTGAAACTATAGAATATTAGGAAGTTTAAGATCCTTACTAACTATAAAAACTTTAAGTATTTTGTACAGAAATAATAACTTACAAAGAGGTAGAATTAGTAGATAGAGAAGTTATTTTAGTATAATTTTTACTTTAAATACTAACTGGATACCTAGGTAGTAGTTTCTAATATCCTCTTTCAGAGGGAATAGGATACTTCTAAAGAGTAAGATAATAAGAGGTAATAGAGATAGATAATATAGATTATTATAGATACTACTATCTCTATAAAACTTTAAGTAGAATATATAAATATTATTAGTATTTAGGTTTTTAAAAGAAAGCTAGATCTATAAGAAATATAGAATTATATTATTAAGAGAGACTTTTTATATTAATAGATCTTTATAGTAATCTAGAAAGAAGAATATAGTTTTCCTCCTAATCTCTATATTAAGGTTTAGATTACTAAGTATATTATTAATATATTAGGATAGCTTACTTTCAGAGAGAGACTTTAGATACTAAATAGTAAAGAGAATAATAACCTCCTGAATAAACTTAGAATTAAGCTAGTATAGAGGTTATATAACTTCTCTCCTATAAGTTACCTAGAGTATAATAATATACTAAAGATTATAAGCTAATAGTTCTACTAATCTAGATAGTTATAGAGTATCTACTAATTTATATATAATTATAATATATATAGAAGTATTTATATCTAGAGGTAAGCTAAGAAAGAATTTCTAAAATTCCTATTAATATTTAACTAGTTATACTCTAATCTATTAATAAACTTTATTACTAACTTACTCCCCACGAAAAAATAAAGTAGCTATTACCTCTAGGTTATTATTAATTAACTAAGTAAAACCTTTATATTAGAGGAGATAGATATAATAGAAGTAGAAATATATACTTAGTAGTTCCTTAGTTACTACTATAAGTTTTATAGAATACTATACTTTATTATAAGTAATAGAAAATCTAACTAAGTAAGTTACTTCTAGAAGGAATTCTATAAATTAATAGATATTATATACTTATTAAATACTAATTACTATTTACAGACTAATAGAATTATAAAATAATATAATTAGAAGATCTAAGTAATTTTAAGGATATTTACCTACTAGTCCTAAGATAACTAAGGTAACCTACTACTTATTATATAGTTAGCCCTCTATAACTAATAGTATAATATAATAGGAACTATACTTTTTTTTATAGATTATAAATATTATATTAACTTTATTCTAGTTACTAAAAATATATAGAATTACTCAGTAGTAGTAAAGTTACTACCTACTAGCTAGTTAAGAGGATATAGTTAGTAATAATATATTTTTATATAGAAATAGCTACTACTTAGTAGAAGTTAGAAACTTAAATAAATAAAATCTAGTTCCCTATAAATTAACATTAAGTTAGTAATAAGATATAGTTAAATATATCTAACTATAAGTTACTAAATTTAAGCTAAAAGTTAGCTTAATTATACTATAAGTATATAGTAGTAAAGATCCTCTTACTATATATTATACAGCTTAATACTTTAGAGTCTATTTACTTATAGTTCTATATAAACTTAATTTAGAGAGCTACTACTAGTTTACTACTTAGGTAGATTATAGTTAATAGCTAGCTACTACTACTAGTAAATAATAATAAGGAAGCTAAATAGTTAGTTAAAAATATTCTTACTATAAATATATACTAAATAGGGAGAGAATACTAATAAGAAACTTTAGTTAAATAAAAAGAATATATAAACTCTATATAGAAGCCTATTAATATTATTATAAATATAGTAATACTAAAGTAATATAAAGTAATATATAACCTAATTATAGATAACGACAGAGACCTAGCTTATAGCTCCTAACTGAATAGCAGCTAGAGAGGATAGAGGTAATATTATAGACTATATCTAGATATCCAGCTAAAATTATACCTAAGTATCTGAAGCTAACCTCCTCGCCTGAGTGGAGCCTCAGTAGGCTCTATATAATATTATATATACAGACTTTTCTATATACTTATAAAAGCTTCTCTTTTACTNNTTCTCTTTTACTCCTTAGTTCTAAATAAACAGTATTTTACGCCACTTTCTAGTTAAATAAGCCTAGGTCCAGCTCTTCACATAACTATAAGTAACTGAGAGAGAACTTTACTATAAAATTGGTTAAATACCTAATAGATAGTTTCTGTAGAAATTTTAGTATTAAATTTAGTAGAGAATTAATACTAAAAGAAACCTACTTTTTACTTAAGCTTTTATATAACTACTTAAAGTAAGTAATAAGATAACAATAAAGATCCTTACTATAGTTAAATATAATAAGCTGGAACGTAAAGTTAAGAAATAACTTAATAATCTCTATTAGTAAGAACTTATTAAAATTAGTTTAGGAATTTATATTAACCTAAATAACTTATTTAAGTTAATTAATAATAACACTAAGCTAGATAATAATACTATTGAAAACTTAGGATCTTCTATTTTGCAGCAACTAGGTAGTAATAAAAGTAAGTAACTTAAGATTTAGAGTATTTACCTAATTTAAGATAAGTAATTTATTATATTCTATAGAGTTCTAAGTAACTAGACTCTAAACTACCTTAAGATAATGCTCTATAATATAAACTATTAACTTTTATAAATTAATCACTCAGCTTACTAAACTATCTTTTAGATATATTATATATAAGATAATTATGTACTATACTTTAGTAATACATTCGATAGATAATTCTTCGCACAATAATTCAAGGATAATCTAATTCCGAATATATATTTTAATATAGATTTACTATTTTAGAAACTTTAGTATTTTATTAAAAACTATTTTACAATATTCGCACCTAGCAAAAACTACCCTATAGTATGTATATATAAATAATATCATTAATAAATAGATAGACTGTAAATTAGACTATTATATAATCCACTATATTAATAAAGTAAGAGAATAGCACTATCAACGTAATAAACTTTAGAAATAATAACAAAACACTAAAAATAGACCTATACTACTAATACTAGAATATAGAGAATTAATATTCAGAAAGATATTTTAAGAAGGAAGGATTATAACTTATTATTATAAAAATAGAATAATATTAGAGTAGAGATACTATAAGTAGTTAAAAAACTAGATATATCTACTTAATAAGGATAAAGAAAAATATTTTAGATAAAGTTTTTATACTTAGTAATAGTAGAATATAATAATAAATACTTTCATCTTAATATTATAGTAAATAGATATAAGATATAAGTTTTAATTAATTGTGACGCTTAAGGAAATTTTATATTACTATAAGTAGTAAATAAACGATAGATCTTATAGATAATAAAAGTTAAAATATATTAGCTGTATACTATTAAAGAAGAAAATGTTAAATATAGTAGAGATATCATTAATTTAGAGATTATATACTTCCCTTTAAACTATTATAGCTAGAAGGAAGACTATATTTTTAATATAATAGAAATAGGTAATTAAGAGATTATCTTAAGAATCTTATAGTTATAAAAAATAACCTATAGATAGATTAGAAGACTAATTATCTCTAATAGAAGAATTTAGTTTCTAAAGACTCTTATTATAGGCTATGCCTGGATGTCCAGCTAGAGCTATGCCTAGGTATCTGAAGCCAACCCCCTCGCCCGAGTGGGGCCCCAGTAGGCTCCATACAATACTATATATACAGACTTTTCTATACACCTATAAAAGCTTCTCTTTTACTCCTTAGTTCTAAATAAGTAGTTTTGTATTACCTTCTAGTTAAATACGTTTAGGTCCAGCCTTTTATATATTTAGAACTCAGTTTTATTCACTATATAGATAATACTAGGTAGAGTGTAGCTTCCTACTAGTTAAGTATATAATCTAGTTAAGTGCAGCTCCTAGGATATAACACTATATAATAGGTAACTAATATAAAAAACGATAGAGAGTATTAAAGCTCCCCAGGATACCCTTATAGGTAGTAACCCTATAAGTAAACTACTTTAGTAGTAGTTATAATATACTTTAAACTCTCTCTACTAGAGAATTAATAAGTTCTTATATAAGTTAGTAAAATAAGATACTATAGTAAGTAGTAACCCCCAGGTAGCTACTATAATAGATACCTCTAGTTTATATTAGGATACTCTAGTAACCCCCAGAATAATATCTATTAGAATAATAACCTTTAAGATTAATAATATTACTATACTTCCACTAATAACTAACTACTAGAGGAAGCTTCTTCTCCTACCCCTAAAGTTTTCAGGTAAGTAGAAGGAATACTAAGTATAAACCTAACAGATAAAAGCTAAGCTTAAGATTAACTACTATTTCTTTAATAATAATTAGAAATACTAATATCTAATTTACTCCTATTTAGACTCTAGTCCTCAGCAAATAGTCAAAACTTTCTATATAGTAGGAAAGCTAGAAAACTCCTATAACCTAAATAATTTCATAAATTACCTAGATAGAACTTACCTAAACCCTAATAGTCAGCTTTACACTATTATCTAGCTATAGAACTTCAGACAGAAGGAAAATAAACACCTAACTACCTTTCTACTCTAATTTAAAAAAACTCTAGCTAACACTAGAAAATATATATAGCTAAATATAATTTAGATCTCCCTACTAGAAACTACCTTACTCCCCTACCTTAAAAAACTACTTATTATAATTAACTTTCCTATAGAATATAAATCTTAATTATCTAAAGTTTAAAATATAGTTTAGAAGCTTAAATATATAAAAAAGTTATCAGTATACTACTAGCTACTCCATTAGAGACCTACCACCTATAACATAGAGAGTAATATTATAATAACTAGAGCAGTTAAAGAGTAATAATAATATTAGAACTTTAGTAGCTTCTCCTTTACTCCTAAGGAACACTCTAAGGACCGCTAGGATATTCACTAATACTTTAAATACAGTAAGAAAGATTATATCTATATAAACTATAAAGCCTAAAAGTATAAAAAAACTAACATAAAGGTTATAAAAGCTATAGCTGCTCCAGATCACACTGGGGATAACTAGAGGAATAATACTATCTCACTTAGTAATAGTAAGGATTCAGAAAAACAATAACTCCAGAGTAAAATTAGACCCTAAAGCTAACTAAGATAGAAGTAATAAAATAGAGAAAATAACAGAAAAAAAAAATAAGTAACTAGTAGTTAGCTACTATTCAGACTAGAATTAATAAAAGTTACTTTATTAATATACTTATTAATATAAATTATAATATTTATATTATTATTAATACCTTCCTTATAAAGAAACTTCACTTCCTACTAATTAATAAGTTAAAAAAATAGATAAAGAGATATACTACTAAATTATTACTTAATAACACCTAGAGGATAATTATCCTAACTTTAGAAGTTAGTAACTATATATAGAAAATCTATATCTATATTATAGAGAACTTATAGTTACTTTTATATCTTAAGTAACTATAAATAGATAATAATTATATTATCTATAATATTAAAACCTAATAGATAATATATAGGAAAGATAGTATAATAATATACTTAGAATATTAGAATAAGTTAGTATAACTTAAAAAGATCTAGTTAGCTTAGCTATTTAATATTAATTTATTTATATTTATCTATCAGTATACTATATAGTATACTAGTGAGGTATTAGGTCTCTACTAGGTTATATCTATTAGTCTAGCAGATATTAAGAAAGTATTAGTTTTAAAAGTAGAAGTAGATCTAAGAAATTATATCCCCACAAATATCTTAAAAGAATTCCCAGATTTTTTCTATCCAGATTTAGTATATTAACTACCTCCTAGCTAATTAGGAATAAACTACTATATCCTATTAATCTCTAATAATAAGAAATAGAAACTAAACCTCCTATAGAGACCCCTCTATAGTATATTATAAGAGAAACTTCTAATATTTAAGAAAACTCTAAAAGATTTACTTAATAAGAAATTTATTAAAATAAATAACTTCTCTATTAATATCTTAATCCTCTTTATAAGAAAGTTAGATAGAAGAATATACTTCTATATAAATTATAAAGTTCTTAATATAATTATAAAAAAAACTATTACCTCCTCCTCCTTATATTAGAAACCCTCTAGAGGGTTACTACTACCCACTAGTATACTAAGCTTAATATTATTACTATATTCTATAACATTAGAATTAATAAAGTAGATTAAAAGAAAATAGTTTTTTAGATATATTATAGCTTCTTTAAATAGATAGTATATTCTTTCAGACTTACTAATATCCCCACTATATTTTAATAGTATATTAATAGCTACCTATAACAGTTTCTAGATAATTTCATTACAGTATACATTAATAATATCTTTATTTATACTAATAACGTATAAAAGGAATATAAGGAGAAGATCCACTAGATACTTAACTACTTTACTAATATAAACTTTAAGTTAGATCTTAAGAAATATAAATTCTTAGTTACTATAGTTAAATATATTAAATATATTATAATAGCTAGAAAAAACTTCTCTTATAATCCTAAGAAATTAGAAATTATTACTCACTAACTTCCCTCCAGTTTTCTAAAAAATATCTATAGTTTCCTTAAGTTTATAAACTACTATAAAATCTTTATATCTCAGTATAATATTATTATAAAACTTTTAAACTACCTAACTTAGAAATTAGTTTCCTTTAACTAGAAACTAAAATAGTAAGAAACCTTCCTCACACTAAAATAACTTTTCACTATAGAACTAATCCTGCAGATATTTAACCTTAACACTCTAATAATAGTAAAGATAAACTATTTAGAGTATACCCTAGGAAGTATATTAACCTAAGCTAATAAAGCTAGAGTAAAGCACCTAATAACCTTCCACTCCTAATACCTAACCCCCACAGAGTTTAATTACCTAATCCACAATAAGGAACTCCTTATAATATTAGAATATTTATAAGTATAAAAAGTAAAACTATAAAATACCAGAAAATTCAAAATCCTTACTAACTATAAAAACCTTAAATACTTCATAAAGAAATAATAACTTACAGAGAGGTAAAACTAATAAATAGAGAAATTATCTTAATATAATTTTTACCTTAAGTATCAGCTAGATACTTAGGTAGTAGCTTCTAATATCCTCTCCCAGAGGAAACAGAATACTCCTAAAAAGTAGAATAATAAGAAGTAATAGAGATAAGTAATATAGATTATTCCAGACACTACTATCACCACAGGATCCTAAATAGAGTATATAAATATTATTAGTACCTAGGTTTTCAAAAGAAAACTAGATTTATAAGAAATATAAAACTATACTATTAAGAGAGACTCCTTATACTAATAGATCTTTATAGTAATCCAGTAGAGGGAGTATAACTTCCCTTCTAACCTCTATATTAAGATCCAGATTACTAAATATACTATTAATCTACTGAGATAGCTTACTTTTAGAGAGAGGCTTTAAATACTAAGTACTAAAGAGAGTAATAGCTTCCTTAATAAACTTAAAACTAAACTAATATAGAAGTTATATAACTCCTCCCCTATAAGCTACCCAGGGCGTAATAATATACTAAAGATTATAAGCTAATAATTCTACTAACCTAAATAGTTATAAAATATCCACCAATTTATATATAACTATAATATATATAGAAGTATTTATATCTAGAAGCAGGCTAAAAAAAGATTCCTAAAACTCCTACTAGTATCTAACTAGTTACGCTCTAATTTATTAATAAACTTTATTACTAACTTATCTCCCACAAAAAGATAAAGTAGCTATTACCTCTAGATTATTATTAATTAACTAAATAAAATTCCTATATTAAAAGAAATAAATATAATAGAGGTAGAAATATATACTTAATAGTTCCTTAGTTACTACTATAGATTCTATAAAATATTATACTCTATTATAAGTAATAGAGGATCTAATTAAGTAAGTTACTTCTAGAAAAAATTCTATAAATTAATAGATATTATATATTTATTAAATATTAGTTACTACCTACAGACTAACAGAATCACAAAATAGTATAATTAGGAGATCTAAGTAGTTTTAAAAATATTTACCTACTAATCCCAGGATAACTAAAGTAACTTACTACTTATTATATAGTTAACCTTCCGCAACTAGCAGTATAATATAATAAAGATTATACCTTTCTTTATAGATTATAAATATTATATTAACCTTATTCTAATCACTAAAACGTATATAAAACCACTCAGTAATAGTAAAACTACAACCTACTAGCTAGTTAAGAGAATATAGTTAGTAATAATATATATCTATATAGAGATAGCTACTATTCAGTAGAAGTTAGAAACTTAGATAAATAGAACCTAATCCCTTATAAATTAGTATTAAATTAGTAATAAAATATAGTTAAATATATCTAACTATAAATTACTAAACCTGAACTAAAAGCTAACTTAGCTATATTATAAATATATAGTAATAAAGATCCTCTTACTATATATTATAAAGTTAGATACCCTAGAGTCTATTTACTTACAGTTCTATATAAATATACTCTAGAAAGCTACTACTTATCTACTATCTAGGTAGGTTATAGTTAATAGCTAGCTACTACTACTAGTGGATAATAATAGGAAGGTTAAATAGCTAGTTAAAAGTATTCTTACTATAAGGATATACTAAGTGGGAAGAAGATACTAATAAGAGATTCTTATTAAATAGGAAGAATATATAAACTCTATATAGAAGCCTATTAATATTATTACAGATATAGTAGCCCTAGAGTGGTATAAGGTGATATATAGGCTGATTATAGATAATAATAGAGACCTAGCCTACAGCCTCTAGCTGGGCGGCAGCTGGAGAGGAGGGAGGTAATATTACAGACTATATCTAGATATCCAGCCAGGGTTATACCCAAGCATCCAAAGCTAACCCCCTCGCCCGAGTGGAGCCCCAGTGGGCCCCATATAGCACCATATATATAGACTTTTCCACACACCCGTGAAAGCTTCTCTTTTACTTCTTAATTCTAAATAAATAGTTTTACGCCACCTTCTAGTTAAATAAGCTTAGATCCAGCCCTTTACAACTCTCTAGATAATAAGATCCTATATAAATTAAATATAACTCTAAAAATATAAAACTTTATTACCTACCTTAGAATTAAGAATATAATAATCTAAATATTAAATATTATAGTAGTAGTAAGAGTTAGTAATAAGATAGATTAACTTCAGACTATCCCTAATAAATATTAGATTTATAAATAACTTTTTACAGAAGAACTTAAAACTAAGTTACTAGAGTATATAAGTTATAATTATAAAATCCTTTTAAAAAAGGGGAAGAAACCTAAATTCAGTAAAATCTATAGATTTAATTAAATAGAAATAGAAGTATTTAATAAATATATTAACGAGTATCTTAAGAAAAGTTATATTAATTATTTAATACTACTAGTAGGAAGCTTAATTCTGTTTATACTTAAGAAAAATAGTAAGCTATAATTTAATATTAATTATCAATAATTTAATAATATAATAATTAAGAATTAATACTTATTACTCCCTATATTAAAATTATAAGACTAAGTTTATAGAGCTAATTAGTTTATAGCTCTCAACCTTAAGGAAACTTATAATTTTATCTAAATTAAAAAAGGTAAAAAATAGAACATTACTTTTAGAATAAGAAAGAATTTTTATAAGTATTTTATATTATTTTTTAGACTTACTAATATATCTATTATACTCTAATTTATAATTAACTATATATTATATAAATACTTAAATATCTTTTATATAGTATATCATAATAATATTCTTATTTATTTAAGAATACTTCAAGAATATAAGGAATATATTTATAAAGTATTTTAGAAACTGTAGTAAGTTAAACTGCTAGTGAAATGGGCCATGGCTGAGAGGGCCCATCTGGACTAAAACCAACTAACCACCCCCAGCNNCCCCCAGCCATGAAACCTGAGAGAAGCAAAAACAGATGGAAAATATTAAAAAAATATTTTAAAACTGTAGAATTACATTCGCAGATCTACGGTCCAAAAGCCAAGTTGATCTGAATAGTAGGTCTTGGATTCTGGAGAGAATAGAAGTCAATTCTTTCTATCTGTCGGTGATAAACCTGGCTATTTATACTTGTGAGGCCACTTGTGTTATGTAAATAGGCCTGTTTACAGGCCCAACCCCATCACACTAGTTAAATTAGAGAAAAGTAAATTTTATATATAATAAGTAGAATATATAGGATTTATTATTATACTCAATATAATTAAAATATTAACTAAGAAGATCTAGATAGTTAAGAACTAACTTAGGCTAATAAATATTAAAGAAATCTAAATTTTCCTCAGATTTACTAACTTTTACTAAAGATTCCTTAAGGATTATATAAAGAAAATAATCCTACTTACTAAACTTATATAAAAAGATACTAAGTTGGATTAAACTAATAGATAAGAAGAAATATTTCAGGATATTA
This sequence comes from Colletotrichum lindemuthianum, assembly GCA_001693025.2. NCBI lineage: Eukaryota > Fungi > Ascomycota > Sordariomycetes > Glomerellales > Glomerellaceae > Colletotrichum > Colletotrichum lindemuthianum. The sequence continues at coordinate 49,857 of MASP02000226.1, read as the reverse complement.
AAAACTAGGTTATCTTAAAATTTATTCTTATAATTCTAGATTCTAATAAACTATATAAAGTTAAGACTGACGCTTCAGACTATATAATAGGAGGATAACTAAGATAATATAATATAAAAGGAATATTGTATTCTTATATTTTCTATTTATATAAATTTAATAAACCAGAACTTAACTACTAAATTTATAATAAGGAACTTATAGCGATTATTAAAATATTTTGAAAATAGAGATTATAACTTTTAGAAACTAAATATAAAGTTTAGGTTTATACTAACTATAAGAATCTTATATATTTTATAATATCTAAGAATCTTAATAAGTAATAAATTAGATAGTAAGAATTTCTTTTAGAATTTAACTTTTATATTATCTACTATAAAAGAATAGAAAATAGAAGAGCTAATATATTTAATTAAAAACTAAACTATAATATCTTAATATTAGAAGAAATATAAATTATCCTAAAAATAGATATAGATAGAAAACTTATATCTATATAGAAGCTACTCTTAATTAGTAAATAGGTTAATATAAATATAACTGGAAGAATAATATATAAAGTAATTAGAAATATTTATAGTATATTAGTATATAGATATTAAAAACTTACTAAAATATTTAAAGAGATTTAATAATATTATAATAAAAAGATAATAAGATAAGATATAACTAATATAATTAAGGATTATGAAACTTACCTTAAAAGTGAGTCTAGCTAATATAAACTTTATGGTAAATCATAATTTCTACTAGTATTTTAAAAGTTTTAGGAATTAATTTCTTTAGATTTTATTATTAAGTTACTGAAACTATAAAAACTACTTACTAAGGTATACTATAATAATATTCTTATTATAGTAGAATAACTTATTAAATATATCTATTTTATTCTCTATAAGAAATTGAATATAGTAGAAAATCTTATATATATTTTCCTTAGAATTATTATTAGCTAATATAGATTATCTTAGGAAATTATGTCTGATAGAGATAAACTTTTTATATTTAAGTTTTAAAAATTCCTAATTTTATAACTTAGAGTGAAATATTATCTATCTACTACTTTCTACTTATAAACTAATAGTTAGACTAAATATATTAACGAGATTCTTAAAATCTACTTTAGATATTATATTAACTATTAATAAAATAATTAAATTATTTTATTACTAATAATCTAATTTACTTATAATAATATAATAGGAGAAAATACTAAAGAATTATCTTTCTATTTTAATTATAAATTTAACTCTATTATATATTGAAATAGACTATAGCTGAGAGGGTCTATCTAGACTAAAACCAACTAACCACTCCCAGCTATAAAACCTGAGAGAAGTAAAAACAGATAGAAAATATTAGAAAAATATTTTAAAACTATAGAATTATATTTGCAGATCTATAGTCTAAAAGCTAAGCTGATCTAAATAGTAGGTTTTAGATTCTGGAGAGAAGAGAAGTTAATTCTTTCTATCTGTTTGTAATATACCTAGCTATTTATACTTATAAGGCTACTTATATTACGTAAATAGGCTGAGCCTGTTTATAAGTCTAACCTTATTATAATCCTCCCTATTTTTGAAAGCTTACGCCTCCGTACGTTTAAAAATCCAGACAAAAACAACTAAAACCTAACCAGCCCCGTAGGGTAAAAAAAAAGTTAAAAAATAGATTCAAACTATAGCCCTCAGCTATATATATATACATATATAACCTCTTAGCTATAAAGCCCTTATCGTTCATACTAATAAACCACTTTCGTATATATAAGTATTATCTCTCCTGGCTGGAGGTCTATTAAAGTTGCCACGCGGGGTATATACTACTCCTAGGGGCATTCTTCCTCCCCAGAGTGGTCTTTCCTTTCGAAATCTAGGTATTTTTGATATAGTCTTATATGCATAATAATCGATAAATTGTTATAACTATAGAGCTATATTCAGTCAGGTTTTATTCTTCTTTTTCGTGAGGCCTTAAGAGCCCTAGGGTAGTATATACGTAGCTGTAATGTAGTTATAGCTATACGTAGCTATAGCTATATATAGCTGTAGGTCTTGCGAATAGGTTGGTTAGTTAGTTAGCTTAGTAGTAGGTTTATTTAAATAGTATAGAAGTATTTACCTATTATAATTTTAAAGGAAGTAATAAATATAAATTCTAGATAGAATCTCTATTAAAATAGGGAATAAAGAGGCTTCAGTAGTAAGAAAAGAGAAAATCTAAACTAAGAAAAGGAAATAATTGAATGAGTGTAATAACTAAAACGTAGGTCTGTAAATATCATATAAAATAAAGTTTTTTTTTTTTTGATACTTAATAGATATTCTTTTTATTAAGTTGTCAGTCCTGCTAAAGTATTATTATTAATGAGAGCTGTTGATTATATAAGTTATCCTGGACGAGACTGTCTATATAAGGTTTTTTACTATCCTTTTATCTTTATTACATAATATTTTAATTTGATTCTATGTGAAGCTACTGGTTGATCTTCCTAAAAACCTTCTTTAGAGGTATCTAAAAGTCTAAATATAACTGTCCTTATATATTATCTTCTCTATATTAGAGGTATTTAAGTTACAGTAGTCTTCCTTTTATCTAGCTATCTTCTCTATATTAGAGGTATTTAAGTTATAGTGGTCTTCCTTTTACCTAGCTGTCTTCTCTATATTAGAGGTATTTAAGTTACAGTGGTCTTCTTTTTATCTAGCTATCTTCTCTACGTTAGAGATATTTAAATAGTCTATTTATTTATCTTTTTACTAATCTTCAGATAAATAGGTTAATCCTGCTGCACTTATTAGCTTAGTAGGATTATTTTCTTAATTATTCTATCATTATTATTATAATTATTATTTTCTATTATATCTAGTAGAGTAATTCCTAGTCTGCCTGTAAGCTAGGTCAGTAAATACCTTACTAATAATAATCTTATAATATAAAGTTTGTTTAGTGAAGCTATATAAGCGCTAGTTTCTAAATATTTTCTGGGTCTCTAGAGTATCTACTAGTTTTGAGAGTATAAGTATAGCTATCACTCAGTTTATATATCTTTTCTTAATAGTAAGATAATATATTATATTTTTATTATACTATATTAATATTTATTTATTAAGATAGTATAGAAGTATCTCTCTATTCTAGCTTTAAAGACTGAGAGTAGAATAATCTACTTTTAGATACTATTAAAATAGATTATAACTAAGAGGGCCTATCTAGACTAAAACTAACTCACTACCTCCAGCTATAAAACCTGAGAGAAGTAAAAACAGATAGAAATTATTAGAAAAATATTTTAAAACTATAGAATTATATTCGCAGATCTATAGTCTAAAAGCTAAGCTAATCTGAATAGTAAGTCTTCGATTCTGGAGAGAAGAGAGGTTAATTCTTTCTATCTATCTGTAATAAACCTAGCTATTTATACTTGTGAGGCCACTTATATTATGTAAATAGGCTGGGCCTGTTTACAGACCTAACCCCATCACAATATAGAGAATCTTAATAGAGAGAATAAATAGTAAAAATAATAATAGATATCTTAAAGTTTTATACTCTTCAGGATAAACTCCCGAAAGAACTTAAATTCGTAAAGTAATAAATATATAAGTATATTAATATTTTAAGAATTAGAAAACTAATCTTTAAAGGGGGAGATAGTATCTACCTCACTAGATAAAATATTAAGATTAAATTACTAAGCGATAAATTAGACTTTAAGAAACTTAGACTATTTAAAATTATTTATAAAATCTTAAATATTAACTATAAACTATTACTACTAAATACTATAACATATTATCTAGTTTTTTATATTTTACTTTTCAAACTAATATTAAAAGGATTTTATATAAAAGATTATATTAAAGTTAATTTAAAATAAGAATATAAAGTAGTATAAATTATTAACTATATTAATTAATAGAATAATGTAGAAATACAATATCTTATTAAATAGAAAGATTATAGCTATACAGAAAATATATAGAAACTAATATTTAATATTAGATATTTTAAAGACTTTTAAGAATACTAAGAATAATAAATATACAAATAAACTATAATATCTATAATCCAGATTAATAGATTAGTTTATATTTAATATTCTTAATCTAAATATTAAATAGATAAAAAACTATAAGGAGATAAAATATTTCTTTATTTAGGAATATTATCCTCTAAACTCAAGATTCTTTAATTACTATATTAAGAATACTAAAATTGAAATTTACTAAATTAGAATTACTCAGTATTATATTCTAATTAATTACCCTAAAAGTATTATCTAACTATATATCTAAAATAGCTACATTCTTATTCACTATAGATAAACTTAACTTCACTTCAGTATTATCACTAGTAATAACTTTTCCTCACTTAAAAATATTCTATTTTATCTTTTAGATATAATCTAGCCTTATAAGTAATTTATCTATTTCTATTTAAGCTTTCCTTAATATTACAGCTTTTTTCAGTAGAATTTCCTCTATTACTTCTTCCTTATCTTCTAAATAACTAACTTTATTAAGTAAATAATTAACTATCTAAATTAGTAAGATAATTACTATTTAAGATATAAAACCTTATATTTATATACTATATTCTATAATATATTATAAGAATAATCTGAATATATATATTAACTATAAACATCTATTCTATAAAATATTTTACAATATACGCCCTTAGAATAATAATAAGAATATAATATTATATCTATACTAAACTCTTTAATATATAATATATAATATTAATAATAATAAATAGAAATAGAGAAATCAGAAACTAATTCTAGTATAATATAAATATAATAAGGAAATTAAGAAATATATCATAAACTAATAAATAGAAGTTACCTGCTTATATTAATCTTAAAGATAAGACTCTTCAGAAGGGAAACATAATATTATAACCTAATAGAATTAAAACTAAATTATAAAGTATCTAGCAGCTATAGAATATTTTATATATATAAAAGAAAAAATATGATAAAGAATCTACTAAACTATAGAGAAACCATAATATAGATTAAATAATAATAAGAGATAAATAATTACTCTATAGAGTAAGTAATTAATTAGTAAATTCTTAAAGTAATTAATAAAGCTAAATAATTACTAACTTATAGATAATAATTACTTTTTACTTTTAGATTAGTAAAAAATAATATAATATTAATAGGAATAGGAAAACCTATAGTATTATAAACTTATATATAGAATAAGTTTAAGTTTACTTAAAATTAGATTTTTATAATTCTTTAGTAATTAACTTTATAATTATTCTTAAATCCTTCTAATCTTATCTCTCAATTCTCTCATTAAACTTATATTTAATTACTAGAAGTTCTAAAAACCTAATCTTATTAACACTATCATAATACTATTATTTATATATTATAATCTTAACTTACTACTAACAGACTTACCTCTACTAAACCTAAAGCTAGCTATAATATTTAAGAAGTAAAATATAAAAACCAGATAATATCTTATAATATTCAGTAGTAATAGTTTATAGTTAATATTTAAGATTTTATAAATAATTTTAAATAGTCTAAATTTCTTAAGTTCTAATTTATTATTTAGTTATTTAATCTTAATATTTTATTTAGTAAGATAGATATTATCTCCTTCCTTAAGAATTAACTTTCTAATCTTTAAAATATTAGTATACTTCTATATTCATTACCTAATAAATTTAAGTTTTTTTTATAACTTTATCCTAAAGAGTATAAAACTTTAAGATATCTACTATTATTCTTACTATTTATTCTTTTTATTAAGATTCTCTATATATAGTAAAGTTAAATTTATAATTAAAGTAGAAAGATAATTCTTTAATATTTTCTCCTATAGTATTATTATAAGTAAATTAGACTATTAGTAGTAAAGTAGTTTAATTATCTTATTAGTAGTTAATATAATATCTAAAATAGATTTTAAGGATCTAGTTAATATATTTAGTCTAACCATTAGTCTGTAGGTGGAAAGTAGTAGATAGGTAGTATTTCACTTTAAGTTATAAAATTAGAAATTTCTAAAATTTAGATATAAAAAGTTTATCTCTATTAGATATAATTTCCTGGGATAACTTATCTTAGCTAATAGTAGTTCTAAGGAAGATATATATAAGACATTTTATTATATTTAATTTTTTATAGAGAATAAAGTAAGTATACTTAGTAAATTATTCTACTATAATAAGAGTATTATTATAATATATTTTAGTAAGTAATTCTTATAATTTTAGTAGCTTAATAATAAAGTCTAAAGAAATTAATTCCTAAAGTTTTTAAAGTATTAGTAGGAGTTATAACTCACTATAAAGTTTATATTAGTTAAGTTTACTTTTAAGGTAAGTTTTTTAATTCTTAATTATATTAATTATATCCTCTTCTATAACTTTTTTATTATAATGTTATTAAATCTTTTTAAATTTCTTAGTAACTTCTTAATATCTATATATTAATATACTATAAATATTTCTAATTATCTTATATATTATTCTTCTAATTATATTAATTTTAACTTATTTAGTAATTAAGAGTAGTTTCTTTATAGATATAAAGTTTCTATTAATATCTATTTTTAGGATAATTTATATTTCTTCTAATATTAGGATATTATAGTTTAGTTTATAACTAAGTATATTAGTTTTTCTATTTTCTGTTTCTTTATAGTAGATAATATAAAAGTTAAATTCTGAAAGAAATTCTAACTATCTAATTTATTACTTACTAAGATTCTTAGATATTATAAAATATATAAAGTTCTTATAGTTAGTATAAATCTAAACTTTATATTTAGTTCCTAAGAATTATAATCTCTTTTTTTAAAATACTTTAATAATAATTATAAGTTCTTTATTATAGATTTAGTAGTTAAGTTTTAATCTACTAAGTTTATATAAATAGAAAATATAAAGATATAATATTCTTTTTATATTTTATTATTCTTATTATCTTTCTATAATATAGTTTAAAGTATTAATCTTAACTTTAAATAGTTTATTAGGATCTAGAATTATAAGAATAAATTCTAAGATAACTTAGTTTTTAATATCCTAAGATATTTTTTCTTATCTATTAGTTTAATTAAATTTAGTATTTTTATATAGGTTTAGTAAGTAGGATTATTTTCTTTATATAATCTTTAAGGAATCTTTAGTAAAAGTTAGTAAATCTAAGGAAAACTTAGATTTTTATAATATTTATCAGTTTAAGCTAATTCTTAACTATCTAGATCTTCTTAGTTAATATCTTAATTATATTTAGTATAATAGTAAACTCTAAATATTCTACTTATTATATATAAAATTTATTTTTCTCTAGTTTAACTAATAGTTTAGCTAACCAAAATTTCTAAAGTATTTTATAAATATATTCCTTATATTCTTTACGTATTTTTAAATAGATAAGAATATTATTAAGATATATTATATAAAAGATATTTAAGTATTTATATAGTATATAGTTCATTATAAATTAGAATATTATAGATATATTAGTAAGTCTGAAAGATATTATAAAGTATTTCTAAAGTTCTTTTCTTATTCTAAAAATAGTCATTAATATTTTTTTTTTACTTAGATAAGATTATAAGCTTCTTTAAGATTAAAAGCTATAAACTAATTAGCTTTATAAAGTTAATTTTATAGTTTTAATATAAATAGTAATAAATATTAGTTCTTAAGAATTATATTATTAAGTTATTAATAGTTAATATAAAGTTATAATTTACTATTTGTCTTAGCTATAAATAGACCTAAGTTTCCTACTAGTAATATTAAATATTTAATATGATATTTCGTAAAGTATTTATTAATATATCTATTAAATATTTCTATTTCTATTTAATTAAGTTTATAGATTTTACTGAATTTAGATTCCTTCTCCTCTTTTAAAAATATCTTATAATTATAATTTATATACTCTAATAGTTTAATTTTTTGTTCTTCTGCGAAAAGCTATTTATAAATTTAGTATTTATTAGGAATAATCTAAAATTAATCTATATTATTATTAACTCTTACTACTTCTATAATATTTAATATCCAGACTGCTATATTCTTAATCTTAAGGTAAGTAATAAATCTTTATACTCTCAGAATTATATCTGATTTATATAGAATCTTATTATCTAGAGAATCCTTAGGAACTAAATCTTTCTATTAGAGATAGTTAGTTTTCTAATCTATCTATAAATTATTCTTTTATAACTATAAGAATCCTAAGATAATTTCTTAATTACTTATCTCTATTATATTAAAAATATAGTTTTCCTTTTAGTTATAGTAATTTAAAGGGAATTATATAGTCTCTAAGTTAATAATATGTATATTATATTTAATATTGTCTCTTTTAATAATATATAACTAATATAATTTAGCTTTTATTATCTATAGAATCTATTATTTATTTACTATTTATAGTAATATAAAGTTTCCTTGGGTATTATAATTAATTAGAGCTTATATCTTACATTTATTTATTATAATATTAAGGTAAAAGTGTTTATTATTATATTCTGCTATTACTAAATATAAGAATCTTATCTGAAATATTTTTCTTTATTCTTATTCAGTAAGTAAATCTAGTTTTTTAACTACTTATAGTATCTCTATTCTAATATTATTCTATCTTCTTAATAGTAGGTTATAATCCTTCCTCCTTAAAGTATCTTACTGAATATTAATTCTCTATATTCCAGTATTAGTAATATAGATTAATCTTTAGTATTTCTTTCCTATTCCTAAAGTTTATTATATTAATAATACTATTCTCTTACTTTATTAATATAATAGATCATATAGTAGTACAATTTATAGTCTATCTATTTACTAATAATATTATTTATATATATTATAGAGTAGTCTTTACTAGATATAAATATTATAAAGTGGTTTTTATTAAAATACTGAAGTTCCTAAAATAGTAGATTTATATTAAAGTATATACTTAGAATTATATTATCCTTAAGTTATTATAAGAAGAATTATCTATTAAAAATATTATTAGAATATAGAATATAATTATCTTATATGTAATATACTTAAATAATAGTTTAGTAAGCTGGATAATTAGTTTATAGAAATTTATAGTCTATATTATAGGGGATTATCTTAAAATAGCTTAGAGTCTAATTACTTAGAATTCTATAGAATATAATAGATTACTTATTTTCAGTTAAGTGAATATTCTTAATTCTAAATTACTTATTTTTATTACTATATAGTTACTATAAAATAGAGGATCCTAAGTTTTTAATAGTATTATTATCTAGCTTAATATTATTATGAATTAACTTAAATAGATTATTTAAGTTAATATAGATTCCTAGACTAACTTTAATATATCCTTATGAATAGAGATTATTAAGTTATTCCTTAATCTTATATTCTAGCTTATTATATTTAACTATAGTGAGGATTTTTATTAATATCTTATTATTTACTTTAAGTAGTTATATAAAAACTTAAATAAGAGATAGATTTCCTTTAGTATTAATTCTCTACTGAATTTAATACTAAATTCTCTATAGAAGTTATCTATTAAGTATTTAATTAATTCTATAGTAGAATTCTCTCTTAATTATTTATAACTATAAGATTACTATTTTATTTTCTTATATCTAGTTTCACTTAGAAACTAATATAAAATCTTCTTTTTTCTTAATATTAACTATAACTAGTATCTTCTTAGTATAGTATCTTAATTATCTAGAAAGATTCTTAGAATATAATTCTATATTATTTTTAGATTTTTAATATATAATATAAATATTATTAAAATAGACTATCCAGATTAGAGAAGTGTAAAATATTTCCTTCTTAATAATATTAACTTATTAAGTTTATTTAGATACTAGCTGAAATTATTATTCTTATTACTAATACTTAAGTAAGTAGCAGTATTTAGCTATATATTCTAGTTTATTATAACTATAATATTTAAAATATTATTATTCATTATCCTTAGTGGTAATTTTAGTAGTAAGGTCTATAAAGTTACTATAGTAGCTATAAGATATACTTATTTATAGAGTGAATTATTATTTAATTTCCTAATTATTTTATTAGTTCTAGTAGTTATATAATACTTTTTAGTATTTAAACTTACTATTAGGTTATTAAAATTATTATTATTTACCTTTCTTATAGTAACATTTAAAAAGTTACTTATTAATCTTAATAGTAAGTTCTATATATATAATACAATTACTAAATCTATCTTACTTAATAAGTTTATTTTTAATATCTTCCTTTAGTTTTTAATAAAATATAAAAATCTTAGTATTATTAGTATAATTAAGTTTAGTATGAATATATCTAAATTTAGCTATATAGTATATAGCTATATCCTTCTATTTAAAAGCTATAAAATCTTATTTATATTATTATTACTTATCTAATTCTTAGAATAGTAAGATTAGAATACTTTTAAAACTATAATAACTTATACAGATAGTCTGAATTTCTAATTTAAAATTATTCTATTTATGAGTAAGAAAGTTAGTAAGATAAAGTTTAAACTATATAAAAACTTTTTCCTTAAATAATAAAGTAGTATAAATAATTTATTTAGCTTTATCCTTCAAACTGAGATTATAAAATTTATAATAAGCTTAAACTTAAGTAAAAAATTCCTTAAAATATCTAGAAATTCTATTAAAAACCTATAATAAGTTAAGTTAAAATTTCTTATATAACTTAACTAGAGTCTAGATAATATTAGTAGTAATATAAAGAATATTAATTTCCTACTAAAAAGTAAGAAGTTACTATAAATTTAAATTATTATAGAGATTCTACTAAAATTAGGTAATTTCTATAATATTGTTATTAATAATCTCCTATATCTTAGTTATATTTCCATTAGTTTTTTAAAATTATTATATAAATTTAGTAATATTATCCTCTTTATTATTAGAGAATTTAATGTTCTTTATTTCCTAGTCTAGAAACTTAATAGATTATTTACCTTTAGGAAATATTTCCTAACAATTAGAAGAAGTAGAAGGAGTTTAATATTTAGTAGATATAATAATATTCTTTCCTAGATACTATTGTGTAAATATTATAAAGTTAATTTACTAAATATAAGTAATTAAAATATTATAATTAGTTTTAAATTTAATAGAAATAAGTTTATTAATAGTAAGTTAAAATTATAATATATAAATGATAATATTATTATAATATTAATAAAATTAGATTTTTAAAGTTTATAGTAATTAAATATAAATTTAATAAGAAGATTGAGAGAAAAAATTAGAAATATCTAAAGATAATTATAAAGTTAATTACTAAAAAGTTATAAAAGTCTAACCTTAAGTAAACTTAAGCTTATCATATATATAAATCTATACTATTATAGATTTTCCTATTCCTATTAATATTATATTATTTCTTACTAATCTAAAAGTAAGAAGTAATTACTATCTATAAGTTAGTAATTACTTAGTTTTACTAATTACTTTAAGGATCTACTAATTAATTACTTATCCTATAGAGTAATTACCTATCTTTTATTATTATATAATCTATATTATAGTTTCTCTATAGTCTAGTAAGTTCCTTATTATATTCTTCCTTTTATATATATAAAATACTCTGTACCTACTAGATACCTTATGACTTAACCTTAATTCTATTAGGTTGTAATAGATATATAGCTAAAAACTTCTACTTACTTAAATATTAGTAATAAGGATAATAATTTCAGCCAGTATCTAAATAAACCTAATAAGTTAATATTACTAAAAAGGAAATACTTTATATCTCTCTAATCTAGATAGTCTATTTTAATAATATTAATATTATACACTAAAGATCTAAAGATAATATAGAATAATACTTTAGGAATCTTTTACATAATTAGGATACTATACTAAAGAAATATTAGTAATAACTAATATTAAGAAAGAAGAACATTTTATACTAGTTTCTAAGTGAGACTGGATATAAGAAAATAAAATATTAATCTTATAGCTATAGGCAGCTAAGAGGGAACTTTACTATAGAATTAATTAAATATTGAATAGATAACTTCTATAGAGAATTTAGTATTAAATTCAGTAGAGAATTAATACTAGAGAAAATCTACTTCTTACTTAAATTCTTATATAACTACTTAAAGTATGTAATAAAATACTAATAAAACTCCTCACTATAGCTAAGTATAATAAGCTAGAATATAAAGTTAAGAAATAACTTAATAACCTCTATTAGTAAGGATATATTAGGATTAGCTTAAGAATCTATACTAATCTAAATAACTTATTTAAGTTAATTAATAATAATATAAAACTAAATAATAATATTATTCAAAACCCAGAATTCTCTATTTTATGATATCTATATAGTAATAAAAGTAAGTAACTTAGAATTAAAAATATTGACCTAACTTAAGATAAGTAATCTATTATATTCTATAGAGTTCTAGGTAACTAGACTCTAAACTACCTTGAGATAATTCTCTATAATATAGATTATAAACTTCTATAAATTAATCACTCAGCTTACTAAACTATCTTTTAAGTATATTATATATAAGATAATTATATATTATATCTTAGTAATAAATTTGACAGACGGTTTTTCCTATAATAACTTCAGGATAATCTAATTCTGAATATATATCTTAAAATAGATCGACTAGTTTAGGAAGTTCAGTATTTCAATAAAAACTACTTTATGATATTTATACCTAGTGAAAACTATCTTATAGTATATATAAATAATATTATTAGTAAATAGATAAACTATAAATTAGACTACTATATAATCTACTATATTAATAAAATAAGAGAATACTATTATTAATATAATAAACTTTAGGAATAAGAAAAAGATATTAAAAATAAAGCTATACTATTAATACTAAAATAAAGAGAATTAATATTTAGTAAGATACTTTAAGGAGGAAGAATTATAACTTACTATTAAGAAAATAGAATAATATTAGAATAGAGATATTATAAGTAGTTAAAAAACTAGACTTACCTACTAAATAGGGATAAAAAACGATATTTCAGATAAGATTCTTATACTTAGTAATAGTAGAATATAATAATAAATATTTTTACCTTAATATTATAGTAAATAAATATAAAATATAAACTCTAATTAATTATAATGTTTAAGGAAACTTTATATTACTATAAGTAGTAAATGAATAATAAATCCTATAGATAATAAAAACTAAATTATATTAACTATATACTATTAAAAAAGAAAATATTAAGTATAGTAGAGATATTATTAATTTAGAGACCATATATCTCCCTTTAAATTAGTATAGCTAGAAGGAAAATTATATTTTTAATATAATAGAGATAGGTAATTAAGAGATTATTTTAGGAATTTGATAGTTATAAAAGAATAACTTATAGATAAATTAGAAAACTAACTATCCCTAATAGAAAATTTAGTCTCTAAAAACTCTCTAGATAATAAGATTCTATATAAATTAGATATAACACCAAAAGTATAAAGATTTATTATCTATTTTAAGATTAAGAATATAGTAACTTAAATATTAAATATTATAGAAGTAGTAAGAGTTAATAATAATATAGATTAACTTCAGACTATCTCTAATAAATACTGAATTTATAAATAACATTTTATAGAAGAGTTTAAAACTAGACTATTAAAGTATATAAGTTATAATTATAAGAATCTTTTAAAAGAGAGAAAGAAATATAGATTCAGTAAAATCTACAGACTTAATTAAATAGAAATAGAAGTATTTAATAAGTATATTAATAAATACCTTAAGAATGATTATATTAAATATTTAATATTACTAGTAGGAAGCTTAATTCTATTTATACTTAAGAAAATAGTAAGTTATAACTTTATATTAACTATTAATAACTTAATAATATAACTATTAAGAACTAATACTTATTAATACTTATATTAGAATTATAAAACTAACTTTATAAAGCTAATTAGTTCATAGTTTTTAATCTTAAAGAAACTTATAATCTTATTTAAATTAAAGAAAGTGAGGAATGGAAAACTATGTTTAGAATAAGAAAAAGATCTTATAAATATTTAATAATATCTTTTAGACTTACTAATATACTTATAATATTCTAATTTATAATTAATTATATATTATATAAATATTTAGATATCTTTTTTATAATATATTTTACTAATATCCTTATTTACTTAAAGATATTTAAAGAATATAAGGAATATATTTATAAAGTATTTTAGAAACTGTAGTAAGCTAAACTACTAAATACACTAGAGACAAATGAATTTTATATATAATAAGTAGAATATTTAGGATTTATTATTATATTAAATATAATTAAGATATTAACTAAGAAGATCTAGATAGTTAAGAATTAGTCTAGATTAATAAATATCCAGGAAATTTAAGTTTTCCTTAGATTTACTAATTTTTACTGAAGATTCCTTAAGGATTATATAAAGAAAAGAATTTTACTTACTAAATTTATATAAAAAGATACTAAGTTTAATTAAACTAATAGATAAAAAAAAGTATTTTAGGATATTAAGAACTAAATTATCTTAGAATCTATTCTCATAATTCTAGATCCTAATAAACTATTTAAAATTAAGATTAATATTTGAAGCTATATTATAAGAGGATAACTAATATAAAAAGATATAAAAGGAATATTATATTCTTATATTTTCTATTTATATAAATTCAGTAAATTAGAATTTAACTACTAAATCTATAATAAGGAACTTATAGTTATTATTAAAGTATTTTAGGAATAGAAACTATAATTTTCAGAAACTAAATATAAAGTTTAGATCTATACTAACTATAAGAATTTTATATATTTTATAATATCTAAGAATCTTAATAAGTAATAAATTAGATAGTTAGAATTTCTTTTAGAATTTAATTTTTATATTATCTACTATAAAGAAATAGAAAGTAGAAAAACTAATATATTTAGTTAAAAACTAAACTATAATATCTTAATATTAGAAGAAATATAAATTATTCTAAAAATAAATATAAATAGAAATTTTATATCTATATAGCAGTTACTTTTAATTACTAGATAAGTTAATATTAATATAATTAAAAGAATAATATATAAGATAATTAGAAATATTTATAGTATATTAATATATAGATATTAAGAAGTTACTAAAATATTTAAAATGATTTAATAATATTATAATAGAAAAGTTATAAGATAAGATATAATTAATATAATTAAGGATTATAAAACTTATTTTAAAAGTAAGTTTAGTTAATATAAGTTTTATAGTGAATTATAATTCCTACTAATATCTTAAAAGCTCTAGGAATTAATTTCCTTAGGTTTTATTATTAAGTTACTAAAGTTATAAGAATTATTTACTAGAGTATATTATAATAATATTTTTATTATAATAGAATAATTTACTAAATATACTTATTTTAATTTTTGTAAGAATTAAGTATATTAGAAGATTTTATAAATATTTTCTTTAGAATTATTATTAGTTAATATAAACTACCTCAGGAAATTATATCTAATAGAGATAAACTCTTTATATTAAAGTTTTGGAAATTCCTGATTTTATAATTTAGAGTAAAGTACTGCCTATTTACTGCTTTCTATCTATAAACTAATAGCTAGACTAAATATATTAATTAGATTCTTAATATTTACTTTAGATATTATATTAACTACTAATAAGATAATTAAGTTATTCTACTATTAATAGTTTAATTTACCTATAATAATATAGTAAGAGAAAATATTAAAGAATTACTTTTCTATTTTAATTATTAGTTTAACTTTACTATATATAGAGAATCTTAATAGGGAGAATAAATAGTAAAACTAATAGTAGATACCTTAAAGTCTTATACTCTCTAGAATAGATTTCTGAAAGAACTTAAATTTATTAGGTAACGAATATATAAGTATACTAATACTTTAAAAATTAGAAGATGAATTTTTAAGGAGGGAGAAAATATCTACCTTACTAGATAAAATATTAAGATTAAATAACTAAGTAATAAATTAGATGTTTAGAAATTTAGATTATTTAAAATTATTTATAAAACCTTAAATATTAACTATAAACTATTATTATTAGATACTATAAGATATTATTTAGTTTTGTATATTTTATTTCTTAAATTAGTATTAAAAAGATCTTATATAAAAGATTATATTAAAGTTAATTTAGAATAAGAATATAAAATAGAATAAATAATAAACTATATTAGTTAATAAGATAATATAGAAATATAATATCTCGTTAAATAGAAAGGATATAGTTATATAGAAAATATATAGGAATTAGTATTTAATATTAAGTATCTTAAAGAACTTGAAGAATACTAGGAATAATAAGCTAATAAATAAACTATAGTATTTATAATTCAGATTAATAGACTAGTTTATATTTAATATTCTTAACTTGAGTATTAACTAGATAAAAGATCTTAAGGAGATAAAATATTTCTATATTTAGGAATATTATATTCTGAAGAATAAGAAGTTCTAAATTAGCTATTAATACCTCTAGAAGTATTACTTATAATAAGAGATAATAGATTAAAGTCTATCTTAAGTAGAGATTAGTTAGTTTTATCAGATATTTCTTACATAAATAAATCTCAAAGTATATATAATTTCTATATTTCTAAAGATAACTTCTCTGTCTCCTACTTATCTACTAATTATATTCCCTAATGAATTAAATTAGAATTATATTCCTTTGGAAACTTTTTTTATTTTTGAAGATAAGTTAAATAACCTAGAGTAATTACTAATTATTTCTATAACATCTTAAAAGCCTCTTTAGTTTCTTATTCTTCTTACTCTACTTTCTTTTACTTCTTAGAGTAATAATTTACTAAAAAGATAAAGTTAATAATATATATATAGAAAAAAGAACTATTTAGCATTTATAAGTATTAGCTATATTATTATTATTATAACCTATTAGACTCTATATAATATACTTACTATATCATTTGAAATTAGTAAGATCTATTATATATATATAATTATATTAGAAATAAGGAGAATATAGTATTATATTATAACTTTAATCATGAATAAGAAAACTTAATACCTAATAGCTTTATTTAATTTAAACTTAATTACTTTCACGGGAATTAGGTTTTTGAATATAATCTGACATAGTATTAGTAGTAGAAAAAGATAGAAGAATATAAAATAATTAGTAACTCTATCTGGAGGTTATTATATATTTATATTAGTCTTGAGAATAAGATTTTCAGAGGGGAGATTTAATATTATGATCTATTAGAATTATAGGATGAAGAGATACTCTATAGGATATTTGGTGGCTGTAGGATTTTTATATATAGGATAATATAGGAATAATAGGGATTCTACTTAGTATAGAAGAACTATAGTATAAATTACGTAATAATAAGATAAAGATTATTTGGGATTAATCTAATCTAGTATAAGTTAGAAGCTAATAGATTATATTAGATTAATATAATTCAGAATAACTAAAAGAATATACTACTAACTGAGATTTATATATAGAATAAGCTTAAATATACTTAAGATTAGATTTCTATAGTTTTTTAGTAATTAACTTGATAATTATTCCTAGATACTTTTAGTTTTATCCCTTAATTTTTTGATTAGACTTATACTTAATTACTATAAGTTCTGAAGACCTGATTTTATTTGTATTATAATAATACTATTACCTATATATTATAGTCTTAACTTACTACTAATAGACTTATCTCTACTAGATTTAAGGTTAGCTGTAATATAAGTTCTTATTACTTAATACCTTCTAAATTATTATAAAAACAGGTTTTTATAGTGTTTATTAAAAGTTATAGCTGTAAGAGTCTTACTGGTATAGTAGCCTTAGTGGGTTTACTTCTAGTATAGATCCTTATATTTTAGTGGGAGGCTAGTCTAGAATAATATATATATACTACTAGTAGGATAGAGTATATAAAGTATAGGTTATAGTGGGGAGGTTATTACTTATATAAGGATATCTAGAAACTCCTATTAGCTTAGAAGGCTATATTCTATATAGTTTACCTTAAGTAGCTATATATCTCTAAGTAAAATCAGGAGAGTAGTAACTCTGAGGCACTAGAGATACTTCAGGCTGCAGTTTAGAAACCTCCTACTTTTTTAAAGAATATAGGGAAGACAGTTTTCAGATAGTGGAGGCTGTCTAGAATTATTATTTTCAAATAAATAAATAATAGGCTTATGGCTGGTTTATAGCTATAGCCCTGAAGAGCTTAAACGCTCTATTACTCTTACCTATAGTTTAAGGCTATATATCCTCACTTATAGCTTTATATCCTATTATCCTCACTCTGAAATAGTTATTTAGACCTCTTTTTATATTTAGAAAACTAGAACATCACTAGGAATAACCTTATCCAGACATATAACGCTATTTATAGTATTGTATAACTAGGGGGGTGTGTTGTAATATAGGGTTCACTCTATATCCCACAGAGTTTATTCCGTAACCTTATAGCCCTAGTTATATAAGTATAAATACCTTTCAGATTAAGCTTCCTATTCATACTCAATATAAACCTTTTTACTTCCTTATATCCACTCTATATATAACCATAAAGCCCTTTCTATTACAACCTAACAGAACTAAAGCTAAATTACAAGATACCTAGCAGCTATAGAGTATTTTATATATATAAAGAGAAGAATATAATAAGGAACCTACCAGACCACAGAGAAACTATAATATAGATTATATAATAATAAGAAATAAGTAATTACCCTATAGAGTAATTAATTAATCAGTAGATTTGTAAAATAATTAGTAGAACTAAGTAATTACTAACCTATAAATAGGAATTACTTCTCACTTTTAGATTAGTGAAAAATAATATAATATTAATAGGAATAGGAAAACCTATAATATTATAGACTTATATATAGAATAAGCTTAAGTTTACTTAAAGTTAGACTTCTATAGTTTTTTAGTAATTAACTTTATAATTATCCTCAGATATTCTGAATTTTATATCTTAATCCTCTTATTAAACTTATATCTAATTACTATAAATTCTAAACACTTAATCTTATTAATATTATAATAATATTATTATTTATACATTATAATCTTAACTTACTACTAATAGACTTACTTCTATTAAACTTAAAATTAACTATAATATCTTAATTACTTCTATTTAGTAAGTTAATTTTATTAAACTTACTTAATAATATCTAGAAAAAAATATTATTATATCTACTAAATACTAAACTCTTTTTATCTCTTTTAGTTCTTAGAGAATACCCCCTAAAAGTAAATAATCTATTAAACTCCTAGACTAGGAAATAAAGAATATTAAACTCTCTAGTAATAAAGAGGATAATATTACTAAGCTTATATAATAACTCTAAAAGACTAATAGAAATATAGCTAAAATATAGAAGATTATTAATAGTAATACTATAGAAATTATCTAATTTTAGCAGAATCTCTATAATAATCTAGATTAGTAGTAACTCCTCACTCTTCAGTAGAAAATTAATATCTTTTATATTACTATTAATATTATCTAGACTTTAGTTAAGTTATATAAGAAACTTTAACTTAACTTACTTCAGACTTTTAATAAGACTTCTAAATACCTTAAGGAATTCCTTACTTAAATTAAAGCTTATTATTAATTTCATAATCTCAGTTTCAAAAATAAAGCTAAATAAATTATTTATGCTATCTTATTACTTAAAGAAAAAACCTTTATATAGTTTAAACCTTATCTTATTAACTTTCTCCCTTATAAATAAAATAATCTCAAGTTAAAAATTCAGACTATCTTTATAAACTATTATAACTTTAAAAATACTCTAATCTCACTATTCTAAAAATTAAATAAGTAATAATAATATAAATAAAACTTTATAGTTTTTAAATAGAAAAATATAGCTATATACTATATAGCTAAATTTAAATATATTTATATTAAACTTAATTATATTAATAATACTAAATTCTTTATATTCTATTAAAAACTGTTATAAGCTATGTCTGGATATCCGGTTAGGGCTGTGCTTAGGTATCTGAAGCTAACCTCCTCGTCCGGGTGGGGCCTCAGTGGGCTCTATATAGTACTATATATGCAGATTTTTCCATACACTTGTGAAGGTTTCTTTTTTACTCCTTAGTTCTAAATAAATAGTATTTTACGTTACTTTCCGGTTAAATAAGCTTAGGTTTAGCTTTTTATATATTTAGAACTTAGTTTTACTTACTATATAGATAATACTGGGTAGAGTATAGCTTCCCACTAGTTAAGTATATAATCTAGTTAAATATAGCTTCTAGAATATAATATTATATAATAGGTAACTAACTAACTAATATGAAGAATAATAGAGAGTATTAGAGCCTCCCAGAATATCCCTATAGGTAGTAACCTTATAAGTAAACTACTTTAGTAGTAGTTATAGTATACTTTAAGCTCCCTCTACTAGAGGATTAATAAGCTTTTATATAAGTTAGTAAGATAAGATACTATAGTAAGTAGTAACTTCTAAGTGGCTACTATAATAGATATTTCTAATTTATATTAGAATACTCTAGTAACCTCTAGAATAATATCTATTAGAATAATAACCTTTAAGGTTAATAATATTATTATATTTCTACTAATAGCTAACTACTAAAAGAAACTTCTTTTTCTACCTCTAAAGCTTTTAGGTAAGTAGAAAAAATATTAAATATAAACCTAACAGATAAAAACTAAGCTTAAGATTAAGGATAATTTCTTTAATAGTAATTAGAAATATTCATATTTAATTTACTCCTACTTAAACTCTAATCCTTAGTAAATAGTTAAAACTTTCTATATAATAGGAAAGTTAGAGAATTCCTATAATTTAAATAATTTTATAGGTTATCTTAATAGAACTTACCTAAATCCTAATAGTTAGCTTTATATTATTATCTAGCTATAAAACTTCAGATAGAAGGAAAATAAATATTTAACTATCTTTCTGCTTTAATTTGAAAAAATTCTAGCTAATACTAGAGAGTATATATAGCTAGATATAGTTTAGATCTTCCTACTAGAAGCTACCTTATTCTCCCACTTTAAGAAGTTACTTATTATAGTTAACTTTCCTATAGAGTATAGATCTTAGTTATCTAAAATTTAAAATATAGTTTAGAAGCTTAAAAATATAAAGAGGATATTAGTATACTACTAACTACCCCACTAGAAACCTACTACTTATAATATAGAGGATAATATCATAATAACTAAAGTAGTTAAGAAATAATAATAATATTAGAACTCTAGTAGTTTCTCTTCTGCTCCTAAGGAATACTCTAAAGACTGCTAGAATACTTACTAATATTTTAGATATAGTAAGAAAAGTTATATCTATAGGAACTATAGAACCTGAAAATATAAGAAAACCAGCATAAAGGTTATAAAAGCTATAGTTACTCTGGATCACACTAGGGATAACTAGAAAGATAATATTACTTTACTTAGCGACAGTAAGAATTCAGGAAAAAAGTAACTCTAAAGTAAAATTAGACCCTAAAGCTAACTAAAGCAGAAATAATAAAATAAGGAAAATAACAAGAAAAAAACAGATAAATAACTGATAGTTAGCTACTATTTAGACTAGAATTGATAGAAATTATTCTATTAATATACTTATTAGTATAGACTATAATATCTATATTATTATTAATATCTCCCTTATAAAGAAACTTTACTTCCTACTAATCAATAAGTTAAAAAAACAGATAAGGAGATATACTACTAAATTATTACCTGATAATATCCAGAAAATAACTATTCTAACTTTAGAAGTTAGTAGTTATATATAGAAAATCTATATCTATATTATAGAGAATCGGTAGTTACTCTTATATCTTAAATAGCTATAAATAGAGGATAATTATATTATCTATAACACTAAGATCTAATAGATAACACACAACAAAAATAGTATAATAATATACCTAAAATATCAGAATAAACTAATATAGCTTAAGGAGATTCAGTTAGCTTAGCTACTTAATACTAATTTATTTATATTTATCTATCAGTATACTATATAGTATACTAGTGAGATATTAAGCCCCTACTAAATTATATCTATTAGTCTAATAGATATTAAGAAAGTATTAACTCTAAAAGTAGAAGTAAACCTAAGAGATCATATCCCTATAAATATCTTAAAGAAATTCCCAGATTTTTTCTATTTTGATTCAGTATACTAACTACCCTCCAGCTAACTAGAGATAGACTACTATATCCTATTAATCCCTAATAATAAAAAATAAAAACCAGACTTCCTATAGGAATCCCTCTATAATATATTATAAGAGAAACTTCTAATACTTAAGAAAATCCTAAAGGATTTACTTAATAAGAGATTTATTAAAGTAAGTAACTTCTCTACTAATATCCTAATCCTCTTTATAAGAAAGCTAAATAGAGAAATACACTTCTATATAAATTACAGAATTCTTAATATAATTATAAAGAAGGATTATTACCTCCTCTCGCTTATATTAGAGACCCTCTAGAAAATTACTATTATCTACTAATATACTAAACTTAATATTATTACTATATTCTATAAACTTAGCATTAATAAAGTAGATTAAGAGAAAATAACTTTTTAGATATATTATAGTTTCTTTAAATAAATAATATATTTCTTCAGACTTACTAATATCTTTACTATATTTTAATAATATACTAATAGCTAACGTGGTTGATAAGCAAGCTGGACAGATAAGTAAGCTGGACACCCAACCGCGACCAACCTATCTTCTACCTTACAACCCACGCAACGCCACAATAAAATAATAATATTACAGAATAAAGAAGCTTAATTAACCCTAGCCTTCCAGGCTATTAATGAAACCCCAAATCTTACTATTCAGGCTGCAGCTAAAATCTATTTAGTACCATATTCAACCTTAGCCACCTAACTAAAAGGCATCCTATTATAACATAATATTACTCCCAACTCACGGAATTTAACTACACTTAAAGAGGAGAAGCTAGTTAAGTATATTCTTAACCTAGATTCCTAATTATTTCCTCTCTATATTAGTAATATAGAAGATATAGCTAATTAACTACTTACTAACTGTAATATACCTCCTATTAGGAAGCACTAGGCTTCAAACTTTATTAAGTAATAACTATAGCTCTAAACACACTTTTTTCGTAAGTATAACTATAAGAAAGCCTAATATAAAGACCCAGACGTAGTAAATATATAGTTTCAGCTTATAGTGAATATAATTATAAAATATAGTATTATAGACTTAGATATCTATAACTTTAACGAGACTGAATTTATAATAGGCTAGATTACATCTAAAATAGTTATAATAAATACTAAAAGGTATTTAAACATAAAAATGATACAGCCTAGTAACTAAGAATAAATTATAATTATCCAGACTATCAGTTTATCAAACTATAATATTCTACTATACATTATTATTTCAGAGTAATATTACCTCTCTACCTAGTATATAGAAATAGATCTCCCACATAACTAAATTATTATAATATCTGAAAATAAATAGACAATAAATAAAAGAAGTCTAAATTAGCTTCAGTATTTTAATTAGCATATAAAACTATATATAAGTAGCAGATATCACCTCCTTATTATTAATAGTTATAAAAATTACTATATAGCTAACTTTAAGATATATTATAAGGAAAATAATATTATTATATTTTATATATCATCTTACTCCTCTTATTTACTTCAGCTTTTAGATATTAAGTATTTTAAGCTACTAAAGAAAATATATAGTTAATAAATTAAAAATAAGATATATCAGGATAATATCTATATTATAAAGGAAAACTTCTTCTCTATATTTTATAAGACTTTTATATAAGCTCTTATAGTTAAAAATATCTAGAGAAGTTTCAGAGAGGCTAGGTTTATCCCTCTTAATATAGAAAGTATACTATTAAAGCTTAATATTAAGTTATATACTCTAACACCTCTAGGGTCCCTCTTAATAATATCCTCTATATAAACTTCTTAGATATTAAATAACCTAATAGAAATATCTTCTTAGTTTAAATTTATTAAGAGGAGAATCTCCTATTATTAAAATAACTTACTAATTTTAATTATTAAAACTATAGAGTATTTATTAAAAGAAGTATATAGATTTATATACTAAATTACTTTATTAAGGTCTGAAGTCTAGATCCTTCAAGAGGAGAATAACCTACTTAGTAGACACTAGAAAGCTAAGAAAATATATCTTAGATAAGGAGGAAGTCTCACTATAGCTAAAATAGAGAACCTTCAATTACAGAGAGAGATTATAATCCAGATTAAGGAGGAAACACACTAAAATAGTAGTTACCAGCTGAGGATAGAGATAAGCTAATAGTAATATAGTATCTATAGAAACACCAGTCATAATATATAAATATATTAATTTGCTGAAGAAATATCTAAAGAAGAAGATCTTAACTAGTTTGAGTTCAATTAATTTTATAGATATTATATATTAGTTAGAAATATAATATAGTTACAGTTAGGTGTCCAGCTTACTTATCTATCCAGCTTACTTATTAACCACATTACTTATAATAGTTTCTTAATAATTTTATTATAATATATATTAATAATATCCTTATTTATATTAGTAACTTATAAAAAAATATAAAGAGAAAGTCTACTAGATATTTAGCTACCTTACTAATATAAACCTTAAGTTAGATCCTAAGAAATATAAATTCAGTTACTATAGTTAAGTATATTAAGTTTATTATATCAGCTAGAAAGAACCTCTCTTATAATCCTAAGAAATTAGAAACTATTACTAACTAATTTCCCTCCAGCTTACTAAAAGATATTTATAGTTTCCTTAAGTTTATAAACTATTATAAGGTTTTTATACTTTAATATAATATTATTATAAAGCCTTTAAACTGCCTAACTTAGAAATCTATTCCCTTTAACTAGAAACTAGAGTAATAAGAAACTTTCCTCACACTAAAATAACTCTTCACTATAAAGCTAATCCTACAGAAGTTTAACCTTAATACTCTAATAATAATAGAGATAAACTATTTAGAGTATACTGAAATAGGGTGAGACTCTGGATAGATCTCTATTGAAATAGAGTGAGATCCTGGATAGACCTCTATTGAAATGGGGTGAGACCCTAGATGGACCTCTATTGAAATAGGGTGGAATAACAATAACAAAAATAAATAAAAGAACCTTACGAAAAAGTAGCTATAATAGCTATATAGCTATAGCTGTATAGTTATACTAAAAAGGAAGTAAAAATAAAGAGAAAAACTAGCCTGTTTTGCTGCTGTAACTAGCTTGCTACACTATAGTTAAATATATAGCTACGTAAGGCTGTAGCCCTACATACAGCCAGTAGCCACATAGCCTCTCCATACAGCCTAGTTAGCCTTATAGCTACCTATAGCCTCATAGCTCCCAGGCTTATCACAATCCTCCCCATTTTTAAAAGCCTACACCCCCACGCATTCAAAAATCCAGACAAAAACAAAAACCTAACCAGCCCCACAGAGTAAAAAAAAAGTTAAAAAATAGATTCAAACTATAGCCCTCAGCTATATATACGTATATATATAACCCCTTAGTTACGCTATTTATTATTTATACCAGTAAACCACTTTCATACGTATAAGTATTACCTCCCGTAGCTAGAAGTCTATCAAAATTGCCACACGCAGTATATACTACCCCTGGGGGTATTCTTCCTCCCCAGAGTGGTCTTTCCTTTCAAACCAGGTATTTTTAATATAATCTTATATATATAACAATCAATAAATTATTTTAACTGTAAAACTATATTCAGTTAGGTTTCCTTCTTTTTCGTGAGGCTTCGAGAGCCTTAGGGTAGTATATATATAGCTGTAATATAGCTATAACCTACGTAGCTATAGCTATATATAGTTATAGCTATATACAGCTATAGGTCTTACGAATTAATTAATATAGCTATAGCCGTCATTTTTGTGATTCTCGGGGGTTTATTTAAGGGATCCGTAAGATCCGTAGTATCTATAGTATCTATAGGATCTATAGCTTTTATAGCCTACGTAGCTATAGTATATATAGCTAGCCCTCTTGTTACTTTCGTTGATTTTCGACGCTTTTGCTATATATATAGCTGTAGCTGTAGCCTACGAAACTATAGCATCCGCATAGCTATAGCCTCCGCATAATCTATAGTATCTGTGGGATCTGTAGTATCTATAGTAATTAAATAAATAGTTATATTTAAATATAGTTAACAGTATTAGTCTGTAAATAAGTTAGTTAGTCTATTAGCCTAGTGGCAGGTCTATTTAAACAGTATAGAAATATTTACCTATTATAACCTAAAAGGAAGTAATAAGTATAAATTCTAAATAGAATCTCTATTAAAATAGAGTGAGA
Organism: Colletotrichum lindemuthianum; assembly: GCA_001693025.2. NCBI lineage: Eukaryota > Fungi > Ascomycota > Sordariomycetes > Glomerellales > Glomerellaceae > Colletotrichum > Colletotrichum lindemuthianum. Next base: position 23,419 of record MASP02000226.1, on the reverse strand, counting down.
CTCTAAATAAACCTCTATTAAAATAGGGTGAGATTCTGGATAAACCTCTATTAAAATAGAGTAAGACTCTAGATAGACCTCTATTAAAATAGAGTGGAATAATAATAATAAAAATAAATAAAAGAACCCTATAAAAAAGTAGCTATAATAGTTATATAGCTGTAGCTATATAGCTATACTAAAAAGGAGTGAAAAATAAAGAGAAAAACTAGCTTCTATAACTACTGTAACTAGCTTACTATACTACAGTTAAATATATAGCTATATAAGGCTGTAGCCTTATATACAGCTAGTAGCTATATAGTCTCTCTATATAGCTTAGTTAGCTTTATAGCTACCTATAGCCTTATAGCCTCCAGATCTATCACAATCCTCCCCATTTTTAAAAACCTACACCCCTACGCATTCAAAAATCCAGATAAAAACAAAAACCTAACTAGCCCCACAGGGTAAAAAAAAAGTTGAAAAACAGATTTAAACTATAGCCCTCAGCTATATATATATATATATATAACCCCTTAGTTACACTATTTATTATTTATACTAATAAACTACTTTTATATATATAAATATTACCTCCTCTAGCTAGAGGTCTATTAAAATCACTATATATAGTATATACTACCCCTAGAGGTATTCTTCCTCCTTAGAGTAATCTTTCCTTTTAAAATCCAGATATTTTTTAATATAATTCTATATATATAATAATTAATAAATTATTATAACTATAAAACTCTATTTAGTTAGATTCTTTTTTTTATAAAGCCTTAAGGGCTTTAGGATAGTATATATATAGCTATAATATAGCTATAGCCTATATAGCTATAACTATATGTAGCTGTAGTTATATATAGCTATAAGTCTTATAAATTAATTAATATAATTATAACTATTATGTTTATGATTTTTAGGAGTTTATTTGAGGGATCTATAAGATTTATAGTATCTATAATATCTATAATATCTATGGGATCTGTAGCTTTTATAGCCTATATAGCTGTAGTATATATAGCTAGCCTTCTTGTTACTTTCGTTAATTTTCGACGCTTTCGCTGTATATATAGCTATAGCTGTAACTTACAGAAGCTGTAGTATCTATATAGTTATAGCCTCTATATAATCTATAGTATCTATAGGATCTATAGTATCTATAAGGCTATAGTGTGATAGTGTTAGGCTTGTAAATAGGCTTATTTATATAATATAAGTAGCTTTATAAATATAAATAGCTAGATTTATTACAGATAGATAGACAGAATTAACTTCTCTTCTCTCTAGAATCTAAAACCTACTATTCAGATCAGTTTAGTTTTTAGATTATAGATCTGTAAATATAATTCTACAGTTTTAAAATATTTTTCTAATATTCTCTATCTATTTTTATTTCTCTCAGGTTTTATAGCTGGGGGTAGTTAGTTAGTTTTAGTCTAGATAGACCCTCTTAGTTATAACTTATTTTAATAGTATCTAGAGGTAGATTATTCTGCTTTCAGGCTTTAAAGTTAGGATAGAGAGATACTTCTATACTACCTTAATAAATAAATATTAATATAATATAATAAAAATATAATATATTATCCTACTATTAAGAAAAAATATATAAATAAATATAAAAACTAGAAAGATTACTAAAGACAACTATTTATAGACTTATATTAGAAATAAGAAGACTGAATAATAATTATATTTATACTCTCGAAACTAGTAGATACTCTAGAAACCTAGAAAGTATTTAGAAACTAGTATTTATGTAGCTTCACTAAATAAACTTTTATAACTTCATATTATAAGATTATTATTAGTAGGGTATTTACAGACTTAGTTTGCAGGTAGACTAAGAATTACTTTACTAGATATAATAGAAAATAATAATTATAATAATAATTATAGAATAATTAAAAAGGTAGTCCTGCTAAGTTAATAAATATAGTAGGATTAACCTATTTATCTAAACATTAGTAAAGAGATAAATAAATAGACTATTTAAATATCTCTAATATAGAGAAGATAGTTACATAAAAAGGAAGACTACTATAATTTAAATACTTCTAATATAGAGAAGATAGCTAGGTAAAAGGAAGACCACTATAATTTAAATACCTCCTTTTTAGAGAAGATAATATATGAGGACAGTTATATTCAGACTTTTAGATACTTCTAAAAAAAGAGAAGATAGATAATATTAGAATTACTATAGATTACTAATCTATTGAAGCTTTTAGGAAGATTAACTAGCAGCTTTATATAGAATTAAATTAAAATATTATATAAATAGTTCCAAGCGAGATTAATGATAATATTTTAGTAGGACTAATAACTTAATAAAAGGAACACCTATTAAGTATTAAGTATATAATAGAGAAGATACTTCAGGATTCTAAGTTTAAGATCTAAATTCCAGTAATAATCTTATTCTTAAAAGCCTAATATTAGGATATAATAGTTTAATAATATATACATAATAATAATAACAAAAACTTTACTTCAGATAATATTTACAGACCCACACTTTAGTTATTATACTTATTTAATTATTTCCTTTTCTTAGTCTGAATCTTCTCTTTTCTTACTACTAAAACCTCTTTATTCTCTATTTCCTTATAATCTTAATAACTTTAACTTATAATTTTATCTTAGATAGTATAAATATTTACAGATTAAATTAAGTAATAGAAGTATAAAAGGAAAGATATTTTACTTTTAATAAATCTGAATAATTATAATAGATATCCACTTTTTATATCATAAGGCAGACTTAATATTTTTAAATAGACTGGATATAATAATTTATATTTACTAAATTAGTATATTTACAGATTTAGTATAATAATTAATACTATCTATTAAGGTTTCTAAACTTAATATAATTAGGATAATAATAGGTAGTATTTACGGGCGAACTACCAGTTATGAAGCTTATTATTTTTCTTAAGATAGATATATAGAAACTTCTAACTAACGAGATACAACCTGAAACTTTAGGGAGGAAAGATAACTCTACTTACGAAAGAAATATTACACTAAAAAATAAAAATATAATATACACTTATTACTAAAAGAATTTCCTTATTTATTTATTTGTTTCTTTCTTTTTTCTAAGTTTTTATTATTTCATTTTCCTATCTATAATAACTAGATATATTCGTAAGACCTACAGTTATATATAGCTATAACTATATATAGTTATAGTTATGTAAGCTATAGCTACATTACAGTCACACGTATACCACTTTAGAGCCCTCGAGGCCTCACAAAAAAGAAGAATAAAACCTAACTAAATACAGCTCTACAGTTACGACAATTGATTAATTATTACATATATAAAACCATATCAAAAATACCTAGATTTTAAAAGGAAAGATCACTCTAGAGAGGAAGAATACCCCCAGAGGTAGTATATACTACATATAGTAACTTTAATAAACCTCCAGCCAGGGGAGGTAATACTTATATATATAAAAGTAGTTTATTAGTATAAATAATAAGGACTTTATAGCTAGGAAGTTATATATATATGTATATATAGCTAAGGACTATAGTTTAAATCCGTTTTTCAACTTTTTTTTTACTCTATAGAGCTAGTTAGATTTTAGTTATTTTTATCTAGATTTTTGAACGCATAAAAGCGTAGGCTTTTAAAAATAGGGAGGATTATAATAAGGTTAAGCCTATAAACAGGCCTATTTACATAACATAAGTAACCTTATAAGTATAAATAACTAGGTTTATTACAGACAGATAGAAAAAATTAACTTCTCTTCTCTCCAGAATCTAAAACCTACTATTCAGATCAGCTTAGCTTTTGGACTGTAGATCTGCAAATATAATTCTACAGTTTTAAAATATTTTTCTAATATTTTCTATCTATTTTTACTTCTCTCAGGTTTTATAGCTGGGGGTAGTTAGTTAGTTTTAGTTTAGATAGACCCTCTCAGCTATAGCCTATTTCAGTAGCAATTAAATAAACAGTTATATTCGAATATAGTTAATAGTGTTAGTCTGCAAATAGGTTAGTTAGTTTATTAGCCTAGCAGCAGGTCCGTTTAAATAATATAGAAATATTCACTTATTATAACCTAAAAGGAAGTAATAAGTATAAATCCTAGATAGAATCTCTATTAAAATAGGGTGAGACTCTAGATAGACCTCTATTAAAATAGAGTGAGATTCTAGATAGACCTCTATTGAAATAGAGTGAGACTCTAGATAGACTTCTATTAAAATAGGGTAGAATAATAATAATAAAAAAAAACAAACAAAAAAACCCTATACAAAAGTAGCTATAATAGCTATATAGTTGTAGCTGTATAGCTATACTAAAAAGGGAGTAAAAATAAAGGGAAAAACTAGCCTGTTTTACTATTATAACTAGCTTACTACACTACAGTTAAATACGTAGCTACGTAAAGCTGTAGCCTTACGTACAGCTAGTAGCTACATAGCTTCTCTATACAGCCCAGTTAGCCTTATAGCCACCCATAGCCTCATAGCCTCCAGGCTTATCACAATACCCTAAGAAGTATATTAACCTAAAATAATAAAGTTAGAGTAAAGCATCCAGTAGCTTTCTACTCCTAACACCTAACCCCTATAGAATTTAATTACCTAATTTATAATAAGAAGCTTCTTATAATACTAACCTATTTATAAATATAGAGAGTAGAGCTATAAAGCACCAGAAAGTTTAAAATCCTCACTAACTATAAGAACCTTAAATATTTTATAAAGAAATAATAACTTACAGAGAGGCAGAACTAGTAAGTAGAGAAGTTATCTTAATATAACTTTTACCTTAAATACTAACTAGACACTTAAATAGTAACTTCTAATACTTTCTCCTAGAGGGAATAAAATACTCCTAAAAAGTAAAATAATAAGAAATAATAAAGATAGATAATATAAAATATCCTAAATACTATTATCCCTATAAGACTCTAAATAAAATATATAAATATTATTAATATTTAGATTTTTAAAAGAAAACTAGATCTATAAGAAATATAAAATTATACTACTAAGAAAGACTCCTTATACTAATAGATCTTTACAGCAATCCAGTAGGAGGAGTATAACTTTCCCCCTAACCTCTATATTAAGATCCAGATTACTAAATATACTATTAATATACTAAGATAGCTTACTTTCAGAGAGAAACTTTAGATACTAAATAATAAAGAAAGTAATAGCCTCCTTAATAAACTTAAGATTAAGTTAGTATAGAAGTTATATAACTTCTCCCCTATAAGCTACCTAAAATATGATAATATACTAAAGATTATAAGCTAATAGTTCTACTAGTTTAGATAGTTATAGAGTATCCGCTAATTTATATATAACTATAATATATACAGAAGTATTTATATTTAGAAGTAAGCTAAAAAAAGATTCCTAAAACTTCTACTAATATCTAACTAGTTATATTCTAATCTATTAATAAACTTTATTACTAACTTACCCCTCACGAAAAGATAAAGTAATTATTACCTCTAGGTTATTATTAATTAACTAAATAAGATCCCTATACTGGAGGAGATAAATATAATAGAAATAAAAGTATATATTTAGTAGTTCTTTAGTTATTACTACAGATTTTATAAAATACTATATTTTATTATAAGTAATAAAAAGTCTAACTAAGTAAATTACTTTTAGAAGGAGTTCTATAGATTAATAGATATTATATACCTATTAAGTATTAGTTACTACTTACAGACTAATAGGATTATAGAATAATATAATTAGGAAATCTAAATAGTTTTAAAAATATTTACCTACTAATCTTAAGATAACTAAAGTAACTTACTACTTATTATATAGTTAACTTTCTATAACTAGTAGTATAATATAATAGAAACTATATTTTTCTTTATAGATTATAGATATTATATTAATTTTATCTTAGGTACTCAAAAGTATATAAAACCACTCAGTAATAGTAAAGTTACTACCTACTAATTAGTTAAGAGAATATAGTTAGTAATAATATATATTTATATAGAGATAGCTACTACTAAGTAGAGGTTAGAAGCTTAGGTAAATAAAACTCAGTCTCCTGTAAATTAGTATTAGGTTAGTAATAAGATATAGTTAAATATATCTAACTATAAATTACTAAAGCTAAACTAAAAGCTAACTTAACTATATTATAAATATATAGTAGTGAAGATCTTCTTACTATATATTATAAAGTTAGATATTTTAGGGTCTATTTACTTATAGTTCTATATAACCTTACTCTAGAAAGCTGCTACTAACTTACTACTTAAGTAGGTTATAGTTAATAGCTAGTTACTATTACTAATAGATAATAATAGAGAAGCTAAATAGCTAGTTAAAAGTTTCTTACTGTAAGGATATACTAAGTAGGGAGAGAATATTAATAAAAAGCTCTAGTTAAATAAGAAGGATATATAAACTCTATATAGAAGCCTATTAATACTATTATAGATATAGTAGTATTAGAGTAGTATAAGGTAATATATAGCCTAATTGCAGATAATAATAGAGATCTAACCTATAGCTTCTAACTAAGTAGTAGCTAGAGAGGAGGGAGGTAATATTATAAATTATATCTGGATATCCAGCTAGGGCTGTATCTAGGTATCTAAAGCTAACTTCCTTACCTAGGTGGGGCCCTAGTGGGCTCTATATAGTATTATATATACAGACTTTTCTATATATTTATAAAGGTTTCTCTTTTACTTCTTAGCTCTAAATAAATAGTATTTTACGCCACCTTCCGGTTAAATAAGCCTAGGTCCAGCCCTTCACAAAAACTAAAAGAAGATATTAAAAATAGACTTATTAAGTAAGATAGATCTAGTAACTTTATTATATATACAGAACTTACTATTAAATATTAATAATTAACTCTTTAAGTATTACTATAAAAAAAGTAAATAGTAATAATCTTAATAACCTAATAGTAGATATAAATACTAAAAACTACTATATAACTACTAAAACTAATATAATAGTTAGAAAACTAGATAATAATTTACTTTATAACTACATATGTCTTATAACTACTATAGTAAACCTATAAACCTTACTACTAGAGCTACTATTAAAAATAATAAGTAATAAGACTTTAAATACTTTAATTATAATAAACTAGAATATATAGTTAAAGACTACTACTTACTTAAATATCAGTAATATAGAATATAATTTCAGCTAATATCTAAACAAACCTAACAAATTAATATTATTAAGAAGGAAATACTCTATACCTCTCTAATCTAAATAATCTATTTTAACAATACTTATAATATACACTAACAATCTAAAAATAATACAGAATAATACCCTAAAAACCCTTCTAAATAATTAGAATATTACACTAAAAAGATACTAACAGTAACTAACATTAAAAAAAAAGAAGACTCCACACCAGTCTCCAAATAAAACTAAACACAAGAAAATAAAATAGTAATCCTATAGCTACAGGCAACTAAGAGAGAACTTCACTACAGAATAAGTTAAACACCTAATAATTAACTTCTATAGAGAATCCAGTATTAAATTCAGTAGAGACTTAACACCAGAAGAAACCTACTTCTTACTTAAACCTTCATATAACCACTCAAAGTAAGCAACAAAATACTAACAAAAGTCCTTACTATAGTTAAACACTACAAACTAAAACGCAAGGTCAAGAAACAACTTAATAACCTCTACCAGCAAGAACATATCAAAGTCAGCCTAAGAATCTACATTAACCCAAGTAACTTATTTAAGTTAATTAATAATAACACTAAGCTAAATAACAACACTATTAAAAACCTAGAATTCTCTATTTTATAGTAACTATATAGTAATAAAGATAAGTAACTCAGAATTAAGAGTATTCACCTAACTTAAAATAAATAATTCATTATATTCTATAAAACTCCAGGTAACTAAACTCTAAACTACTCTAAAATAATCCTCTATAATATAGACTATAAACTTCTATAAATTAATCACCCAGCTTACTAAACTATCTTTTAAATATATTATATATATGATAATTATATACCATACCTCAGCAATAAATTTAACAGATAATTCTTCCTATAATAACTTAAAAGTAATCTAATTCTAAATATATACCTTAATATAGATCTACTCTTTTAGGAACTTTAGCATTTTAATAAAACGAACTTCGTAATATTTATACCCAGTAAAGACTACTTTATAGTATATACAAATAATATTATCAGTAAATAGACAGACTATAAATTAGACTACTATATAATCTACTATATGAATAAAGTAAGAGAATAATATTATCAACATAATAAACTTTAGAAATAAGAAAGAAACACTAAAGATAAATCCATATTACTAACACTAAAACATAAAGAATTAATATTCAGCAAAATATTTTTAAAAAAAAGGATCGTAACCTATTATTATAAAAGCAAAATAATATCAGAATAAAAGTACTATAAGCAGTCAAAAACCTAGACTCACCTACTAAATAAGAATAAAGAAAAACATTTCAGATAAAATCCTTATACCTAATAATAGTAGAATATAATAATAAATACCTTCACCTTAATATTATAATAAACAGACACAAAATACAAATACTAATGAATTATAGTATTGAAGGAAACTTTATATTACTACAAATAGTAAATAAATAATAAATCCTATAAACAACAAAAGCTAAACTATACTAACTGTATACTATTAAAAGAGAAAACGTTAAATATAGTAGAAATATTATTAACTTAGAGACTATATACCTCCCTTTAAATTACTATAGCCAGAAAGAAAACTGTATCTTTAATATAATAAAGATAGGTAATTAAAATATTATCTTAGAAATCTTATAATTATAAAAAGATAACCTATAAATAGATTAGAAAACTAACTATTTCTAATTGAAAAGTTTAGTCTCTAAGGATTCTCTAGATAATAAGATCCTATATAAATCAGATATAACTCTAAGAATATAAAGATTTATCACCTATCTTAAAATCAAGAATACAGCAGCCTGAATATTAAATATTACAGAAACAGTAAAAATCAATAATAATATAGATTAACTTCAGACTATCTCTAATAAATACTAAATTAATAAATAACCTTTCGCAGAAAAGCTTAAAACTAAACTACTAAAGTATATAAACTATAATTATAAGATCCTTTTAAAAGAGAGGAAGAAATCTAAATTCAGTAAAATCTATAAACTTAATTAAATAGAAATAGAAATATTTAATAAATATATTAATAAATACCTTAAGAAAAATTATATTAAAGATTTTATATTACTAGTAGGAAGCTTAATTCTATTTATACTTAAGAAAAATAGTAAGTTATAACTTTATATTAACTATTAATAACTTAATAATATAACTATTAAGAATTAATATTTATTATTATTTATATTAGAATTATGAAACTAACTTTATAAAACAAATTGATTTATAACTCTTAACTTTAAAGAAACTTATAATCTTATCTAAATTAAGAGAAGTAAAAAATAGAAAACTACTTTTAAAATAAGAAAAAAACTTTATAAATACTATAATAAGGTTAAGCCTGTAAATAGGCTTATTTATATAATATAAGTAGCCTTATAAATATAAATAGTTAGGTTTATTACAGACAGATAGAAAGAATTAACTTCTCTTCTCTCTAGAATTTAAGATCTACTATTTAGATTAATTTAGCTTTTAGACTATAGATCTATAAATATAATTCTATAATTTTAAAATATTTTTCTAATATTTTCTATCTATTTTTACTTCTCTCAGATTTTATAGCTGGAAGTAGTTAGTTAGTTTTAATCCAGATAGGCCCTCTTAGCTATAATCTATTTTCATAATATCTAGAGGCAGATTATTCTACTCTCAGTCTTTAGAGCTGAAACAGAGAGACACTTCTATATTACCTTAATAAATAAATATTAATATAATATAATAAAAATATAATATATTATCCTACTATCAAGAAAAAATATATAAGTAAGTATAAAAACTAGAAAGATTACTAAAGAAAGCCATTTATAGATTTATACTAGAAATAAGAAAACTAAGTAATAGTTATATTTATACTCTTAAAACTAGTAGATACTCTAGAAACCTAGAAAATATTTAGAAACTAGTACTTATAAAGCTTCACTAAATAAACTTTTATAACTTTATATTATAAGATTATTATCAGTAGGTTATTTAAAAACCTAGCCTATAGGTAGACTAAAAATTACTCCACTAAATATAATAGAAAATAATAATTATAATAATAATTACAAAATAATTAAGAAGGTAGTCCTACTAAGCTAATAAATACAGTAGGATTAATCTATTTATCTGAAAACTAATAAAAAGATAAATAAATAGACTATTTAAATACCTCTAATATAGAGAAGATAGCTAGGTAAAAAGGAAGATTATTATAATTTAAATATCTCTTTTTTAGAGAAGATAATATATAAGGATAATTATATTTAGATTTTTAGATACCTCTAAAGAAGGAGAAGATAGATAATATTAAAATTACTATAAATTACTAATTTATTAAGATTTTTAGGAAGATTAACTAGCAGCTTTATATAGAATTAAATTAAAATATTATATAAATAATCCCGAGCGAAACTAATAATAATACCTTAGTAGGACTGATAACTTAATAAAAGAAATATCTATTAAATATTAAGTATATAATAAAGAAGATACTTTAAGATTCTAAATTTAAAATCTGAATCCCAGTAATAACTTTATCCTTAAAAGCTTAATATTAGGATATAATAGTTTAATAATATACATATAATAACAATAATAAAAATTTTACTTTAGATAATATTTACAGACTTATACTTTAATTATTATACTTATTTAATTATTTCCTTTTCTTAGTCTGGATCTTCTCTTTTCTTACTACTGAAGCCTCTTTATTCTCTATTTCTCTATAACCTTAATAATTTCAACTTATAATTTTATCTCAAATAGCATAAGTATTTACAGATTAAATCAAATAATAGAAATATAAAAAGAAAGATACTTCACCTTTAATAAATTTAAATAACTATAATAGGTACCTACTTTTCATACCATAGAGTAGACTTAACATTTTTAAATAAACTAAATATACTAACTTATATTTACTAAATCAGCATATTTACAGACTCAGTATAATAGCTAATACTATGTATTAAAATTTCCAAACTTAATATAGCTAGAATAATAATAAGTAGTATTTACAGATAAACTACTAATTATAAAACTTATTATTTTTCTTAAGAAAAATATATAGAAACTTCTAGCTAATAAGATATAACCTAGAACTTTAGGGAGGGAAGATAATTCTACTTACAAAAAAGATATTACACTAAAAAATAAAAACATAATATATACTTATTACTAAAAGAAATTTCTTATTTATTTCTTTTTTTCTTTGTTCTAGTTTTTATTATTTTATTTTCCTATGTATAATAACTAGATATATTTACAAACTTAATAAATAATAATTATCTTATTTCCCTTAGAGAAATTAATAATATAAGTAAAAAAGTTTCTTCTTCTAACTTACTAAGAGGTATTACTCTTAAACTAAAGATTAATATGTCTTAATAAAAATAGGAAAGCTAAATATAATAGGTAGGTTACATATAAAAGGATAAGCTAAGAAAGTAAAAAGAGTATTAAGAATATTAAAATACTTCTTCTATTGAGGGAAAAGTATATCATACTAATAAGTAAAATTGAATAAACTAACTCTATAGATAATAGTTTTCTTAAAATCTTAAGAGATCTTAAACTTAAGAATAAAGAGGCTATTATATTTACTACTGAAATAATATATCTTATCTATATAATAATAACTAAAACCGAATCTTTAGCAGATATTATTAAAATTAAAAAAGTAGATATTCTAAATTTCATAAATTAAATAGTTAGCATAAAAACCTCTACGTAATAATATACACTTAAAATATAAATCATAAACCTATAAACTATTTTACTTATTATAAGTTATATAGATATACTCTTTATAATAACTATAAAGGATAGTATTTTACTTACTATACTCTTAAATAAAGAAGCTATAGATAGTAGTAGGATATCAAAGTAACTTATAGACCTAAAATCTAGACTAATAAGTAATACTGAAATAAATAAATACTTAATAATAAAGTGTGAATATATTATAAGTATATTCTTAAATAAGCTAATAATCCTAAAGTCTTATAAGGACTTACCAGAAGTTTACCTATATCTTAAGGGGAAGCTTAAAACTATAAACTTAATAAGTAAAAGTAACTTCAGAATACTTATTCTGAGGCATCTTAATCTTAAGGAATATAAAACTAACTAAAGCCTGAAAACAATTAGTTAGACTATATATTAACTCAGAGTAAAATAAGAGAAGGAATATATACTAAAAACTTAGAAGGATCAACTAAAACCTATTATAATATATTATTAATAGTTTCTAAAAAAGCAGAGAAACTTAAGTTATAAATTAAGTAAATCTTATAAGACTTATTAAGGAACTATACTTATAGAGTATTTATTACTTTTCTAGGAAGAAAGTAATTACAATATAATATAGTAAAAAAGATATTTACAGACAAAACAAATAAAACTAGAAATTATAGAGTAATTAATAGAGGAAAAATATTAATTAACTTAGAAGAGAAAACTTCCCTTTTATACTTACTAAATAATAATAAGATACTTTTTATCTGAATAATAATATTATTTACTTACTATTTACTTACTATTCTTAATAGAAGTAGTAATTTACTCTTATATAGAATAATACTTATAATAATTTACTTATTCTTAGATCTTTACTTATAAAAAGAGATAATTTTACTACAGATAAAGAATCTCAGAATTTCCTCTATATATATATTATTCAGCTTAAACTTAAGATCTTACTAACTTAATATTTACACTTATCCCTTTCAACTTAACAATATAATTTAGGTCTATAAATCCCTCTTTTACAATATCTACTTCACAAGAAAACTAACTTCTCTATATAACTTCAGAGAAAATCCTTTACTTACTATAAATATTAAACTAGTTTTAAAGTTAATTATTTATAACCTCTACAACTCTAAATAAGTTAATAAAATTATAAAAGAATACTCTATTATACTTACCTCTCTAGACCTTATAATTTAAATACTAAAAATACTAAAAACTCCTTAAAATAGCTAACTATATAGATAATATCTTAATAATAGTAACTAACTTCTATATTTAGAATTAGGAGTTTATAATAACTAACCTCTAGATCCTTAACTTAATACAGAATCTAACTACTTATAGTTACCTCTATAGATACTAATAGGAAGTATAATAATAAGAGAATAACTTCTCAGTATATTTATTAAAATAGTAGACAGACTAACTTTTTTAGTATTATGAAACTTTTTAGATATTTATATCCCAACCTTATATAACCTACTAACCTATATTAAACTTAGAGAAGCTATTAATAAAGATAAATAATTACTAAATACTAATAGATACTTCAGAAATACACTAAAATATATAATTTCTATATTTTAACAGTATCAAACAAAACTTATAAAGAAAATACTTATTAATATAGATAAAAAGCAAGAGGAAATTATTTCTAAATTATTATTATATAATATAAACTAAATTAAAGTGAAGCATAAACCTATTTAATTATCAATCAAGATAAAGAATAAGCTTAATACTAAGATAATCAATAACGTAATAGTAATAGAGAATTATACTATATAATAGTAATAGTATTTACAGACCTAACTATCTTAAGATAATATTGAAACTCTTTCTATCTAATCACTCAATAGTTATATATTATATATACTAGAAATAACTACCCACAGTAAATATCTCCCCTTATAACGCTTAATTAATTATAAATTATTCTTAATACTAAATAAGTTCTAAAATAACTTATAAACTATAATATTATTAAAGCAGTATAGAAACTGCATCTTAATTTAGAATTTTATTCTAATATTCCAGCTAAGGAGGACTTAGTGTATAATTAACCTAATTTCTTTAAATAGTTCCAAAACTATAAAGATAATAATAAAACAAATACAGCAGTCTGACAGAAGGAAATATAAAATAACTATAAGATATTCTTAGAAGCTAAATAAGTAAAGCCTAAGAAACTAAATATTCTACTAAATATTAATAGTAATATCCTAATAATATTACCTAATAACTTAGAAACTTCTCTAGTAGTAAATAGAAACTATTCTCAGACTCTAGAAATAATAATCCCTATAATATTATTCTTAGCTACTAAGAAAATAAATATATAGAATATTATAACCTAATAATAAATTATTTATAAATTATCTTACAATTCTACCTACCTACGTCTTAAAAATTATTAAAAAAAGAGTTTATACTATTAAAACTCACTTTACTACTATCCTAATTCCTATAGACTATAAGCAGGAGGAAGACCTTATTTTATTAATATAAATTTATCTAGACTAATATTCCCAATTCTGAAATATAGTTAAAAACTAATATTAAACTAGTAAAAACTATTTACTACTATAAACTAATATAGAGATAGCTAAACTTCAATAAACTATTTTATTAGTTACTATAGAAAAAGTTTAAATCTAAACTACCTGGGAGGTAATAAATTACAAAAAGAAGTTAAGTAATATATATTACTTTATAATATAGAGGGAACTTTTTAACTAGAAAGATATCTAGATAATTTTAAACTTATTACTCTACTTAAAATAAGTTTGTAAATAGGGTTAGTTAGCCTATTTTATATTAATAATAAGTTCCCTTAGAATATGTAAGCAAATATACTTAGTAACAGTAGTATTTATAACGTTAGATATAATATTAATAATTAGTAGAAGTATTAACTTTTTAATACTAATATTATAATTTTCTTATACTATTATAGTAAGAACTATTAAGTTAATCTTACTATAAATTAACTTAGTAACTTTATATTTTATTTAGATTCTCTATAGAGACTGAATAGTAATAATAATTTTATCAAAAAAGTTAATAACTTACTAGAGTTCTATAGAGATATAAGTATATCTAAGAATATTTTTTAGATCCTGAAAGCTAATACCTAAATAACCCCAACTAAATAGTAATTAGATAAATATATATATAACCTTAGAACTATAGAATAATCTAAAACTTATATTAATAATAAGATTCTTAATCCTAGAGAAAGCTTTTAATATACTAAAAACCTCTAATAATATAGAAATAAGAATTACTTTCTTACTTATAGATAGTAATTAGTTATCAGTAAAATATTCAGACCCTACTAAATAGTTTATAATAATCTACTTTCCTATCTAGTAACTATAGAATAGTATCACTAAGATTATAGTAAATACTTAATATCAGACTTTATAATAATCACTCCTCAGATATCTATTAAAGATTTGCAGACCTAATCTATAAAGAAAATAACTAATATATTATATTTAAGCTTTCTAGATATAATAGAAGTTAACAGAACTTCAGTATTACCTAATATCTAGCCACTAAAGCTTAAGATACCTAAACTATAAATAACTCTAAAACCTTATTATATACTAAGGAAGGATATTGTGATAGGCCTGGGGGCTATGAGGCTATAGGTGGCCATGAGGCTAACTGGGCTGTATGGAGAGGCTACGTGGCTACTGGCTGTACGTAGGGCTATAGCCCTACGTAGCTATATATTTAACTGTAGCGTAGTAAGCCAGTTACAGTAGTAACAGAAGCTAGTTTTTCCCTTTATTTTTATCCCTTTTTAGTACAGCTATATAGCTACAGCTATATAGCTATTATAGCCACTCTTTTATAGGGTTCTTTTGTTTATTTCTGTTGTTATTATTCCACTCTATTTCAATAGAGGTATATCTAGAGTCTCACTCTATTTCAATAGAAGTCTATCTAGAGTCTCACCCTATTTCAATAGAAATATATTTAGAGTCTCATTTTATTTCAATAGAAGTCTATCTAGAATTTATACTTATTACTTCCTTTTAGGTTATAATAGATAAATACTTCTATGTTGTTCAAATGAACCTGCCGCTAGGCTAATAGACTAACTAACCTATTTGCAGACTAACACTATTAACTATATTTAAATATAACTATTTATTTAATTACTACAGCCCTATAGATACTATAGATCCTACAGATATAATAGATTATATAGAGGCTATAGCTATACAGATACTATAGCTTCTGTAGGCTATAGCTACAGCTATATATATGGCGAAAGCGTCGAAAATCAACAAAAGCAACAAGAGGGCTAGCCATATATACTATAGCTATGTGGGCCATGAAAGCTATGGATCCTATAGATGTTACGGATGCCACAGATACCACGGATCTTACAGATCCCTCAAATAAACCCCCAAGAATCACAAAAACAACAGTTATAATTATATTAATTAATTCATAAAACCTATAGTAATACATATAGCTATAGGTACGTTATAGCTATACGTATATTACCTTAGGGCCCTCAAAGTCTTACGAAAAAGAAGAATAAAACCTAATTAAATATAATTCTATAGTTACAATAATTTATTAGTTGTTACGCATGCAAGACTATATCAAAAATATCTGGTTCGAAAAGAAAGATCACTCTGGGGAGGAGGAATACTCCTAGGAGTGGTATATATACTCCACATAGCGACTTTAATAGACTTCCAGCTAGGGGAGATAATACTTATAGATATAAAAGTAATTTACTAGTATGAATAATAAATAGTGTAGCTAAGGGGTTATATACATATATACGTATAGCTGAGGGCTATAGTTTGAATCCGTTTTTCAACTTTTTGTTTACTCTATAGGGCTGGTTAGGTTTTTGTTTTTGTCTGGATTTTTGAACGTGTGGGGATACAGACTTTCA
The DNA here is from genome assembly GCA_001693025.2 of Colletotrichum lindemuthianum. Lineage (NCBI taxonomy): Eukaryota > Fungi > Ascomycota > Sordariomycetes > Glomerellales > Glomerellaceae > Colletotrichum > Colletotrichum lindemuthianum. Next base: position 6,562 of record MASP02000226.1, on the reverse strand, counting down.
AAAATAGGGAGGATTGTGATAGGCCTGGAGGCTATAAAGCTATAGGTAGCTATAAGGCCAACTGGGCTGTATAGAGAGGCTATATAGCTACTAGCTATACGTAAGGCTATAGTCTTATGTAGCTATGTATTTAACTGTAACGTAGTAAGCTAGTTATAATAGTAATAGAAGCTAGTTTTTCCCTTCATTTTTATCCCTTTTTAGTATAGCTATACAGCTATAGCTATATAGCTGTTATAGCTACTCTTTTATAGGGTTCTTTTATTTATTTTTGTTGTTATTATTCCACTCTATTTTAATGGAGGTATATTTAGAGTCTCACCCTATTTCAATAGAGGTATATCTAGAGTCTCACCCTATTTTAATAGAGGTTTATTCAGAATCTCACTCTATTTCAATATTCACCAATCTGATAAAACTATAAATACTACTTTAAGATACAGTATAAAAGTCTAGTAATATAATTCTTTTAGATAATTCATATAATTTATATAATTAGTTATCAGCTAGCTATTAAAAATATTAGTCTCCACAGAATATTTATTACTACTATATTCTAGTTACCTAGCTAGAATAGATTTTACGTCTATTAAATATTATCTGAGAGACTAATTTATAAATTAATATATAAATCAGTAGTAATAGATTTTATAGAATACTCCTTAAGGATCTACTAATTATTCTTTTTCTTACTCTAAAATTTAAGAAAGATAATCTCACTTTCTATAGAACTTTAAATAGAACTAATAGGAAAAAAATTATAATAATTAATATTATCTTAAGAGTCACTATATACAGGAGGATTACTAGTAACTATTACACTCTAGTCAGAGAGAGTTATAATACTATAGATAAATTTCTTTTATTTTAGTTAGGCTTATTATATAGAAATTTAGAATAAACCTAAGGGGAGGATTATAATAAGATTAAGCCTATAAATAAACTAATTTATATAATATAAGTAACTTTATAAATATAAATAGCTAGATTTATTACAGATAGATAGAAAGAATAAATTTCTCTTCTCTCTAGAATCTAGAACCTACTATTTAGATTAGCTTAGCTTTTAAACTATAGATCTGTAAATATAATTCTATAATTTTAAAATATTTTTCTAATATTTTCTATCTATTTTTACTTCTCTCAGGTTTTATAGCTGGGAGTGGTTAGTTAGTTTTAGTCTAGATAGGCCCTCTCAGTTATAGCCTATTTCAATACCTTATAATACCTTTCAGACTTACTAATATACCTATAATATTCTAATTTATAATTAACTATATACTATATAAATACTTAGATATTTTTTATATAATATATCTTAATAATATCCTTATCTACTTAAGAACACTTAAAAAACATAAGGAATATATTTATAAAATACTTTAGAAATTTCAGTAAGCTAAACTACTAATTAAACTAGAGAAAAGCAAATTTCATATATAATAAGTAGAATATTTAGAATTTACTATTGGACTAAATATAATAAGAATATTAACTAAAAAGATCTAAATAATCAAAAACTAACTTAAACTAATAAATATTAAGGAAATCTAAACTTTCCTCAGATTTACTAACTTTTACTGAAAATTCCTTAAGAATTACATAAAAAAATAATTCTACTTACTAAACTTATATAAAAAGATACTAAATTTAATTGGACTAATAAATAAGAAAAAGTATTTCAGAATACTAAGAACTAAATTATCTTAAAACCTATTCTTATAATTCTAGATCTTAATAAACTATTTAAAATTAAGATTAATACTTTAGATTATATAATAAGAAGATAACTAAGATAATAAAATATAAAAGAAGTACTATATCCTTATACTTTCTATTTATATAAACTTAGTAAATTAGAACTTAACTACCAGATTTATAATAAAGAACTTATAATTAATATTAAAATATTCTAAGAATAGAAATTATAATTTTTAGAAACTAAATATAAGATTTAGATTTATATTAACTATAAGAACTTTATATATTTTATAATATCTAAGAATCTTAATAAGTAATAGTGTTACAGACTATGTCTGGATGTCCGGCCAGGGCTGTGCCTAGGTATCCGAAGCTAACCCCCTCGCCCGGGTGGAACCCTGGTAGGCTCTATATAGCACTATATATATAGACTTTTCCACGTACCTATAAAGGCTTCTCTTTTACTCCTTAGTTCTAAATAAACAGTATTTTACGCTATTTTCCAGTTAAATAAACTTACGTCCAGCTCTTTATATATTTAGAATTCAGTTTTATTCACTATATAGATAATACTAAGTAGAACGTAACTTCCTACTAGTTAAATATATAATCTAGTTAAATATAACTCCTAGGATATAATACTATATAATAGGTAACTAATATAAAGAATAATAGAAAATACTAAAGCTCCTCAGGATACCCCCACGGGTAGTAACTCTATAAGTAAACTACTTCAGTAGTAATTATAGTATAATTTAAGCTTTCTCTACTAGAGGATTAATAAGCTCTCATATAAGTTAGTAAAATAAGATACTATAGTAAGTAGTAACCCCCAGGTAGCTACTATAATAGATATTTCTAACCTACACTAAGATACTTTAGTAACCCTCAGAAAAATATCTATTAGGATAATAACCCTTAAGGTTAATAATATTACTATACCTCTACTAGTAGCTAACTACTAGAGAAAACCTCTTCCTCTACCCTAAAAGTTTTTAAGTAAGCAGAAAGAATACTAAATATAAACCTAACAGATAAAAACTAAGCTTAAAATTAACTATTATTTCTTTAATAGTAATTAGGAACGTTAGTATCTAGTTTACTCCTATTTAGACTCTAGTTCTTAATAGGTAGTTAAAACCTTCTATATAGTAGAAAAACTAGAAAACTTCTATAATCTAAATAATTTTATAAGTTACCTAGATAGAACTTACCTAAACTCTAATAGCTAACTTTATACTATTATCTAACTACAGAACTTTAAATAGAAAGAAAATAAATATCTAACTACTTTTCTACCCTAATTTAAAAAAACTCTAATTAATACTAGAGGATATATATAGCTGGATATAATCCAGATCTCCCTACTAGAAGCTACTTTACTTCCCCACTTTAAGAAGCTACTTATTATAATTAACCTTCCTATAGAATATAGACTTTAGTTATCTAAAGTTTAAAATATAGCTTAGAAGCTTAAATATATAAAAGGAGTATTAATATACTACTAGCTACCCCACTAGAAACCTACCACCTATAATATAGAAAGTAATATTATAATAACTAGGGTAGTTAAGAAGCGATAATAACATTAAAACTCTAGCAGCTTCTCCTCTACTCCCAAAAAACGCTCTAAAAACTGCTAGAATACTTACTAATACTTTAAGTATAGTAAGAAAGGCTATATCCGCAGGAATTACAAAGCCTAAAAGTATAAAAAAACCAGTATAAAAGTTGTAAAAGCTATAGCTACTCTAAATCACACTAGAGACAACCAGAGGGATAACACTACCCCACTTAGTAACAGTAAGAATTCAGGAAAAAAATAACTCTAGAGTAAAATTAAACCCTAAAGCTAACTAAAACAGAAATAATAAAATAAGGAAAATAACAAAAATAAAAACAGGCAAATAACTAGTAGTTAGCTACTATTCAGACTAAAATCAATAAAAGTTACTCTATTAATATACTTATTAATATAGACTATAATATCTATATTATTATTAATATCTCCCTTATAAAGAAACTTCACCTCCCACTAGTTAATAAATCAAAAAAATAGATAAGGAGATATACCACTAAACTATCACCTAGTAACACCCAGAAAGTAACTATCCTAACTTTAGAAATTAGTAACTATATACAGAAAATCTATATCCACATTATAGAAAGCTTATAACTACTCTTATATCTTAAGTAACTATAAATAAAGAATAATTATATTATCTATAACACTAAAACCTAATAGATAATATATAAGAAATATAATATAACAGTATATCTAAAACACTAAGATAAGCTAATATAGCTTAAGGAGATCCAGTTAGCTTAACTACTTAATACTAATTTATTTATATTTTTCTATTAGTATACTATACAGTATACTAATGAGACACTAAGCTCCTACTAAATTATATCTATTAGTCTAGCAGATATTAAGAAAGTTTTAACCTTAAAAGTAAAAATAAACCTAAGAGATTATATCCCCATAAATATCTTAAAAGAATTCCCAGATCTTTTCTATCTAGATTTAGTATACTAACTACCCCCCAGCTAACCAGAAATAAACTACTATATCTTATTAATCCCTAATAATAAGAGATAGAAACCAGACCTCCTATAAGAACCCCTCTATAATATATTATAAAAGAAACTTCTAATACTTGAGAAGACCCTAAAGAATTTACTTAATAAGGAATTTATTAAAGTAAGCAGCTTCTTTACTAGTATCCTAATCCTCTTTATAAGAAATTTAGGCAGAAGAATACACTTCTATATAAACTATAGAGCTCTTAACGTAATTATAAAGAAAGATTATTACCCCCTCCCCCTTATATTAGAAACTCTCTAGAGGGTCACTACTACCTACTAATACACTAAGCTTAATATTATTACTATATTCTATAAAATCAGAATCAATAAAGCAGATCAGGAGAAAACAGCTTTTTAGATATATTATAACCTCTTCGAATAGGTAGTATACCCCTTTAGACTCACTAATACTCCTACTATATTTTAACAGTATATTAATAGCTACCTATAACAGTTTCTAGATAACTTTATTATAGTATATATTAATAATATTCTTATTTATATTAATAACTTATAAAAGAAATATAAGGAGAAAATCTACTAAATACTTAGTTACTTTATTAATATAAACTTTAAGTTAGATCCTAAGAAATATAAATTTTCAGTTACTATAATTAAGTATATTAAGTTTATTATATTAGCTAGAAAGAATCTTTCTTATAATCCTGAGAAGTTAGAAATTATTACTAACTAGCTTCTTCCTAACTTACTAAAAAATATCTATAGTTTCTTTAGGTTTATAAACTACTATAAGGTTTTTATACTTCAGTATAATATTATTATGAAACTCTTAAATTACTTAACTTAAAAGTTAGTTCCTTTTAACTAGAGACTGAAGTAATAAGAAACCTTCCTCACACTGAAATAACTTTTCGCTATAGAACCAGTCTTACAGATATTTAACCTTAACACTCTAATAATAGTAGAGACAGACTATTCAGAATATACCCTAGGAGGTATATTAACTTAAGATAATAAAGCTAGTATAAGGCACCTAGTAATTTTCCACTCCTAATATCTAACCTCTATAGAGTTTAATTACCTAATCTATAATAAGGAACTCCTTACAGTACTAACCTATTTATAAGTATAGAGAATAAAACTATAAAGCACCAGGAAGTTTAAAATCCTTACTAACTATAAAAACCTTAAATACTTTATAAAGAAATAATAATTTACAGAGAGGTAGAACTAATAGGTAGAAAAATTATCTCAATATAATTTTTACTTTAAATATTAACTAGGCGTCCAGATAGTAACTTCTAATATCCTCTCTCAGAGGAAATAGAATACTCCTAAAAAATAGAATAATAAAAAGTAATAAAAATAAGTAATATAAATTATCCTAAATACTACTATCCCTATAGAGCCCCAAGTAAAATATATAGATATTATTAGTATCCAGATTTTTAAAGAAAAACTAAACTTATAAGAAATATAAAACTATACTACTAAGAGAGACTCTTTATATTAATAGATCTTCATAATAGTCCAGTAGGGAGAATATAACTTTCCTTCTAACCTCTATATTAAGATCCAGATTACTAAGTATACTATTAATATATTAAAATAACTTATTTTCAGAGAGAGATTTTAGATACTAAATAATAAAGAGAGTAATAACCTCCTCAACAAACTTAAGATTAAGCTAATATAGAAGTTATATAATTCCTCCCCTGCAGGCTACTTAGAGCGTAATAATATACTAGAGATTATAAGCTAATAGTTTTACTAACTTAGATAGTTACAGAATATCTACTAATTTATATATAACTATAATATATATAGAGATATTTATATCTAGAAGTAGACTAAGAAAGAATTCCTAAAATCCCTACTAATACCTAACTAGTTACACTCTAATCTATCAATAAACTTTATTACTAACTTACCTCCCACGAAAGGATAAGGTAGCTATTACCTCTAGGTTATTATTAATTAACTAAATAAAACTCCTATATTAGAAAAAATAAATATAATAGAGATAGAGATATATATTTAGTAGTTTCTTAGTTACTACTATAGATTCTATAGAATACTATACTTTATTATAAATAATAGAGAGTCTAATTAAGTAAGTTACTTCCAAAAAAATTCTGCAGGTTAATAGATATTATATACCTATTAAATACTAATTACTACTTATAAATTAATAGAATTATAAAATAATATAACTAGGAGATCTAAGTAGTTTTAAGAATATTGAAATAGGGTGGAATAACAACAACAAAAACAAACAAAAGAACCCTACAAAAGAGTGGCTGTAACGGCC